>VZRE01008651.1:143857-206871 GCA_013396775.1 Cephalopterus ornatus | reverse complement strand
TTGTTGTTGTTGTTCATTGGTTAGTTTTGTTTGTTTTTGGGAAGGTTTCATTGTTTTTTTGTTGTTAGGTTTTGGTTTAGTTTTTGTTTGAGAATCTGAGAAATTTTTATAGCTGAAAGCATTTAGTGAGAGTGGAGATTGTGACCCTTCTTTGAAACTACTGCGGCTCAAATTCATGGTGTATTATTCCAGAGACACTGACCTCGGGGGAACCTGTTCTCTTCATAAGGCAATCTTAGTTCCCTGCCTTTCAAAAAATAAAATTCTGCTCTTTGTCCCTTCCTACCAGAGTTAGTCAGGTTGTGTGGATATAAGCCAGTAAAGAATTAAGACATTCTGTGCTGATCATTCTTGATTAAAATTTAACACATTTAACCTTTTTTTTTTTTTTCCAATTCCTTGCAGTTTGGATGTGCTATCAGACAGAAGCTACTTAAAAACTACAATTGTAGCCAAAGGTAGCATGACGATCCCAGAAGAGATTTGCCTCTGAAGTGATAAACTGACCAAGTCCTAGTTGTTTCCCAAAACAGTCTCACTGTGTACATTATTTTGTATATGTTTCACAAAGGAGAAATAAAGCTTTTTGATGGTCTATGGCTTCCTCACAGGAGGAGGCAGAGAGGCAGGCCCTGATCTCTCTGGTGACCAGTGACAGGACCCGAGGGAATGGCCTGAAGATGTGTCAGGAGAGGTTCATGTTGGATATTAGGAAAAGGTTCTTCACCCAGAGCATGATCAGGCGCTGGAACAGGCTCCCCAGGGAAGGGTTCACAGCACCAAGCCTGACAGAGTTCAAGAAGTGTTTGAATAATGCTCTCAGGCACGTGGTGTGATTCTTGGGGTTGTCCTGCGCAGGGCCAGGAGTTGGACTCGATGATCCTTGTGGGTCCCTTCCAACTCAGGATATTCTATGCTTCTATGAAGGCTTAGAAAAGAGATGATCCTTGATCAAAACAGTAAAGATGTGGGAAGGTTCCCTTTGTCTGCCTGTGATCAGTGCTATCAAAAAAAAGTTTCAAAAGTATTCAAGGAGAGATTTCAGGTCTAGACAAAAACCCATGAGACTGCAGTAAAAATAAAAGTGGGTTGGTAGACCTTGTGCAAGCCCTTCAGCCAGGTTTCCACTTTACCAATTTCAAAGCTATCTTGTTAAATACGAGCTAAAAAAGACCACCTATGACATGAAGTAGGAATGGTTGGTGAGACTTTATGGAAACCAGTTCAGTGCCTGCAAGCTGCTGAAGTACAAATTGCCTTGTGTGCTGGAGCAAGAGGAAATTATTTGAAATAGCATGAGAAAAACAGTGCCTGAAGTATGGGATGGCAGCACTTAATTGTAGCCTTTGAGTCAAATGAATGGTATTGATTCTGTGGATTTACGGTGGTTTGGGTTTTGTTTTTCCATGAAGGTAGTAAAGATGTGTCTCAACAGTAAAAGTTGTGTATAAAGTAAAATGTGTGTAAAGACGTGTGTAAAGTAAAATGTGTCTTAACACAGAAACAAATTCAGATTTCTTATTTCACAAGGTAATCCAATGTTCATGGAATCATTCTTCCACCTTAATATGGGAGCAGGGTGACAGGATAATTTATGTTGAACAAATATCTGTTCAGGAGTAAGACTGTGAAATGAAGTTTTCGAAAGGATGCAGGGAGCGCTGCAAGCACAGATTTGAAGAGCTGATCATGTTTGCTCTGGATCCAGCCAAAAAACAAATGGGAACATCCAAGAACTAACTAGATCAGGTAATTTCATCAAAATATTTAGTGACTAGAGTATTCACTGATGTTTAGTAAATAAAACTGATGCTTGTAGTGACTCTCTGTCTCTTAGCCAATTACCCCCACTAAAGTGACTGAGGAAAACACAAGCAGAACTCATAAGCAGAGGAAAATTCTTTTAGAGTTCACTGGAAAATTTAAACCATTATGTAGTTTCATTTGGTTGGAATTTTGACTATTTAATTCTTTAATCAGTTACCCCAAGATATGTAAAAAGTCACTCTGTACTCGCAGGCGATGAACAGATATTAATATCTTCTCAGGAAAGTTATGAAAATGTGGTATTTCTCTACATTAAACTTAAAAACTCCAAACTGTACAGAACAGTGTATCTTCAGAGGCATCTGGCAATGAACCCCAGGCATGCTTTTTATTTTCTATCTGAGAACATCTGAAACATTTTAGTCTTCAATAGCATCAAACCACATGACACCTTGGGGATCGTCTAATGATGATAAAAATTATGATGATGAAAAATATAGTTTGTTAGACAGCTCTTCTCATCTGTTTGAACTCGACGGAATAAAAGTTCTTGCATGTGTAAGAGAGGAATTTTTCAGTGGAAAACCACGCTGACCTTCTACAAGCAGTGAAGGGCTGACATAAGTACCACTGTTCTGCCTGTAAGAAATATTTTCTTTTAATGGTCTTTAATTCAGATAGTGACAGGAATGCCTATTAACAGCAACTAAAATGAAAAATTAAAAAAGAAAAAAAGTCCGAAGCCAGAAAATTCCTCTGTGATTCCGCGACAATAATCACATTTTTGAGATTTACACTGGCTTTGAGCAGTTCCTTTAAGAGAAAGGCAGAAGAGTCTGATACTGACTGGGCTTGCTGCAGGAACCCAGGCTTTAGAGGTGTACTTTGATTTCTGCCTGGTTTTGCTTCTGTAATTTGTTTCAGCATTGTTCATCTTTGTCCGGGTCATTAAACTTGAGGGTGCCCTTTTAAGGGTCTGGATGCAATCCAGCAATTTAAAGGGCTGCTCCCTCAGTGGCAAGTACCAAAGCTTGGTGAAGTGAGAAAAAATGACAAAAAAATCCAGTCTTAAAACTGCAGGGTCTGCTTCTCCATATTGACATGCATTTGGCATGTTCGTACAGCTCTTCATTGACCACCTCTCTGTGCTTTGGATAAGCACTTGGGATATTTTCAGACACTCTGTGGCTCAGCTGTGGAACAAAGCCCTATTATTATCACTCCGGTTGTGGGGGTTGCCAGCCACGCTCACAGACTACAGGAATATGGCCCTCAAAAGATTCAGATTTTGCCATTAGATATCATCATCAAAGCAATAAGTATGGAAATGATATAAGGAATTCTCCTGTCCTCACATTATGCAAATCAGCATGTGCATGATTTTGTGTAGGTGGAGTATGTGATGTATGCACGTGTGTCAGTGGGAATGTTGCTGAGAAGTTGTGGATGCCCCCATCTCTGGAAGTGTTCAAGGCCAGGTTGGATGGGGCTCTCAGTAACCTAGTGGAAGGTGTTCCTGCCCATGGCAGGGGGTTGGAACGAGGTGAGCTTTAAGGTCAACCTCCAACCCAACCCATTCTGTGATTCTGATATTTCTTCCTTTAGTCTGTAACAAACATACCTTGAGTAGGCCTCAGCCATGGCATTTCTTGTAGTCTGTTGACTAAGGAAATCTTTGAACGCTAATCTATCTTCACATCTTCTTGCAATCTTTAAAATACTCAGCTATTCCCTCTCCCTCCTGAAGACTGTAGTAAATACTGTTTCCTATTAAAACATTTGACCACCCTTTTGTAGTGACCAAACATTCGGGGCTGTTGACAGGCAGAGAGGAATGAAGACATGTCAGCTTCAAAAAGTACAGCATGTAGATACCTCCTGTGAGCATTTCTTGCTGCATTGAAGTGTAATAATCCAGTCTTTGCACACAGCTGGAATTTTATATCTTTCAAAATATAGGAACTTTATGTATTTTAGCATGAAAACCCCTGGCAAGCACAGGATGGGAGTTGCTTAGTTGCTTTCAGGTGTTGACTGGGTATAGAAAGATTAAGAATTTAATTAAACTAAACTTAAAACTAAATTATATTTGGTACTTGAAATTCAAGACAAGCTCCCGGGTGTTTCAGCTCCCATCTTTGCTGGTTAGATGCCTGAATTCATATCACCACATTTGTATGCCAAGTTGACAGTACCCAGTGCCTGGGCTAACCTTCGGCTTTCTTTACTGAAATCCTGATTGAAGCATCAATAGCATATTATTGGGTTTGAGGTTGCTAGATCAGGTGCAGTCCATGTCTGAATATTGATTTCTCACATTCAAAATAATGCACTGAAAAGGAAGAATTCACTTTTTTTTTTTTTTTTTTTTCTCTTTTCTGACTCCTCAAGCCAGGAGTCAGAATTTCCTCAGGGTGGAGGAAGGATTTTAGCACTAGGAAAGAGGGAAACAACAACTGGTTTCTCCTCCTGTAAAGAAACCTGTTCACCCAGGTTGTACCATATGTATGCAGGCCAATAAAGCACAGCTCCTAAGGTCAGTCTTCATGTGTACCAGAATGGAAGGAGGATGATAGTTTTTCATATCTTGTTCCTGCAGCTCGGGCTGGGCCAGTATTCACATTTCCTGTTGCCTGCTGTTGTGGCTTGATGGTCTGAAGGTTTTTAAGTGGATGAGTAACAATTTTTCTGTAATTTAAAATATAATGTTCACATGTAAGGGAAAGGTTGAAGGGACTTGAATCAATTCCTCTAAAATCTCCATTTTTGGTGTGGTACCTTTATTGTGTGGCATCAGTCTGTCAAGGTTGGGTGTGCAGCCTCCTGTCTCTCTTGTCCTGGCACTGTCCCTGCCCCCCGAAATCATCCATCTTCCTGAGACTATTTCTACCACGCTGGTAAGAAAAGTATAAAAGTATAAAAGTGCTCTGAGCTGAAAGTCAAGAAGAGAAGAAAAATCAATTTTTTCAAAGTTTGATTATGTAATGTATTCTTTTTACATATCTTTTTAATGTTTTGGATTTCTAGTCAGTGAAGTTTTTGCTTATTTTAGTCTTTCATGAAGCAATAGGAAAGAATCAAATAGGCCTTAAAAATTAGAATGCTTTTATTACAAACTCTCAAAAATTAACAATAATTTTTCCCAGATATGGCGTTGATCATGGAAATATTGGCTCTTCCTTCCTTTTTTAAGTTGTTTTTTTCATTTGTTTGTTTCCCATTAAACCAAATCTTACTAAATCTTCAGATGGCAACTAAAGAATAAAGAAACAACAACAGTAGACCCATCACGCCAGAGCGAGGAAACAAAAAGATGTTCTTATAATCTTGATTACATTCATTTTCTTAAAAGATTTTTGGCACTTTTCCCATTCCCAGCTTCATACCCTACTCTGAGTTGCATTGCTCCCTTTTGAGCTCAGGGGTAATTTTATTGAATAGGTTACAGATCACAGAATTGTTAGGGTTGGAAGAGACCTCTGGAGATCATCCAGTCCAACAGCCCTGCCAAGGCAGGGGCACATGGAACGGGTGACACTGGAACGTGTCCAGGTGGGTTTGGAATGGCTCCAGAGAGGGGGACTCCATGCCCTCCCTGGGCAGCCTGTGTCTAAGCTCACAGATGGTGTAATCATCCACCTGTCAGGTGACACCTTGTGCCTTTTCAGTTTTTCCTTTAATCCTTCTTCATTGTCCTTTCTGGTTTCTTAAAAATAAAATTAAAAAAATCACTATTTTTAAATAAATGCTGCACACCTGGGGTGCAATGTAAGTAATTTACTAAGAAGTAAGTTTTTCTATCAGAGATCATTTTAAAAGAGGTGAGCTATATGATGTTTGCCTTATGCAAGAAAAGTCAAGTTTGGCACTTTGTTCTACATTCTACAGCTTGTAGCACTTTCGTGGCCAGTGGTTAGTGTTGGTAGGAAAGTACCAGTGTGCTTAAAAATCCTGGGGGAATTATTGCCTTCTGACCACACCGCAGATGCTTTCAACTCAGGTAAATGAATAAACACATTACTGTACAAATCTGAAGTTGCAGATGATCTCCTTAAAAATGAATCAAAATGCATTGCTGAATGATCTTGGCAGCTGTGCATACAAACAGCAAGCAAATTTACATGATGAGATTTTGGACATTTGCCACGTGCAGGTCCACACTAGTTGGAATGGAAATTAATGCACCATCCTGCTCCTCTGCAGACACAGTAATGGTGTGTGTGTTAGAGTCAATGTGATCCCACATTTGTTACACAGGTAGTTACATGCCTGTTATAATGAACATCAGTGTTTGTACTCTGTTTTGAAAATCATATTTTATTTCCTAAATGAGAATAATGATGATTTATTGACTGCACTGAAACAGTTCGTTGGTGTGGATGTGTTTAGAATAAATGCCAGTTCAACCCAATAAGTGACTTTCAGCTGCTAATGGGAGATTTTTACAATGAAAGAAAATAGCTTCTATTGTTCCCTCCATTTAGACTATGAAGCTAGATAAAAAATCCACTGAAACATCATTCTCTTATTCTTTACCATGACTGCTGCTGGCTAACAGTTGTGTTGATGTCCTCTTAGCAACAGTGAATAGCTCCTGAAATGGCTGTATTGGTATTTCAGTCTGTTCCTGGCACAAAAATTATACAGAGGGATGGGAGTAAATTCTGAATTGGTGGGTTGTTTAAAAAAAAAAAAAAGAAAAAGGATATACTATAATATAATTCGTTTAACAGCTATTTGAAAAAGCAGATGTGCAGATAGTATGTTGAGCTAAATTAGATGTTGAAAAGGTGAGGCATTTGCTTGCTTGGTATTTCAGTAACAGAGGACTTCCAGGCGGGCTGTGTACAGGTGGTTTTCAGTAATTAATAGTTATTTAGGTTATTAGTGACTTGCTGATGTTGAAGTACCAGAGTGCTTCATTTTAATACACTTTT
This sequence comes from Cephalopterus ornatus, assembly GCA_013396775.1. NCBI lineage: Eukaryota > Metazoa > Chordata > Aves > Passeriformes > Cotingidae > Cephalopterus > Cephalopterus ornatus. The sequence goes on along the minus strand of VZRE01008651.1, from coordinate 200,167 downwards.
TGATGTGGGCATAGGGGCTGGTTTCCAGGCTGGTTTGGCTTCCACAAATTGCATTTAATGTGAGCTGCAGGTGTTCAGAATCTCTTTAAAGGAGAGGTGAGCAAAGAGACTTCAGAAAACACTCTGCTTTGCCTGCAGTGCTCTTGCAGCTGCAGCCCCCACGCTTCCCCTCGCATTTAGAGTTAAGTAACATCAAAGCCCAAGTGCCATCCACGGGATTTTAGGAATTTTAAATCCTCTATTCAAGTGGTTTGATCACTAAAGAAGAGTATCCAGAACAGAAATTAATCTCTCTTTTCCCAGGAGAGAGGTTTGCCAGTGTTGTAGAGGGCTTTAAGTTTTAGGCTGGCTTTTTATTGATTTTTTTAGCTTGCGCTATTTTGTATTTAAAAAATTAATGAGAGTGCAGTTGGAGACAATGTATCTTGCACCCTCTCCAACTTCTTCAGCCTCACTTGAAGACGAATTTTCTCTGACTAATCAAGTTTTTAATTATTTGTACACATTGGAACAGATCTACTGGGCAAAACCTGGATGAACTATCCTGGTATTTTCCCCTGATTACAGGACTGTGAGGACTGTGAGTACCAAGCTCCCCATTCTGGTTTGCAAAGATGGAGAATTTAAAGGTCAGCACTTGGCCTCTCAGGGGTGACATAGACTCTGGGATAACAAGTGACACTGGTCTAATCTGCTTCTCTCTTTTTTTTTTTTTTTAATATGAAATAGAGCTCTTGCTTTTATTAACATTTTCATTTAGTTTGATCTTTATATTACCCATCCAGGAAATGTACATCTTCTTCCAGTCTTTTCATTCATTCTTTAAACTCTCTGTTTATCTCTTTTGCAACACAAATCTTAGGGAGAACCTAAGAAAAAGGTGTTGATTTTGCTGCTGCAAAGGCCTATGGATGTTAGCAGTGGAGAAAACAGTAAACTTACAATTAACACATTTACTCTTGGTATTTATTCTAGAGATAATGCTTTCCTACAGTTTAAAACAAAGTTCTGTCAAGTAAGGAAATGAAAGCTACTAGTCAGTATTTTCAGGTTTCTCCTTCTCTCAATATTCTTTGAATTAGTTTAAAAATGTAAATGCAGAATGTGATGTAATAGTGTGGAGAAGATTTTCAGTTAGGGCTGACGCTTTCTGTTAATTGCTCCACATATTGCTGCAGTGCATTAGCACAGGTGTGCATTTAAGTTTGCAAACCTGACAGTCTTTTCCTTTAGTCTACCTTGCACCAATTTCATCAGGTCTTTCCGTCTCATCTCCTCCACTCGTGCTCTTACTCCTGACTTTGTAATTTCAGAGACATGGGAAGTGTGAAGCAAGGAATGACAAGGGTACCTTGACTTGGGCATCCTGCAATTCTTCACCTTTAGAGCTTGACCCCTGGCTCTCCCAGACCAAAGACCTCTGTGGTTGTTGTAACACCAACCTACAGTGCTCACCTCCGTCCTGGGCCCCTTCTTCCCTCTGCTCTCCTGCAGGTTTGAGAAGCACAGAGGGATTCAGGTGTGTCGGTACAAGCTGCGAGTCTCACAGTCGTGAGCAATTCTGTGTAGGTGTTTGCCAGGGCCCTGCTATGAGAGCTCAGAGAGCTGCAGGGCTTCCACCTACTTCCCTCCTGAGATGGTACCTACAGCCTGTCCTGCTTGTCTGACTGTTCTCAGGTTGTAATTGCGGCGTTGCAGAGCCCTGGGGTACAAGGAGAGGAAATCGAGGAGGTGGACCTGATAGTCTTTGGGTAACACTTGAAAATTTTTTTCTTACAGTTATGACTGATGAATTATCCATTTAATTTTGCCCTGAAATATTCTTGCTCCTGAATATGCCTCAGCAGGGCCACAGTAGCTCTGCTGAGGAGTTTCTCCACAGCTGACAGGTTTCTCTATAGTTGATGACATTTCTCTACACATGCCAGCAAATGTGGCACTTCGTGGTAACCTTTCCCCTTTTATCCTTCCTGTTGTAACAACACAGATGTGCAGTTTTAAATGCCCTGATTTAGCTATGCCTCTTGGGAGAGGATCATCCTTATACTGCAGATTTGCAGCCAGGCACCATGGCTAGATTTAGCTGTCTGTCAGAATGTCACAGCTGCAAGAGGGCTGCAAAACTTCATCAGACTGTTAAAGACTAATCTGATTTAGAAGGAACCTCTGGAGATCTGGTCCAACCCCTGCCCAAAGCAGGGATGCCTTTGAAGATATACCAGGTTGCACAGGGATATGCCCTGTTGAGTTTTAAATATTCCCAGGGATGGAGATTCCATCACCTCTCTGGGCAAATTCCAAGTGCGCAACCACCCAGACTGAAAAATATTTTCCCTTACCTCTGATCATAATTTCCCTCACTGCATCTTATGCCCAGTGTCATCTAAGCTAAATATTTCAGTTGATTTTATCAACTGTTTGCTGTATATAAGATGATTCTGTGTTATTTATGCAGAGTTCTCAGGATGCAGAGAAAATCGTTGTAGAGAAGTTCCTTATTGCAGAGAAAGTGACTGAACTTTGACATCAAGGATTTAACCTGCCTTTTGTGTAAATCCTGATTGCTCTGAGTGACACTTGAATGACACCTGTGTGACACCTCAGTTAGATGAAAACTCATAGCTTCCAAGAGCAGCTGCAGCTCCTTGGATTTGCCCGTATCAATCAGGATAACACAGAGCACCATGAAGAATAACTTCGGTTGCTGAATGCTCAGTCCTACCAAACCCTCCAAATTCCTCATCTGTGATCCAAGAAAGCCCAGTAAATTAGCTTAGGGATGTTGATATTAAAATAGTATATGAACAGGAATACTAAGATAAGCAGAGAGGGAAATGACTCTGCAGAGCTGAGTAAGAAGATGTGAAAACTTTCCTGTGAATGGTGAAAATAGGAATTCTTTAATAGATGAAAGTGATTGGTTTTGAGGTGTCACTACAAATCTTGTCCATTACATTGCGGGTTTGGCCCTTCATATGCGTAATTGAGCATAGATCTAATAACTCCATCTCCACTGCTTCAGGCTGGATAAGTGTTTTGTTCTTAGTTTATTTTCATTTTTATTTAGGGCCTGTAGTGCAAGAATATCATAGTTACTGAGCAGGGAATAGAATGTGGTACTGGAAGGACAGTTTCCCATGGGACTCCACGCTGTAGGAGGGGAAGAGTTTGAGAAGTCCTCCTGCTGAGGAGGAAGGAGCAGCAGAGCCAACATATAATGAACTGAACACAACCCCCATTCCTCATCCCCCTGTGCCACTCAAGGGAAAGAGGCAGAGAAATTGGAAGTGATGTCGAACCCAGGAAGGAAGGAGGGGTGGGGGTGAAGATGTTTTAAGATTTAATTTTTTTCTTACTATCCTAATCTGATTTAATTTGTAATAAATTAAATTGATTTTTCCCACCTTGCGTCTGTTTTGCCCGTGATGGTAACTGGTAACTGGATCTCTCTTTGTCCTTCCATCTTGTTTTCTTCCTGCCCTGTCCAGCTGAGGAGGGAATTGTTAGACTGGCTTTGGTGTGCACCTGCGTCCAGCCAAGGTCAACTCACCACAATTTCGCCGAACAAATATCACAGATCGAGCCAGAGGGAAAAAAAATTGTCAAAAAATATTTTCCTATTGGAAAATGCTGCTTTTATCAGAAGAATATAGTAATTTTACAAGAAGGTGTTGATTGTGATGAAATTTTCATTTGAGAGGGAAAAATAAACAATAAAACTGGAACCTACTGAGACACATTAGCAATGCCAAAATCACCTCTTTTGGAAAAAAACCCAATAACAACTACAGATATTCTGTACCTCTCAAAAACAAACTTCTCCAAGATTGTTCCACTGAAAGTTTGCCACAGGAAACCTCTAAATTCACCATTGGTTCTGATTCAAAATCCAACCTTTGTCTCTGAAAAATGCCCTGATATTGCTTTGCTGGGATCTGCTCTGTGAAGAACATGGTCGGGGGACTGCTCAGGGTCCCCCTTCAGCCATGTCCTTGCACTTGTGGCTTTCTCTCTTTGCACCTCTAAACCCCCAGAGAAATTCGGACTTTCAGGAGGGATTGACCAAATGGGTTTCCTTCCTGGAGATGTACACCATGCTTTGCAATTTCACTGAAGGTCTTTCAAGATACTCTCATTTGTAGACATAGAGTCATACACTGATTTAAGATGACTTCTATAAGTCACCTATACAAATGTCCTATCTAGAGCAAAGCCACCTTCAAAATTAGGTCGGGCTGCTCAGGAACTTGTCCAGGTGACTTTGAGTATCTCCACAGCCTCTTTGGATGCCAATTCAAATGTTTGATCAAAGTAGATACATAGATGTAAATAAAAATTTTTGTTACTTGTCAGCTTGTTTTTGAACTTCAGAATTAAATAATTTTGTGTTGTTCATAATTTTCCTTTACAATTTAGAAATCTATTTTTTTCCTCCTGTTTTGCCTTTGTGTACCAGATGATGAACATTTCTTTATCCAGTTGCATCTAAGATCTGGAATTTCAAGAAAAGAACCAAATATTTGTAAATTAATCACATTTTTACCATTTCCTCTTTTTTGGCTTTGCCCTTTCTGTTCTCTTAATCCAGGGTGCAGAATATATTACCAAAAGAATTAATTCTCTCACCAGAAATATATCAAGGTGAAATGTATAAATAAAAGAAATGAAAAAAACCCACCCAAATCACAAATTCTTTGAGCTTGGAGAGTTATTACTAATTAAGACAGGTAAATATTTCCCTTTAAATATTGAAGTTTGGTTGAATGATAAAACAAGCAGAACTTTTTAGAAAACAGTTGAATCCTTCCTGTTGTTAAAAAGGGCCTTGGCATCTTATCATAGGTTTTTAACAAGTTCAGTAAATATTTAAAATGTAATGTTCAAAAATTAATACTGCAGCCATCCCTGGTGTAATGAAATAATTGAGCCTCTAGGCATCCCCATTATAATGCAGCTAATTAGAATAATATCAGAGAAATGCAGACCAAAGAATAAACTTCTAATACTGGTTCCATGGGAAATTATAATCCATTGGTTTCTTTGAGGTCCTTTGATCTTTCCTCAAGAGTGGGAAGTACCCAAGACAAAGGAAGACAGTGAAAATACCAGGACTGATGTTTCATGCTGCAGTCTTCTTCCAAGTGTTTTTTTCCCTCTTCTCCCAGCCAACTAGTGACAAGACAAGGGGAAATAGTCTCATGTTGCACCAGGGGAGATTCAGGTTGGATGTTAGGAACAATTTCTTCACTAGAAGAGTGGTTAAACAATGAAACAGGATCCCCAGGGAAGTCGTGGAGTCACCATCCCAGGAAGTGCTCCAAAAATGGGTAGACTTGGCACTTTCTATATGGTTTAGTGGGCATGGTAGTATTTGATTGAAGGTTGGACTTGATCTTGGAGATCTTTTCCAACCTTCACGCTTCTATGATTCTATGTGTATTATCTGCTTTCTGTCGGAAAATTCAATTTATTTTTTTTATTTAGCAGGAGATTTCTGCTTCAACTGAGCAGCTTTTCTTGTGTAAGATGGGTTGCAGTTCTCTGAAAAGCTGCTGTCTTTCCTGCCACCTGAAATTTCAGTCTCATCTGGACCTTTTTCTAAGTGGCAACATTCCCCCTGCATGGTCTGTTAAATATAGGTTGGGTAGTCTGAAGATAAGTGAACGTTTGTTATAGCAAATGAGGCAATAAACGTCTGAGGTTATGACGGGCAGAAAAGTCAAGGTATTTATCAAATTGCCATGGGAAATAGCTTTGCCAAGCGTTAAGTAATAAACTTTCAATTATCTTCTTTATGCTCCTACTGCAGAATGCTTCTGAGATCAGATTTGCTTTTGTTGGTTCGAAAAAGGTGAGAGGTGAAGCCGTTTTTCTCTGTGAGCAGAGAGGAGATTCATGTCCCACAGCTTTGTCTCTACAGCTCTCTGCTACTCTCGTCCTTTTCTTTCTCTTTATTTTGGTACTTGTTTTTTTTCTTTTTTTGCCTGGGGGCTTTCCCAAACCCTGGATTAACTGACCTACATGCTGACAGTTGGGATTTTAGGATAATCCACTAAATGGTTCTTAGAAAGGTACTTACCTTTAGATTCTAAAAGATTATTGTACTTTGTTGTTATCGCTGTAGTATCATCCTCTGCCTGATATGAACTTCTCAGCTGTATATTGGCTTCTCTGTCATCTTCCTTATGGAATAAGAGAGGATTTTCCCTTCTACTGACACCTGGTTTGACATGCTCTCTACCAAAACACAAGCTGTGTTTAAATGTTCAAAATGTCCTTGATTTCAGTAAAAGTCAAGTCAAGCCCAGATGAACTTTTCTGTAGAAGCAGAATTTCTGTATCAGTTGAGGAGAAATACTCAAGGAAGGAAATCCTCAAAATTCTCAGTGTTTAACAAAACCAACCCTCTGAAGTCCTTGCTTAGAGCACAAGGCATATGGGACAGACAGAGAAAAAATCACACAAGCAGCTCACTACTGAGAAAACAAAAAGACAAATCAGAGGTAGGAAATACTAGGAGGGTAGATTTAGAATAAATATTAGGAAGAAATTCTTTACTGCAAAGGTGGTGAGGCTCTGGAACAGATTGCCCAGAGAAGTTGTGGATGATCCATCCTTGGAAGTGTTCAAAGCCACCTTGGATGGGACTTGGAACGACCTGGGCTAGTTGAAGGTGTCCATGTCTATGTCAGGTGGATTGAAGGAGGTGATTTGTAAGGCCCCTTTCAACCCAAATCAGCTTGGAGAGGTACTCCCTGGGAGCAAGGGCTGGAAGCATCTTTTTTCTGACTCTTTTTGTCTCCAAATATATGTTACAGGCCTAGAGGGACCTTAAGTTGTATCATTTATGAATGTGTTTGTTGCATGCTCTGTTCAGCACTTTTCTCCTGATCTGCTCTTAGCAAACATTTCACTGCCTACATGTAGTTATAGAATAAGGATGATAATGTTAAGTTTACACCCCAGGGGAACGGAGAGATGAAGCACTGCTGAAGTTCCCATGTGATGGTTTTGTAGAACCACTAAATTTCAGCATTGATATATTTTCCCTGCTATTAGGAAGAGTAGTGAAACAGAGTGTCTTATACAAGAGGTTTAGAGGGGAAGCCACATTAAAAATATTTGACGTCACTGGAGTTCAGACTGGAGAAGGGGAGGCTGAAGATCTCACTGCAGTCTGCAGCTTCCTCATGATGGGAAGTGATCTCTTTTTTCTGGTGACCAGTGTCAGGACCTGAAGGAGTGGCCAGAAGTTGTGTCAGGAGAGATATAGATTGGATTTAGGAAAAGATCCTTTGCCCAGAGGGTGGCTGGGCACTGAACAGGCTCCCCAGGGAAGTGGTCACAGCACCAAGACTGACAGAGCTCAGGAAGCATTTGGACAGTCCTCTCAGCCACATGGTGTGATTCTTGGGGTTATCCTGTGCAGGCCCAGGAGCTGGACTCAATGAACCTTGTGGGCCCCTTCCAACTTGGGATATTCTAGAATTCTGTGTTTCTATGAGAGTCTTTATGCATGAACATTTATGAGTTTGCTCACGAGAGGCCACACACGGTCAGTTGCTACTGACACATTCCAGAGTCATTTTAGCCAAGCCTCAAAATTATCTGAAGTGTGGGAAATAATTTTTCTCCTCTTCAGAATTTATACTCTCCCCATCTTATTTTTATACACTGGTTGTCATTTTTACAACTTGCTATATCTGGAACTAGCTCCAGCACCTGGCTGCTTAGCCAGCACTTCACAAACCAGCCTTGTAAAAGCAGTTTCTTTGAAAACATACTCGTTAAAAAGCAGGGATCCTCATCAGCTTTCTGGTGTACTGAATTCCCACTGAAATCCAGTATGCTCTTTTATACCTCTGAAATGGCTGGTGATTTCAGAGGGAGTCTGTGATGTGCTGGTTCTGTAGAATTACAACCTTAACAGCTGTAACATCACTAAAAGGCTTATTCCAGAGAAAGGCTGTGTCATAAATGAGGTGTACAAAGGCTGGAACTTGCAGCTGCAGCTTGCTAACTGTGCCTGCTGCCAAAATTGATGCTCCCCAGGAAAGTCCTACTCTCTCCACATGTATGGTTTTTCTTTCAAAATATCCAAATTTCAGAAAGTTTAGAAATAAAGAGCACCAGTAAGGATTTTTGTTGGTTTCTAAAGCGATGGAGTTTCAGGTGATGAAGTCCCTGACAGATGAATGACTTGTAGTGAGATGTCCGAAGGTTAAAGACACAGTCGTGCTCGTGTCTCCTCTGTCCCTCTATGGGAAGTTTTTTGCCCTACCAGCCAAGGAGAGGAAGGGTGGGAAGTATCTGTGGTTCACTTCAGAGTTCAGTTTATTAGATGAGATATTGATGGAAGGGATGTCTCGCTGAAGAAACGCGTTGGAAATTCACATTACACATATATCCTGCAGCCTGTGCTCCAGCAGGCAAACTTCTGTTTGAGGGCTGAGAGCGACAGACAAGGACTGCTAAATTGTCAAAGGCAAAAGAATGATTTTAAATTTAGGACTTGCCAGGCAAGGCATAAATTGGGGACATATACTAGTAAAGGAGTGTTGACTATATTTAAGTCATGTATCTTCATTCTGATCCTTAGGGTAGTTCCTTCAGTTCCCAAATCCTCTCCCTTTCTGCCCTTTGCAATGAGCATTTTGGGTTTGGGGTGAAAGCACTCCTGGACACTGTATTTGGGGTGCAGTTTGCTCTTTTCCATATGCTTTAAGTATGTCCGAAGATGCTTTCTGGACCGGAGCACTTAAGGGACATCATCAAAAAATACAACGTAGGTGCTCAGCCCAGCCAAAATTATGTCAGTGGGACCTTATCCAGAATTGCAGGTACCAAGAGAGCTCTGATGGTAAAATCTCAGGTAAGGCACTGGATGGAATGGAAGAAAGTGAGGAAGATTGCTTCTTGACCTTAATTTTGGCAGAGAAGGGCTGTAAATACCTGAGATATTTTGGGATTCTGAATTTTAAATATTTGATAAATTTGGGCATTTTTTGTATTACCAAAAAAAAAAAAACCCATAAGCAAAGAAATGGAGTTTAGTTCTTCTGTAGAAGTTTCCACAGGCACATCAATCTGAATGGAAGAGAAGTTGAATCATGTTGATTTTTCTTCACAAGGGTTTGCTTCAGATTTAAAACAGTGTTCTGTCAAGTTCCAAGGGTTAATTACGTATTGTTACTCAGTCTCTATAGGCCTTATTAAATTGGATCTCCAGTCTCAGCCTGCTACTCTGAAAACATAAATTACAATTGTATCAGAAAAATACAAAAATAAGAAAATGCAAGTTTTGCAAGTTCTTATCCAAAACAAATTCCTGCCTGTTTTTTCATCTACATGTCTAATGATGGATCCATAAAATACTTTAAAAACAAATGGTTAATTTTACAATTGTTTTTATCTTTTTCTTAATGCTGCTTTAAAGATTTGACTAAGGAAAGTGTAGTGTTTGTTTCAGAGCACAATTTCAAATTGGCATCGAGCTGAAAGGATCAATAATAAATTCCAGCTCAAACTATGAATCTTCTGATGCTTTTCTAAATTAAATCTGTGTGTGTCAGGAATATTTTTATCCCTCTGACACAGAAATCATGTTTTTCAGAAGCCTTGGCTGCAGAAATAATGGCTTATTATACAAGAACAGAAAAGGACAAGATATTTTAAACATACAGTGGGAAACATCCTCCAATGGTATAAGTAGGTACAACCCCCCTTGATCTCAGTCAAACTGCCCCAGTATTCACTGGTTGAACATCTGACTGATGAGAGATATTGTAGATACCATGTTGTTCAGATTCCATGCTGTTTGATAATTAACGTTCTTTGTACAGTATCAGCCCACAAACCAATTCAGCTTGACAGATTCGTGAGAACGCTTTTTGTAATTTTCAGAGTCATTTGTATCTCCTGATCTCAATAGTGACACGTAGTCATATGAAAAAAAATTTGAAAATAGCCATTTTGCTGCTTTGGATGAGAGAGGGAACATCTTCTGAAGAAAGTTTTATTGACGGCCAAATTTGGAAAGTTTCATAAATGAAATGCAGAACTGAAGTTATTTTTTACTTCTTCAGACACATTTTTTTCCTGGATTAGCATGGGCATGAAATAAGATTATGTGCAGTGAGTAGGTTTCAGTAGAATCACATCTTATGTATTAGTATATCCTTACTTTGACCATACAAGCAGAAACAAGCTTTCTATCCTGAAAAACAAACAAACAAAAAATTGCAATTACCACACAAGTTGTTCTATATAAAGGAGAGACAACTGTGAAAGTCTACATTGTGCTAAGGCTGTACAATGCCAAATGAGCTGCTTAGCCTGGAAAGATTTTATTTCTACAATACTGAGGCTGCTTTTAAATTTTACAGGCATGTTTCAGATGTTCAAACAGCAAATTTGTGTGAAAATCTAGATCGTGAAAATAATAATTGTCTTCTGCCCTTTCTAGTGTGTATAGTGTTGATAGTCTTAACAGTCACCTCAGATGCAACTTTGAGTAAGAAGACAGATACAATGATTTCTTTTCCTCATTTTTCTGATATCCTCAAATAGTTGTTTAACTCTCACAAAGCTGTTCTGTTGATCCCAGCATAACCAGAATTTTACCCAACATCATTACTTTTACTGCAGTCACTATATTGCAGGAATCACTGGGCTATTACTCAGTGTGTGATGTTGTCTTTGCTGCCAAAATTTTATCTCAGAAGACACACAGATGGCATGTTTCTGCATATAAACACAAAGTAAAGAGTGCTGGAGCAGCCTAAAACAAGTTCATCCTACGGAAGCTGGGTTCTGCAAACAGGACTCTGACCCGCCCAACACTGATTATCCTTTGCAGGTCAGAGTGAGATTCTAGACCGGGTGGAATGTCTATCCTGGCCCACATTGGATTTTTCTTACCTAGCAGCCTGTGTGTTGCTCAGCTGTTATAAACCACGAAACACACTCAGGAAACGCTCTGCCACACTCTGTCTCTGCTCCCAGGATGGAAACACGACTGCTTTTTCATTATGACAGAAATGTAAATACTTGGGTCTCCTGTCTTCATCTGCTTCATAGTGATACTTATTCAAATGCAGAAGAACAGAACATTTCACAACTTGCTATTTATGGCCCGATGAAATCATGTGCCTGCCATAGTTGTGTGTGTTCTGTCTGTTTTCCCCATTTTCAGTGCTGTGTGAGAATTACATTTCATGGATGTCTGGCTGCTAATAGGAGAGTGAAATCACAAATCCAGGATGAATGTTTATTCAATACATCAAGTTCACAACTGTGGTTAAAGCTGCAAAGATTTGTAGAGGCTTTCCCCTTGATATGACACTTATTTTTTCAGATTTTTTTCTGTAAGAGGGACCTTGTGAGCCACTGAAAACTGATGTTGATGATGATAACATGAGTAGGAGGAAATAAGCCTCTATATTTTCTTGCCCAGAATGACAGACACTACTGGGGAAGATGTGACTTGCTGCTTTCTTACTTTGTTTCAACAATAATTCATATTTCTTTAACCCAGGGGAGCACGAAAGTCCTCTCCAGTATACATATATCTCATTACTTTCTATCAGCTGAAGAAAACAGTTATTTTATAGCATCAAAACTAGAAATTGGTTTGAAATGAACTATACAGCAGTAGAAAATTTATAAGCCAAAAAATTCAATTCTCCTTTTTGGGAGTTAGGTGAAGGGCAATGGAACTTCTACCTGTGAATGGACAGGACTTTGTTTCATACTGTAATTCCTGTTGCATCTAGGGCCTTTTTTGATGTTATTTAATTTTACTTTTCTTTTCCATTGAGTCCTTAGAAATCAGAAAAATATATATAAGATAAAAATTCCATTTAAAAGTAGTAAGTTTTTGTGTGATTGGTGTGATGTTCATACACAAAATCCCTACATCAATATTTTTGATCCATTTTTAAAATATTGTGATTTATTTTCTGTTTGAGGTATAAAGTCTGTAGGCCAAAGTTGTGTGTAGATGCCTAGCAATATTTTTTTCATCTGATAAGTATATAATTTGAAAGTCTGTTTCCTTTAAGGGGATTGTTTTGGAGAGCAGTGAAACCTAGGAATTTAAAATCTAAAGTTTCAAATGCATCTCAGGTGTCTGAAAGATCTGTGTGGATGTTTCGTGGTATTTCTGAGAGGTATCTAGTTCTCGATCAATACCCACTTTTCCAGAAGTGGGATTTCTCATTTGTCTTTAAGAAGCTACATTAGAGATAAGCACAGATTCTCCTGGTAATCTGTGGAAAGAAAGAACGTGACTCATTCCAGTTTAAAATGGATTTAAAGAGGTGGGTCAGAGGAATCTCTTTCTAAAGGTGCCTCCTTTTTTTTTTTTCTCTTTCCTTGACAAGCAGCCCATATGTAGAGATAGACAATATATGTACCTAAAATAGGTGAGATGGATTTGAGTTTGAAAATGGGATGCATTCCCACATTGAGACACCTCCATTTAGTTGTTAGGGCAGAGATTCTGTGTAGACATCCAAGTGTTTAACCTTCCATTACATCTAAAAGAGTTGAAGTCAGTACAGGCTGAATTAGTTCATCTGTGTGACTGTTTCAGGTTAAGTTCAATCACTGTCTAGGCTTTATTTGTTTTCAGACTTCAGAGGAAACGCTCAGTTGCCTAACCATAAATGCGTGTTGTCATTTGAGAGGCTTTAAGATGCCTCATCTGATATTTAGCTGCTGCTTCCAGAGAAAACAGGACTCTCCTACATCGTGGGTAAACTGACAGTTGGGAGTAGTTATCTAATTTTATACCATAGGGGGTGTAAAATGGCACGAGATCTCTATGTTTAAGCATTGGAATTTCTCCCTAGGTGTCTAATTGCTGCTGAAAATAGAGCTTTAGTAATTTCATACCCAGTGTCATGGGTGAAAATAGTAGTAGTTTGACATTCTGGCATTTGAGTGTGCGAGATGTCCAAAATTATCCTTTTCCCAAAGTATCTTACATAGATATAAACATTCTCAGGTGGCTAAATCAGAGGCAAAATGCCACTGCTTCTAAAAGGGCGATAAAAGGACCCTGGAGGCCCTCTGTTCATTGTGTCTTGTTGATTTTCAGATCAAATCTGAAATGTTTGCCTGCACAACAAGCCAGTGTCTAAAATTCAAAGTGAGATGCAAACATGAAGCTGATTTCAGCCCTGAAGGCCCGTCATGACTTCTACTGTTAGTTCTGGAAATAAAATCATGCCTCTGACAAAAGCCATACAGAACTTTTAAATTGACTACAACAAAGGTAAAATGAGGTCATAAGAAATCCGAGATATTTCCTGGATTTTGTGAAGCTGCACATAGCACTGAGTGCACTGAAAGTTCTCCTGGTGTTCTACATATTGATTGTATTTCTAATCCAAAAAACCCCAAATCAGTGAAATTAATGATTTGATTGTGGGACACCAGGAATGATTTTTCTGTTACCAAGAATTAGGCTACAAAAAACCCACAGGAACAGCGCAGACATTTGTGCTAAATATGCCTGCTCTGAACAGGGATGTTCATATGAGAGGGACTTTTATTTGGATGTTGATGTAGCTATTTTTGTTACAGCTTTCTGGTTAACTACAGTCACTTGACTTCAAGTTCACACACACCTCATTGTCTTGTTTGGAGATGGAGGAAAAGCCCTCTGCTTGTTTTAATATAGATTCTTGATCTAGGCCTGACATTCATGTTACAATATTCTCTAAAAGATGTAAGTGCCTCTCCTAAGCTCAGTCTTCATTCTTAAGAGATCATGGGTGTTCCCTGTAAGGTATGTAAATCCAAGGAGCTCAAAAATTGACCAAGGCCAGGATTTGGAGGCTACTCCTCCATGGGTAATGCAATTAATTAGGAAATACTGCCAATAATTGTCATAATGACACTTTATTTCAAGCTGGTAAGAAAACAATGATCTGATAAGTTCTGATGTGCCGGTGGAAATCTGAATAGTATTGTTTTCAGGCTGGCATAAAACTAAAAATTTGGGCTGCACGTCATCCTTGTTTGCAAAAGATTGCTGCTTTGAATAGGTGTTTCACCGAAAATGCTGTCCCAGTTTCAGCTTGTGTAATGAAATTTCCTCTACTCATTGATAACCTCTCTACTTCTGACTGGGGTGTTTTATTCTTGAACTGAATTCCTGGCCAGGCACCTGAAGCTGCTTTGTTTTGTTTTTTAGCTCAGTGGTTTGGTGTGAGATTGCGTAATTGCAGTGTTATACAAGATATCATTGTGATATATATTTTCCTCAAAATATTCTTGTTCCTGGATTTGCACTGTATTAGTAAAATGGGAGCAAAATTATCAAAATGACACCTTTGCTGGCTGCAAATTTGTCGTGGGGAGTGCACGGTGCTGGGTGCACTACTTCATTTTGCTGAGATTATCCCACACAATATAGAAAGGTCCATCAGAAAACATTTTCATTTCATGTTTTTCAGGCAGAGTTGCATCTTTCCATCTGATTTTTTTTTTTAAACTTTATGAAAATATCCAGCTGGACTAATCGATACCAAGTAGTATCTTCATACAGTGTATTTTGGATGAATATCTAATGTTCTAAAGAAATGAAAAAGTATGGTGGCAAACTTTCTGTCATTTCTGAAATGACAAAGCAGGATTTTAGGGTGGGAAAGATGTGTAGCTGGGAGAATTACTCCACTATTTTCAAATTTGAAATATTTTGCCTTGGGAAGAGTTCCCATGTGGTGGTTTCCTAAAATCTTTTCCCACTTTACAGGATCAGTATAAATATTTATATGGGAAGTGTTGGAGTTTATACAAAATTGTAGTATTTGGTGTGTTTACAGTCTGGCTCTGGCTGCTGATGGAAATTGTGTGTTCACATTACCTAAAAAATTAAATAGGGCTCCAAGATAGCCAGCTTTAAGCTGTGGCAAAGTAGAAAAAGCAGTCATCACTGCTATGGTGTAAATAGCCCACTATCCAAAGCACACTCAATACTGCTATGTGGCAGTGATGAAGAACAACAATTAAATGTCCTTTACTTTTTCTAAGTATTCGTTAGTAAGTTGAGAGTGTCCTGTGTAAATAGAGCTTTGACAAAGGAGGTTAAAAAAAACCCACTGAAAAGAAACCACAGCAACAATAAGAGGTAATAAAGTCACCCCTTCTTTATTTTGCTTGCTCAGGAATAACAGTCTGACAACAAAATTAAGGACATTCAAGTGAATCTTAGAGGGAGAGCTTCACTGCAGTGTCATGAAGATGTGATGTCTGTACAGTCTTGTCCTCACAAAGTCCCCAGGTTTCTGTACTCGACTGGGTTTCTCATGTGAATGCCCACATGAAATTTCTTCTACCAAAGTCTTTCTTAACTTTCTCCTGTGACTTGCTAGAGGTAGGATGCTGAGTGAAGAGGAACCAAGTCTGCTTTTGCTATTAATGTTTCTAATGATTTTTAGTGGAAATGCTGACCATAATTTTTATATTTTGTAATGTTATTGATGTTGTAATTGAAAGATTATAAAGCCTTTGATGTCACACCTCTCTACCTCAGCTTTTGGACTGATCATGAGGTTAAAATTCTGCTGCTTCCAGCTTCCAGTTTTGCTATTGGCATCTTCTAAGAGGACTGTCCTGTGCATAGTCTTGTCTGTGAAAGAGGAGTTAGGAGAGAGCTTGGGCACTTATCTAGACCAAGAAAATATTGATGAAGCCTTCAACACTTTTCTTAGAAGACATTTTAGAACAGGTTGCCCAGAGAAGTGGTGGATGTGTCATCCCTGTAAGTATTCAAGGTCTAGTCAGATGGGGCTTTGAGCATCCTGGAGTAGTGAAAGGTGTCCCTGCCCATGGGAGGTGGGTTGGAACTAGATGATCTCTAAGGTCCCTTCCAACCCGAACCATTCTGTGATTCCCTGATTGTATGATTCACTTAGTGTCAGAAGGAGGGAGTTTGTACATAACCAGCCTTCCCAATTGTTGTAAAGATACTCAGTTGCCACAAGAGGCCCCAAGGACCATTTGGATCCCAAAGTGAATGCCTTCCATTGCTTCATTCTTAACCCCACTGAGGACCATGAGGGAGAACATAGCGGGGGGATTAGAGCTGGATGATCTTTAAAGCTCCTTCTGACCCAAACCATTCTATGTTGTATAATTCAATATTCTGACACTGCTTATAAAATTTCAGAAATTGGTCTGTCAGTGGCAGAATATCAGTTCTGTCTCTGAGAGGAGCCAGCCCTGAGTGCAGTTGCCCCCATTGGAAAGCATTGTGGTTCCATTGGAAAGGGGTCAGTTTCTCTGTTGCCCATTCCTCAGAATGGGTTAACACTCTTCTGGGGGTAGAGTTGCTATCAACAAAGTTCTGTCTGATTTTGGCAAGAAGCATCTCCTGCTGCCAACTGCTTCAACCTTACAAAATGAGGGCTATTTTTAAATACTGGTCTCTATAACTTTAGGATATGGGTGCCCTGCTTGCCTTAAACCAGGCTTAAACCAGCCTGTTTGGTCCCTGGTGCCAGTGTAGATTGTGGCAGCGTGCAGTTCATTACAGGCTCCAAAACAACTGCAGAAAAAGTGTTTTCTTGCTGTGCACACAGTGCTGCTACCACCAGACTGCTATCTGCATTGGAAAACTGTAGTTCCTTGCCGGTTTATGTCCATCTGCAGGCTGCCATGGACATCCAGTCTGATCACAGTCTCTGCTAGGAAAGCAGAACTTCAAGGGGCATGGAGGTGACATGGCAGGACGGTGGTACTGGTGCCTTAGTGTCTGACTTTCTAGAGGGCTCCCTGTCTGTGTTGCCCAGATTTGCTTGGCTGGAAGTATTTGGGCACAAGCAAAGAGGAAAAGCCCCAAGCTGGATATCTTTATATTGTTAGCATCTCTCCCTTCTCTTCAGGCACTGTTTGTTTTGCAACTCAAGTGTGTTAAGTGGTTCTGTGTTAAGGACAACCACTCAAGTACCTGTGTAAAGAAAAACACCAAAGACAATACTCAGATGATGTGGACAATCAGGAATTCTCTGTCATTAACCGGTTGCCAGTGCCCCAAGTACTCTAAAGGAAAATCCATCTCCCTGCCCAGCTGAACCTCAGGAGCTCACCATCCCTCCTTCAAGCCTTTCCTCATTTGAGAAGGGACCTTAGCTCCATGAGATGATCAAGCAGCATGCCCGTAGCATGACAGGCAAAGCTCGAGGGACAGCTGTTCTGAGGCTGGAAAAAGAGCCCAAGACTTTAGGAAAAATTACAGCCATTCTGAGAGGCAAACTTTCTAGCTGTGCAAAACCCTCTGGGGGAGTTTGCCAAGATACTGCCCTGAATTTGAGAGAGAAATGTTTTTCCTGTTGTTTTGATAGACTCTGCTAGCCTTGTCATGTTCAGCAGCTGTGCCTCAGGCCCTGTTGTGTTGCCTTCATGTCTCACAGTGGCGCAGTTGGCCCTTTCTTTTTTAGTCACAGATCAAGCAATGCCGTGACAAATAAGTCAGCCTTTTCCTCTGTTTGCAAACCACTTAATTTAGCTCTTGCTCTATAGGAAAACCTGGTGCAGTTATTTATAACAACATGGCCCCAAGTACTTAAAACAAGTCAACATTCTGATTATGGCTCTGCATATTTTATTGCCTATATTTAATTCACACTGCTCTAAACAGGCACCTGTTCCTCCCTTATCTTATCCCAGTTTAATAGCTCCTGCCTGTCCAAAGAGCCATCATGATCGAAAATGGTCTGCAGCTTCTTTACTTACTAAAGGAGTCAGTGCCCCTTGTAATACATCTGTTTCAAAGTTTGTGTGCATTGCCAACTGAGGTGATGAAAAAACTATTTTAATTTTATTTTGTGAGCCTGAAAGTAAAACCATATTGTATTAATTTCAGTACTGCAAATATTACCTCTTCCAGTAGTACCAAGACCCTAGTTCTGCTGCTGCTGCTCTGACTATCTCTCTCTGTCAAGTTCTCTCACCAACATCCATCTTAGAATTATAGAATGGTTTGCATTGGAAGAGACCTTAAAGATCATTTAGTTCCAAAGCCTTGCCATGGGCAGGGACACCTCACATTAGACCAGGTTGCTCAAAGCCCCATCCAACCTGGTCATGAACACTACTAGGTTTGGGGCATCTTCCCACCCTGTCCCAAACTTTAAGCACTTTTGGTGATAATAACTGAAGCAAAACTGCTGTTCAAGCTTCCAGCACTCTGAGCTCTTGTCTTATTCAGTGTGTGAGGGTATGACACTTGTTGTGCTGTTCTCTTTTGGTCCAACACTGCAAACACTCAATTCCACAGCTCGTTACAAGCATGAATAGCTTCACTGACTCCACATGAAACCTTAACACAACTGCTGACAATGTTTCCTTTCCAGCAACTTCAGAGAATTTTATTAAATAGAAAGGGCTAAATTAAGAGCCTTTAATCTGCTCAAAACCTGTTTCACGTGATCAAGACAGCAGAGGACCTGACTTGTTAAATATGCACATATTTTCTTGAATCTGCAGAGTCCTCTCTTTTTTTCCCGGGAACCCTCATCTCCCTTACTACATGTCTTCTGAAATCTGAAGAGCAGAAAAGACTATTCTGTAATGTCCAGCTTAGTTCTCAGAACTGGTGTGTCCTGAATACTGCAAGAGGCATAAATGGTTTTGTAGGTCAGTGTCTGATCCTAATGTGATCCATGTGCATTAAGGCAGGAGAGGATGGAGACCTTATCTTTGACATTTCCTATCTTCTAAGTGCTGAGCCCCTTTCCATCCAGTAATATTCCGATTTGATTCCAGCTGGATATCTACATCTGTATGATAAAAGGCAGAATATTTTTGGGCAAAGAAAGGCAAAATGTATCATTAGGTTTTGAGGATTTTTTTTTTCCTTTTTCCTTTTAGAACACATCTAAGAATCATAGAATCATTAACATTAGGAAAGACCTCCAAGAACATCTCATCAAGTTCAAGATAAGGCATAAATCTATTTATTTTGGCATACATATTCTGCCTCTCTCAGCCTTTCCATGCATGATTCTGCAAACACATTCAAAATCCTGGTTATATGTGCAATTTTGCTGTGAATGACATTCTTTTAACTAGATGTGGACTTGGCTCATATGTCTGCACCTCAGCAAGTTACCTTCAAGGACTTAGTATAGACCTGTGTCCATGCAGTTTTGAGTCAAGTCAGGTATGAACTGGAGTAGAACATAAAAAAAAATAATTAGAAAAAAATGGAGGGCTCTTCTGTGAGTACCTGAAAATAATATATGCCCTAAAGTGCTCTAACTTCCTGTATGAGATGAAGAGAAAAGCCCAGACTGAGAAGAATATATCTTCCTTTATTGAGGAGGGGAGCACAGTCAAATGTGAGAATAATGGATAATTCTGTCTGAGTGTCCTAAACAGGCTTCAAATAACTTGCTGCTTTTTGATGCATTCTGTGTTTCTAAGACTGACAACGGGAATATCTGAAAAAAATGATTCAGGTGAACAGTGGGAATAAGGCGCAAAAACCGCCAAAGATTGAAGACAATGATGT
Source organism: Cephalopterus ornatus (assembly GCA_013396775.1). Classification (NCBI taxonomy): domain Eukaryota; kingdom Metazoa; phylum Chordata; class Aves; order Passeriformes; family Cotingidae; genus Cephalopterus; species Cephalopterus ornatus. Next base: position 180,642 of record VZRE01008651.1, on the reverse strand, counting down.
TCTGAGGAGTCTGAAGTTTTAGCTCTCAGTTGTGCATAAAATTTTAAAATGTCATTTTCTTTTGAAGGTCATAAAAAAGGACTATTAGTCAGGGAAGGAAGAGGTAGGGAAGGTGTGAAGAAGAGAGGATTATGTAGCAGTGGGAAGCTAGTCCAGGGGAAAGTTTGTATTATCTCCTTTTTCCTTCTGTTTTTCTGTCTCTCCTCTTCTGCCTGAATTTCCCCTGCTGCTTCCTTTTTTTGCACAATACCAGTGGCAGGTTTTTATTAAGTGGTATAAGCAGATAGTGATTTGAGCTGAGCTGAACTCAGCACTGGTTTCCTTACAGGCACGTGCTAACAGAGGACAAACTGAGGTTGCTCTTCATTCTTTTTTCCGAATGATCTGACCTAAATTTGCACAGCTGTGTTCATATTTAATCCTGCATAATAGCTCAAAGGTTTTATATCTCGTAGGAGCAGCCTACTGGCACCTGGCATTTATTCTGGACCTCATTCAGTTCTGCCCTAAAAATCCTCTGGCGCAACCTGGTATTTTTGGTTTTTTTCCCCTAGTAGATTTATTTCTCCATCTAAATACCCTTGAAATGACCAGTTTATGGAAGGTATAATCTAGACTATTGCTTCTCAGCCTCCTTGGACCTAGTGACCTGTAAAAAAAATCTCTAGTGTGGATTGGTCCCACAAGCAGAATGTGAGAGGAATTGAAGTAAGTTGCTGACTTGTTTTCCTAAGTGATTTTCCTTGGGTCCCTTAGTTACACTCTGTTTTCACCTATGACTATGTGGTCCATATATTTGAAGCTATTGATCTAGAGTGAAAGTTCTCAGCTGAGGTTCAAGTGGTTTTAATCTTAACACTAATTTTGTTGCTGGGGTCTGAATGGGTATCTACCCTTAGTGAACTCGATACCAGTGGTGCTTTGTTAATTCCAGCTGTACTCGTAAAAGACAAAGCACAGTGGAGTTTTTATATGAAACAAAAAAGAAAAAACAGCATAAAAAAGACCATACTTTCTTATTTTCTTTCTCATTTGCTCTACTGTCAATATTCTTTGGGTTATGAGTAATTTTTTAAAGGATCGTTTAATATTTGTCACTGTGTCTCTAACTCATTACATTTTGATGGTTGCAATCAACGAACGATGTGAAAAGTGATTTATGGTGTTGCACTCTTTACGAACATATGTCTAATGCATCCAAAAAGTTTGTGGATATTGATTTTCCTGAGAATATTAAACAGCAAACTTTTTTTTTATTATTTATAATATTGGAAGATAATTTTCAGGGCTTGCATCCAAGCTGAGTTAGCTCCTTAGAGTATAAAACCCAAAACAGGCTTTTTAACTTTAAACTGGGCTAAATGCTTATGCACCAGGGGAAAAGCATGTTACATAGATATGACTGAATAAGATTATGTGTCTTGTATTTGTTTTTACCTGTATCACAAGTCGTTACTTTGGCTTCCATATTGAAGATAAAATGCAAAGAATTACACCAGACTGGAAACCTAAAAACCTTAGCAAGAGAGCTGCAAGGGATTATTATCTCATTCTGTAAAATATGCTGGGTGTTGTTAAGTGATTGTAAAGACTGGAGATCTTCCAAAGCAATCCCTGACTCTTCCATAACTAAACAGAGCATTAGAATGTTTCCTATGGAGAAAGAGAAAGAGACTTGAGGCTGAAGTCTTACACGTAATACATATTAGAACAAACAGAAAATCAAAAAGAAGCAGATACCCAAAAATCTAACAAGACCTACAAGTCTTTGGGCTGAGTTCTACATCATAGAATCATAAAATCATTTAGGATGGAAACCACTGTGAATTCAGATCATTGAGTCCAACTGCGATTGTGTATGCGCAGTGTCTGTTGTGCTGGTTTTGGCTGGGAAAGAATTGATTTTCTTCACCGTAGCTGGTGTGTTTTGGATTTGTGCTGGAAACAGTGTTGATAATGCGGATGTTTTCATGACTGCTGAGCAGTGTTTACGCAGAATAAAGGACTTTTCTGCCACACCACCAGTGAGGAGGCTGGGGGTACACAAGAAATTGGGAGGGGACAGAGCCAGAACAGCTGCCTGCAACTGATCCAAAGGGATATTCCAGACAATTTGGCATCATGCTCAGTATATAAACTAGGGGAAAAGTTGTCCCAGGGCTGCTGCTTGGGGGCTGGCTGGACATTGGTCAATTGATTGTGAACAACTGCTTTTCATTTGCACAATTTGTCTTTCTTGGGTTTTATGTCACTTTTTTTTCTTTAATTTTCCTTTTCATTACTGTTATTAGTGTTATTACTATTATTATATTTAAATTATGTAACTGTTCTTACCTCAACCCTCAAGTTTTCTCGCTTTCATCCTTCCAATTCTCTTCCCCCATCGTGCTGGAGGTCAGTGAACAAGTTGTGTGTTGCTTAGTTGCCAGCTAGGGTTAAACCACTACAGCTTTTTAGCAGCTTCGAGGCTTGAAGAGTCTGAGATGATAACAGATTGATCAGAGCATATTAGAAGTGATTTATATATGTTAACAGTTGTGGGTCATGGTATTGATTAATCCGTTCTCAATATTAGTTTCTGTGATCTGCACCACTCTCTTTTGATTTGCTGTTCCTGTTAAAGATTGGTGTTGGCTTTGTAGTTTGCTGTGCTCTGTAGTGATTGGTGGTGTTGTGCCTGGGAGATTTGTTACTGAAACACTAATTCTGAGTTTAATGTGGTATTTGGGCTCTGACCCAAAGCCATGACTGTACTTTGGGTACCATCTCATGGAGGCAATAAACAATTATACTTTCTCCTCTGCTTTTTTGAGGGTTTTTTTTTGTGTGTAGAAAATACAGAAAGGCACCTTTTCTACTGTCTTGAGTGGTGTTTTCCTCCTCCTTATAAAACTTCTCAGTATGATCATCCTTGGGTAGTTACAATGCTTCTTTTGGTATTTCTTAGAAATACTGCTTCGGGTTTTTTTAAGGTTAACAAGCAATATAAGGCTACACTAGGTCATGGGTGGCGCAGCATGTGGGAGAATATAGGCTGGTATCTAGAGAACTTCTCACCTCCACTGTTCTGGAACTTCACTCCCAAACAGTTCAGGATGCTGATGAAATGATGAAATATTTGAAAAAATGCTGTGGCTAATCCAAAGAGTCACAACTTCCCGTTCTGGCCCTGGCCGCTATCTACAAAACACAGCTTGATATTTTGCAGCAGCCTCAGGGAGAGGAGAGGGAAAGAAAATCAACAGTCACTGCAGCTAAAAGAAACACTATTATCAGTCATCCCCATAACAAAAAGAAACACTGGAAACAGAAGTCAGCTTGTTTAGTAAGGGAAATTAAATTTTTAGGACTAAAATGGCAAGGTAGGAGTGATCATATCGCAATGGGTGCAATCAATAACAGCAGTGTCTCCAACAACTAACAAAAAAGAAACACAAGATTTCTTAGGTGTCATGGGTTTGTGGAGAATGAATGTTCCAGGTTATAGTCTGACCTCTTTTGGTTATGGTCTCCCTCTCTATGGAGTGACCTGGAATAAGAAACACTTTATAAGGGGTGTTGAGCAGGAGCAAGCCTTTGCACAAACTAAATGGGTGATAGTTTGTGCAGTAGCACTTGGACCAGTCCAGACAGGACAAGATGCAAAAAATTTGCTTTATACCTCAGGCAGGCATAATGGCTCCATCTGGGACATCTGGCAAAAAGTCCCTGGAGAGAATCTAGGTTGGCCTCAGGGTTTTGAACCTGGGGATATGGGGCATCTGAAGCCCATTACAGTCCAGTTGACTAAGAAATAGCAGCAGCATATGAAGGAATTTGAGCCACTTCAGAGGTAGTTGGTACTGAAGCACAGCTCCCTTTGCTACCTCGATCCCCTGGGATCAGCTGGATGGTCAAAGGGAGGGCCCCCTCTACGCATCATACAACTGATGCTAAGTGGAGTCTGTGGGTGCAATGGGCTCAAATTGGAAACCCTGAGTTCCTGGGAAATCTGGATCATGGACTGACCAGAGGGTCAAAACACTGTAGTGTTACCTGAGGAGGTAACATGGGCTGAAGAGGACCCTCTATGTAATAAATTGCCAGAAAATGAGAAGCAATATGCTCTATTTACAGATGGATGCTGTCATTTTGTGCGAAATCATTGCAGGTGAAAACCTGCTGTGTGGAGTCCTACAAGGCAAGTCACAGAAACTGCTGAAGGACAAGGTGACTCGAGTTGGTTTGCAGAGGTGAAAGCCTTCCAGCTGGCTTTAGATATTGCTGAATGAGGAAAATGGCCAATAGTTTCTCACTATATTGACTCATAGGTGTTGTCAAATGCCCCGTGGGGGTGGCTGCAGCAATGGAAGCAGAGCAACTGGCGGTGCAGAGGGAAACCCATCAAGGCTGCTGAATTATGGCAAGATACTGCTGCTTGAGTGGAGAACCTGGTTTTTAAACCATGTCATGTGGACACTCACACACTTCAGTGCCACTGAAGAACATGAAAACAATGGGCAAGTGGACCAGGCTGCTACAATTGAAGTGGCTCAGGTGGATCTGGATTGGGAACATAGGTGTGATATATTTATAGCTCAATGAGTCCATGACACACCAGGCTGTTTAGGAAGGAGTGTAGCATACAAATGGGCTTGTGACCGAAGGGTGGAATTGAATGTTGATGCTATCAATAAGCCTCGTCATTTGTTTGTACCTTCAGTATTGTACTTAGATTGGCTTCTTTTAGAATTCTAAAGGAGATCTCTTGCTATAACACAAAATCTTAGAAGATAAATACTGGCTTGATTTATTCTAACAAAATGAGGTGTCAATTTCTGAAATCACTGTTTTGTTGAAGAGCTCACCTCTCCCATTTTGCTGATGTGCTAGCAGGAAAAACTGACAGATTCTGCAAAGTCGAGAACAGCTGATGACAGTGTTGTAGTGAAAGGGCTTACTGACATTTGGGACTGCTTTGACTCAAGCAATTGATGTATGCTCAGACAAGGCTGTTGAGATACAATCACTGTCTTAAGAACTGAGATCCAGCTGCATGAAGGTGAACATTGGAGTAATTTAATTAAAATAGAAAACAAGAATGAAAAAGAGATTTGGTCTAATGAGTTTACTTCTAATCATTTAATCTCAGAGCATATTTGTGTGTATTTACTGTCCTCCTTGTATTGTGTTTCTCTGTTTCTTACTTAGAAGTACAGCATTAGCAGAGAGAAAAATAAGTTATCTCAGTGTGACTTTATTCACTTAACGAAAGAATACTTTATTAAATAAATAAATTGATAAAAATGCCTAGCTTGCAACAAATGCCAGCATCTGAAAAAAGTCACAATAAAATAAAAGATGCTTTAAAACCAATAAGGACAGTGGTGCAATCCTGGAGATAGTATGTGCTGTGTTTCTTGAGTGGCAGCTTTATTCTCCTAAATGAATGTTTCTAAATTTGTGAGTCATTGCCCTTGATCACCTGACATTTTGCTCTTTTGTCCCTGGTGGCTTTTTATTTATTTATTTTTCCTAGTTTCTGTGATGGAGAAGGACAAGAACGGTGAAAGCACTAAAAAAATGTCTGGTTTATTTGTCTGGTTTATTTTTTGCTTGGATGTAATTGTGCAAATGCTAGAAAGTTCATGGACTGTCAGATCATGTAATGTCCTGTCCTTCCATCCAGTCTGCTCTGTCCCCATCTCACCTTACTTTGCTCCTTTTGGTTGATGTTGATTGCTATTTCAGCAGGCAATTGTCAGGTTCATTTTTATCTTCAAGGTGTTCAACAGCTGTGTGTGTGGTACATAATCGACTAATCACTTACTGACAGAGGGCTCGGTCAGTTGACTGTATCTCCAAGACGTCATTAAGTACAAATACTGTAAGTCAAAAAGATTGCAGAGAGCAATGGAGGATAAAGATGAATAAAGCTATTGCAGTTTGGCCAGTATCATTTGTTGAACAGTCTCCAATGCTCAGGGTATCTCCAATGACAGCAACAGAGATGTGGGGTCTAAAATCCAGCCTTTCTTTAAAAATGCAAGTGAGACAGTCTCCAGTCTTTAAACATATCGATTTTCATAGGGCTTTCTTTGTATAAAGGTTTCTGATTTTCAGTTAGTGTGCCCTTCCTATAAGTAAAATGACAATTGGAATTGACTGTCTCTCGGTCGGACACCAGCTCTGGTTGGAAGGACAAACTGTCTGACTGGTGACCTGACTCGTGCCGTTGGTGCGTGTAGGACAGCACAGCACTGACAGTGACAGTAGCAGCACCATCTGAAGCAATCCAGTGCTTTGGAGAGGTGAGGGACTGCTTTTACAGGGGCAGAAGGACAAAACACTTCCCGTGTTGCTTTATTAGCTTCACATTGATATTTTTTCGCATTACTGTCTTCGGGTCTCTTCAGAAAAATGAAAAGAGTTTGATTTGGAAACAGACACTTCAGAAATATAAATATACTAAAGCCTTCTCAAGAATGACCTCTATATTTTTCTTTAAACTGCTTATTAGATAACTGATGATACTTCAGTACTGGCAGCATTCCCTAGTGTGTTTACAATGCTGATGTCGTGGCAACCTTCAGTATTATTTTTACCACCTATTCTTCTATTTATAACCCAAGGTCATCCCACATAGTGATCAGTGAGTAAGGGGTGTCAGAGGTCCTTGATTAGCTCTGGATTTTGAATGGTAATGATCAAGCTCCTTTAAGCAGCCACCTGGTACAGGAGTGAAAACTTAGTGCATCATTTTAACCACTTAACATTTTCTTGCTCTAGGGGTGCCTGCAGCTGTTTCATCAGATTTCATAGTTTCTTTCATTGCAGAATGATACTCATGTGTCTAAGCAGATTTTCTTTGACCCTTGCTAAGTATCATGAAAATAAGGTGCACCAGAGGCCCCTTTTAGTACTTGTGAGGTGTTCTCTGAAGTACCGGGTTATGCTGCTGGGGTCATAGACTTATGTGCTCTGATCTTGTGGTGTGCTGGTGGGGTAGATGCAATTTCAACCTTCTAGTAGTTGTTTACACTTCTGTTGATCAGTGGGGGAAATAAAATTTCAGAAACAGCTTTTCTGTTTGCTTGTTAGTTCATTTTTTTTCGGGACAATTCTTCTATATTTGTTTTGAAGAGGTGTAAAGCTTGAAAAATAAAATGTAAATACAGTGAAGACCTGTGTATGTATTTCCATGTATTTAATATCTCATTTACCTTAGTTAATCTTAACTTCATGTCATGCTTTCTATCTTGGACAATACTGTTACTGTTCTGAACTGGTTGGCCATCCATTCACACCTCTCCTCTTCAAATGAGTGTCTTCAAAAGCATGGAGTTTCCTTTGATCCCGAGCTTTTGGTCTAGGGAAATATACCTCAGCACAGCACGCTGATTTACTGCCAGAGGCGTTTCTTATAATTAGCACTGTCCTCAAGACTAAATACCTCGTCAGAGTATTTTGTGGTGTTGTGTGGTTTTCTCTCAGCTTCCCATACAGTCTGCTTTTTGACTCAGGCAAGATTATCACACGCACACAGTCATGGATATGTGATAGTCACGACTTATAAACTGTATGCAACCTCTTGATCTGTGAAGAAAAGCAAAAGGAGAAAGTATTAGTTTCATTCCTGTTGAAATAGGGAGACAGAAAAGAAAAAAAAGAAATAGTACTTTGACAAGTAATGAAGTCTGAATACGCACCTTCACTGGCCTGACACAAGCTAATGAAGAGTTCCTTACCTCACAGGTGTATCAGATGTGTAGCTTAGCAATTGTGCTTTTCTTTCCCACACTTACATATATATATATGTTTTATATATATAAGTATGTATTATCTATATATGTTATATATATATATGTATATATAACACATATGTTTTAAATCTAATTCTTGTAATTCAAAAGTCATCATCTGCAACGCTAGTTTTTGAGGACAGTGAATGAAAAATCAACAATCCTTTAACTCTGGAACGAGCTGTTTCTGAAAAACAGTGGTGCTTGAGAGGACAGCCAGAAAGAAAACTTAGTTCAAAATAATGGGTGTAATAAGCCAGTCAGTTGGAAAACTACTAATCAGGAGTGAGCCCTGAGACTTATGTGAAAGCCTAATGGTTATCTGAGGACTTAGTGTATTGAACTCCTCTTCATTCCTGCTTTGTCAGAGGATATGGTCAAATCCATGAGTGCTGTGGAAATTACTGATTAGCATCTATGGAGAAATTTTTCTCTTTGCACATGAGATAGATGTGCCCTTAAAGCCCCATATGTCTCAGACAGGGGAATTGTTAAGAGCCCTGACATGGGTCTTCCTCAGAGATTGCACTTGGCTGCTGATACGATTGTGATAATTAAATAAATTTTATCTCTGTCCTCTCAATAATCCTATAGATAAATCCCAGACATCTTGGCAGATTACCAGAAGTAGACTTGCAGGGAGAAAAACAAGAAATGGTAAAGAGAAAATTATAAATCTGTCCAAAAGCTGTAAAAGTCCTTGGCTTCCCTCTGCTACAATTAGGGAAATGTTAAGGGTTTACATTAGTGTATTAAATAGTGCTGGTTTGGAAACCTACTTTCACAAATCTTCCTTGACTAAGGCACCACCTCCAGAGGTCCCTTCAGACTTGAATTATTCTACAATTCAATGAACATATGAGATGTTACCTATAAATAGTTGTAAGGCTTCAAAATCTTGATCTGGCTGTTGAGGCCTATGAGGTGCCATGATTGTCAGTATTTTCCTTAGAAGAATCTCTTGCATTAATTAATTTTTTAATTATTCATATTCCCTCAGAAGCTTCCCTTCTGGGACTTTATTTAAGTCATCGAAGGGGTCAAAAGCAAGAGAATCCTGAATTCTGCTCTCATCTATCTGGGGTTCCTGTCTTTTTGGCTTGTGCTTTCACAGAAATGAGCTGTGCTGACTCTGAATATCTGACATATCGTAAAATGGGAAGAAAAAAAAATCAATTTCCCATACAAGAGCAGCAAGAGAATTAATTAAAATTTGCTTTGAGATTCTTGTACGTATTATGTTATTTACTTTTTGCTTCTTATACTTTCCATAATATTCCATAATATTATTATTCTGTCCTCAGGTTTCTTACCTCTCTTAATTACTGCTTTGATCTGGCTTTTAGTGAGTCTTCCTGAAGATGGAGCCAAATTATGTCACTGGATAGATTCCAATTGATATCAGTCGATTTCAAGCTTTGCATGAACCCCAAGATGCCAACTAAAATGTAGTAATCCATTCATGGATTTGTTAAGCAAAATACTCTATGTATACTTATGTTTATAATGTCTCTGTGTTTGTGTTATTTAGGTGATGACCTGAAAAAATCATGTCTGAGGTCCAGGGAACGGTCGAGTTTTCTGTGGAGCTGCACAAATTCCATAATGTGGACCTCTTCCAGAGAGGGTGAGTTGATAATTCCATTAATTTGCAGCTGACAACAGAGGAGCAGCTTACAGAAAAGAGTTAAATTGCAAAACAGGTCCTTTTCTGCCAAATGCAGTTATATTTCATGCAATCTCCAGGGCAGAGAAGGTTGTCATTGGGCTTTCATTGCTGTCAAGGAAGATCAATGTACATTACTTTCACTGTAAAGTCAGACCGAGTGGCTTGTTTTTGCAATACAATGTTGTAACGCTCCAGATTGTTTTAAGCCTCTGTTCAGATATAAGTACAATAGCTGCTTTAAATGCTTCTGGACTGAGTCTGTGGTAAATGATAGCTGCGTGGAATTATAATGAAAACATGTTCATTTTAGGGTCATAAATCTAATGACTATAGTTTTAATGAAATTTAGCTAAATCACACCATTTTAGAAGGGAAAATGAATACTCGTGTTTGAGTAAAGCTCTGTATCTGGTGGCCACATTGTTTTTTCACGCCCTTTTAAGTCAGAACAACATCTACAACTCTGGTCTACTTAAACTTCTCTATGATTTTTATATCACTCTTCCAAATAGTTTTTATAGCAAACTGGTGTCTGTGAAGAAGCCTGACTACTGTCACTCTGCTTACATATTGGACTCCACAGGTCTTTTTCAGTGAAGAAAAATTAGATAAACATTTTTTGTGGAGAACAGGACACTCAGGCAGGTCCAAAGAATGTACTTCATGGACAACAGTGGGTTCTTTCATCTATGGCTCTTGTATACAGAACACTACATATTCTCTTTCAAGCCTTAGCTTGGCACAGGGGGGGCTCACAGCTGATTTATCTATCTCGAGCACCATTTCCTGCAAGAAAACCAGGGAATTATTTCAGGTATTGGGAGGGATTAGGTAGAGTTGTTTCCATCTGTATACAAGCATCTTGTTATTTGCTTTTACTTTGATGGACTGCTTGGAAAAAAAGCTTGGCTCTTGAATGAAGGAAACAGAGCTCTATTTTGTTTTAACAGCTGGCATCTGTCATTCTGTTGCTGTCTCCAGGTGAATATCCACCAGCTTTGTGTTAGAAAGCTTTCTGACTATGCCAAGTTCTGTTAAATAGAAAAAAATCATAAAGAAAACACCTACCTCTGTGCTTGAGATGTTGGGTTTATCTGAGTTATAAAAAAAGTCTCCTGTGTATTCTGGCCCTTATGATCACAGAAGACAGCCCGAGATATACATTTTTTTTCCCTTGACTTCTTGTGATTAGTGTAATATCTTTGATCTTCCTCACAATTGAAAATCCACATCCGTCAGTGGGTTCAGTGATGTTTTTGGACTTAGACAGTGGGATGTTCAGAGGTTGGCCAGGAATCTTCCCATATCTCATGCTACTGTGTGAAAAACAGTTTTTCACTCTTTTGCCTGTTTTTCTGTCATATTGGTGTGCTTTTGCATTCAATAATTTCTGTAAAATGCTTTCTTTGGCTTTGACAGTCAGATCAAATCTCTGGTGTGGGGGTAAGCCTAGCACTAACAGAGATAATATATTCAGCTGTCACACTAATGAGTTCCTAATTACTTTTGCTTTTTTCTCCACTGGTGCTTACCTTGCTTTTCTGCTTAATATTCCAAACACATGGTACTATAGGTTATACTGCATTAATTTGTTTACAGTAATTCTTCTTTCTATGTATCCTGAGTAGTATCACATTTACTTTCCTTCCATAGTTTTAACCTTTGCATTTCCAGCAAAATCCTTGTGTCTCATATTTGCTGATCAGTGTCCTCTGGCTGGCTTCATCTGCTCAGCAGCCCCTTTCACTGTAGGATGGAAATATAAAGAGTAGGGTATAAAGAAATTGCCAAATTTCATTTTAACCTGGGCACACTTTTTATTTTTTCCCCTATTGCCGTTGTTGCTATTCCCTATAAACCTCTGGGATATCTTGGATTGACATGGTCCCCTGGATGAGAGGGTGGTAGAAGTGTCAATGATATGTATTTTCTATTTAACTAGTTATTTTTTTCTTCTTTGAGTGCCTTGTAAATATCATTCTGTTCTGGTGAAGGTCAGAAAGGTGATTTATGAAGTGTTGTCCATCAGAATAACAGCGAAGTTGAAATTCATCTTAATTTTGGTGAGAACTTAATGTGTTTTTTGACCTCAAAAGCATGAACAACAATGAAGAGTATTAATAATAATGTATATCACCTAGTTTTCCCCTTCATATTTTGGTACAAAAACAAAAGGAAAAATCATAATAAGAAAAACTAATAGTGTATCTCCACAAATACAGAATAGTCCTGCTCCTGTATGCCTGACTGACATAAGGTTGAAGTTTCTGCCTTGCAACTGTGTAACTGTGCAGAAATAAGAGCAATAGTTCCCAAAATACTTAGTCTTGGCTAACTGTCCTTCTAAAGACAGTGTCTTTTGGGAGGCTGTGGATGTGCCAGCTGTGAGCCTTTTTGAGAAGAGCACTCCATTCAAATAATGGAATGAATAAATCAGAAAGATTTAGCAAGAAAATCCTGGGAGAATCAGCCCTTCTAGAGCTGTTAGGTGATGGTTAATAATCAAACTTGATTAAGGACATGATCTGCTGGCCATAAGCCACAGAGTCAAAGTGCTTTAAAATGTTAGGCTGCCTGTAATGGTCCTGTTCTGTTTTTGATCGTACTGGATGCTATTTTGAATTCTGTATGCACACACAGCCAGTTGCCACCTCTCCCTTCCCATGAGAAATGGAAGTGCCCTAATCTGTTTGAACTGCACCTTGTGGTATTTGAATCATCTTTGTTTACCTGTATGAATAGTTTTTACTAAAAAAAGAGACTGACACAAAATTCAGTTTGGTTTTTTGGTTTGTGGTTGTTTTTTTGTTTTTGTTTTTGTGTTTTTTTTGTGTGGGTTTTTTTTTTTCTTTTTTTTGGTAAATATTTGGCACATATATAACAGGAAGAGTCTGTAAATTAAGTGTTGCAGGTAATACTTTGGTCAGTTACTGTTAAATTTATCTTCTTCTGGAGCACAAATATATCAGTGTCAATACTTATAGACATCAAAGGTTAAATGCTGTAAGTGATGCTATAGGGGAAGAAAACCTTTTCTTTGTCAAACCAAAGTTTTGTAATGCTGTTTGATGCCAGAGTTCTAAAGGCTGAGTAATAAGTAATGCAATTTCTGGAAGGAAAAACATTTCTGAGTTTTCCGTCCTTAATTCTTTCCATCGTGTGCTGCTTAATAACTGGTGACATTTTCTCTAGTGAAATTAGCTAACTGATTCTGATTTTCCTTAATAGAGTAGGAAATAAAATTATCCCTGACTGCCAGAGATCAATTAATTGATTTGTCTGGTTCTGTCAGAAGCAATTCTTCTGCACCTTTTTTTCTTAAAGCTTTTCAAAATCCATTTGTATAGGGAAGAAATGAACACCACAGCTACTGTGTTCATAGGATAAGTAATATTTGGAGACTGTGAGGGAATAGAGGGCACAAAGAAGGTGAAATAGTGACTGACTAGTGCTAGGATTTTGGCAATGATGTATTATAAAACTAGGATCAAGGTAAGTCATTAGTTACCTATCACAGGCCTGAATCAACTCCTTATCAGTCTTTTCAATTCCAGGCTGCAATTTGTAAGTGTCTGACACTGATACAGGTGGTTTATCTGTGTGAGGGCTGGTGGTGATTAAAAATGAGTGGGAAAATGAAGTCCAGTTTCTTCTAAAAGGAATGCAACAGTGCCCTGGGGAAAAGATCGGTGATCTCAGAGTTTACAAAACTCTGCAAGGATCAGACCAATCAGATCAATAGCATTCAGAGCTGCTGGAAACAAGATCTTCTGCCTTAACAATCTAAGCCTTTATGTGGCAAAACATCCCTGTTAACTACCAGCTGGACAACAGGGCTTCAACACATACTTAGCCATGAGCTCATTCCTTCAGAGACAAAATGCAGCAGCTCCTTCCCCCGGAAAGCTGGGGTTCAGCAATCCACCAGGGCCTTTCTTGTCAGATGGATACCTGAAAAATACATATTGTATTCAGAGGTTCAGACCTCATTTCCTGGAGTCTTTGAAGTACAGTGTCAGAATAAATTTTTTAAAAAATCATTTGAAATTGTAGGGCAGAGGTAAATCTTGTTACTTTGTTCATAAAAATATGCATTTCTTCAGACTTCTCACCTGTAATGAAATACAAATCACTTTTGGACTGTAAATCTATGTCATTATGAAAATACTTACCTAGTTCATTTATGATGCATGAATTCTCTTTAATATAAATGAAGTGAGAAGAAAAGGGGAAAAAATAAAAGGAAGAGGGTTTTATAAGCATGATGAAGTGGTGTCATTTTTGGAATAATAAGTGTTGTCCCTTGGAACAGATATATTGACAGAACTTTTTTTTTTTGCATGATGACATATTACCTTCACTTTAAGGAAGCATCAGATACCTTTGTCAAAAAAGAGAAAAGGGCAAAAAACCCTCATGAGTAAGAAGGCAGTGACTCTTTATGTGGTCGTGCAGTGATAGCTGAGAAGCTGTTGCACTGAACTGACAAGAGTGAAGGTAGTTTAACACAAATCCATACTTATGAAATGAAGCTGAGGTGCCGGTGTGCAGGAAGCTAAATTTCAGTGTCCTGAAGTGTAGCAAATGACAAGCTTCAGGAGAATCATGTATGATGAGTTATTGTCATGACAGCTGGTGAACACAGTTTTCTCATTTGGTTAATTAGTATAGCCATCTTTAATTTTCAGGCACTCTGTGTCTGCTGAAGAGAGGTGGGATCTCCTCTGCCAGTGGTAGGGGATAAAACATTGAAGACTAAGGTATGAGACTGTTCTGCAGGTGAAGAGCAGCATCTCAACAAACTCCACTGGCTGGTAATTGAATAGTCAGTGGAAAGTTGGAATCTGGAAATTACCTTTCTCCTTCAAATAAATAATACTATGTCTTACCTGTCCCTAAATACATCAGGTAACTCTTCTGTATCCCTTGGTCACTTACAGACAACTGAGCTAAAAGTCAAATCCAACTCACCTAATAGGTTGGCTAACAAAGACAATATCACAGGATTCGTAAAATCTAGTTCCCAGTAATCATTAATACAGAGTTGAATCCAGACATGTGTAATGTCAAAGGGAAAATTCTGGACAACATAGTTATTTAAAGCAAACACTTGTTGGAGAGCCCAGAAATGTTATAGTAATTTGAGAGCTTATGAGAACTCCAAATGTCATCTTTCCACTTCCAGAACCATATGGGCAAGCTACACCACTTGTTCTGCTCCCATTTGGGGCCCATGCAGCACAGCAAGAGCTGACTGAATCATATGTTTAGAAGGAGTGTGTTCGCTTCAGTCACCCTTCACACATGGGACTGCAGCTGTTTTTTCTTGGTCATGAACACTAGAATGATAATGAGCCATTAAAACAACTTCTTTAAAAGTACACACTGCACAACATTCAACAAATTGGCCTCTGTTTAGTCAGGGAAAAAATGTTTAAGTATAATCTAGTGAATCAATTTATTCAATTCCTAGCTCTCTTTCTGATCCTTGTCTCGTTTAGAGTTGTCTCAGGTTTTCCCCATCTTTAGAAAATAAGGAGCTAGGACTTAAGAAAGACGCTTTGAAGGATCAGTAGATGCTGTAAAGTGATTTCTGATCCAAAGATAAAAGGTGATGATACTTATACAGAGGAGAGTATGGTGTAGATACTCTGGCACCCAGGTGGAAAGCTTTGTACACAGCAGGAAGATTCATAAATCAAGAGGTAAGGATGCAGACAGAGAAGGCATTCTGCTTGCTTCTGAAAGACAAACATTAAAATATATCATATAGACAGTGATAGCCAAGAGGAATGTTATGCAAACAGATGGGATTCTCTCTCTTAGGAAATCAAATGCAAACTGTGATGTTAAAGTCATGGGTAAAAAATAAAAGGAGAAGAAACTAAAATGAAACTTTTGGAATTTAGCCAGCTTTTAATGCTCATCAGCCATTAATCTGGAAGACAGTTCATTCTATCATCTATAACATTAAAAATTGACCATTATAAGATTTTCTTCAAAGCTCTTGATGTGTAATTTGGCACTGCTTTTCCTATATTTATGAATCCAATTCATAAAATAAAAATATTTCTATAAGTAGAGATCTTAAATTTAATGTATCATCCTCTGGAGTTATCACAGAATAGCTTTGATCCCCCCTTAAGAAAGTTAACTAAGCTTTAAATTCTGCTAAGCAATGTATTAATTTAATGGGCTAAATGCATGTCTTTGAGGCGAATTTCTACTTGAACCAATAGACTTTATAAAATAAGTGGTTGCTCTTCATTCATGGGTCTTCTAGAGGTGGCTGTGATCTTCACTGATGCACTTATGTCTAACTCTTTTACCCTCTGAGTCTTTCTGCTTAATGAATTGATGACACAAACCCCATAAATTCCTAGAATTGGGTGTCATTAAATGCAGCATTGAAAATTGAGCTCCTCTGGGATGTGATGCATTTGTTGAGGAACTGGACACAATGACACCAAGACCTAAGATGTGGAGCATTGCACCCAGATGAGAAGCAGAACCTAATTTTATTTGCAAACTGGATTTCTCAGCTAAAATCACTTTTTAATGATAATCAAGTCAACCTATTTTGTGCTGTAAGCTAAACAGCAAGATGAATTACTGGAGACCACGGTCCTGATGATAAATCACTAAAACACAGTGTCCACTGCATGGGCTGAAACTGAGGGATGCAGAAAGAAACTGCACAGGGATGTTTCTTAGCTGAGGAAGACTTTGATCACACTCATCTTAGAGTCAGGGAATCATTCATGCTGGAGGGGAAGTTGTGTGGTCTCCAGCTCAACACTGGCATAAAGCGGGACCAGTTACTGAATTCGGACCAAATCACTCAGGGCCATGTCCAGTCAGGTATTGAAAACTTCCAAGGATAAAGATTCTCCAGCCTCTCTGGACAGCAAATTCCAGAGCCTGAGTATAATCATAGGATTTTATGTTTTCCCTTGCAACCAGGAACTGTAGGAAGGGACCAAGTGTAGCCGTTCTCCCAGCAGCTTGTCCTATGTTTAAAGACAAGATTTGCTGCTGGTGATCTGCCACACTTTCTGTAGGGATATGCACAGTGTGTAACAATGTGATAACACATTCCAAATTCAGATCACTTCATCTGTCTCTATTAGTTGCTGTTTGCAAAGTGCTTCAGTGAGGAAAAGTGCCAGAAGAGCTACAAACACCACAATCACCCTCACATGAAAACTTGGAGAATCACTTCCTATTCCCTACAAAATTACACACAAGGAACACAGTGTTTTTTTGAAGCATCTCGTAGTTATTATATTAGCACTAATTTCTGGCACTCTCTCTGTCTGTGCTGGTGCCATGTTTCTGGCTTGTACTAGTTAATCCCAGTGCTTTAAAAATGTGTCACTTCACTTGTTCTTAAGTAATAAAATGTTGCAGCACACACACATAAATCCTATCACAAACCTGAAGGCTTTGACTTATTTCCCCAACAGACCCATGCACAGAGTTAAATGATTGCCAGCAGTAGACATGGGTCCATCTGTAATTCTATGAGTTAGGAACTCCAGGCAACATGTGAAGTGTAGCTCTCTATAAACATAAATAATGTTAAGTGAAATTGAAGCTACTTTCTGACATAAGTCACTCAGAAAGTCTTCAAAGCAGCAATGTAAATGTCATTTGGACTGGGATGATATTTGCTTTCCTTAGAGGAGTTAGTATGTAGATGTTAAGGGACAAGGGTTTGATTTTTGGTCAACCAAATACAACATTTAACTCAGTTTGTTTTTTGGTTTTGGCTTTGTTTTTGTGGGGGTTTTGTTTGTTTGTGGGGGTTTTTTTTGGTTGTTTTTTGTTTGGTTTTTTTTCGTGTTTTTTTCCTTTTTTTTTTTCTTTCCTTCTTTTTTTTTAATAAGGACTTGCAAGAAACACACTCCCTTTCCACCCTTTCAGCACTGATTACTGACAAGGAATTGTTCGACAAGTGAATGGAAACTGGATTTATTCTTTTTAAAACATTTCTTAAGACTAATAAATATTTCATTATTTCTGAATCTTTGAGATACAACTTTCCATGGCTTTCATAGAAGTCATGAGCATTAAAAGGTTAATTTTAAATAGTATAAGAGTTTCTTGTCTAATTGCCTGACTCCAGGAAATGTGGTTTTAAAAGAAAGGTGAAGGATGGATACAGAAATCATAGACATAGCCAAAAGCTCACTTAGAAACTCTAAAAATCATTGGTTAATGTTGGGTATCACAACAAACTTCTTGGAGGTGAGAGTTACAGAGGTGCCTTTCTTGCCAGCCTCTGTGTCAGAGAAGACACAACCAAATAAGCTGATGGAAAGGCTCCTCTTAATGTCAGTGGTTTTGAAGGCTGTAGAAACCTGATTAATAAAATGCTGCACAGTTTTAATTGATTTCCCGAGCGCTTATCAGTCTTGAAAACCTAGGCTGGAAGAACAGTGAAATCCCTGAATTTTCCGAGATGTAGATGTTTGTATTATTTTGTTCAGCTACCATGACCCATTTGTGACAAAATCACTACGAAGTGCCCATTCTTCTATGGAACTGGCTTTGTCTAAACATCTAAAATTTTATACCTTCTTTAGTTACAAACGTGTACATAAGCATGCACATAAACACATCAGATGGCAAGCTTTTTTTTTTAAATCCCATTCTGTATGAGATTTTTACAATACCCATCACTAACACCTGAGTAACCCTCAGTAGTGTTAGATGAAGAAAAAAAACACACACTAGTAATTTCTCTCACTCTTATGCCCCTAACGTAGTTTCCCATACACATCATTTTCAGAAATGAGGGACTGCCTCATGTCCAGCAGTTGTGGTTCAGTTCCATTGTCCTGTCTTATATTTGAAGAAATCCTGTCTCTTGGCAAGACTGCACACATACTTCATCCCACTTTGGTAATTTTAATGTAAATGTTCCAAGTTGAAATAAAAGATCTATGACTGCTGTTATTTGTTCAAGTGAGCAGTGAGTTTGAGAAATTACTCAAGATGGGCTTGAACGTCCTTTTAGCTCATCACCTATTATCTGAAAACATGGGAGTAGAAATAATATCTCAGAAGATTATGTATAGGGTAAAATTACAAATGCTCTGATGCTGTGATAGTAGCAAAAATAATTGTGCATGGGAAAGGTTTGTTCCAGAGTGACTCCAAACTTTTATTTTTCAGATATCTTTGTATTCAGCTTTAAACATCCCAAAGTCTAATTTTCAGAATGGAAAACTGTACAGCATCTCTGGATCAGATCCTTTTAAGATGGCTCATGCTTGCAACCCAAAATCATCACTCTTTCTTGGCACTTCATCCTTTAGAGTTTCCTTGAGATAATAACTGGTTTTGTAGCTGGATAGGTTAATTCTATGGATGCAACCAAATATACGGTGTGTGTGCTACAGACAAGGTGCACTTGAGATGCAATGGAAAAAGCAGCTGACTTTTGTCCTTGCATTAATGGAGTTCAGTACATTGCGTGTCTGGATGGGAAGATCTTTTTTAGCACTTTAATTACTTAATGTGCTTGCTGCAGCAAGAGTACATTAACAATTGCAGATCAATTTCTCTCATCCATCCATGTCCACTTTGTTACTGCAGAACATTCATTCATTTGTGGGGATAACATCTGCCAATAAAAGGTATTACAAATAAAATGCAGTTGAAAAATGGACTGTTGTTTAGTAATCTCTTGTTCCTGTTTTGCTATACATGATAAACCTTTATAATGATGCCTTGAAACAAATGAAAAGTCAATTTATAGTGTGACTGTTCGGAGCGATGTCTGCAAACAAAACCGCCACAAACACTGAGGAAGCTGTTGAGTTTTAATTTTTTTTTTTTTTTTTTTTTTTTTGGTGATTTTTTGGTGATTTTTTTTGTCAACCAGTTTAAAGTATTAGATATTTAAGGTTTAAATATTGCCAGGACTCTCATGTCCTCCTCACGAAATGAACTTCGTGAAGCAGTGGAGAGAAGTGGATGTATCAGACCTACTAGAGCACAGGGAAAGTGACTGGTTGTGAAGATTCTCAGATAAAAGCAGCCCTGACTTGTTCAACCACTGTATAAAGAAAGAAGGCTAAATCATAGAATGGTTTAGGTTGCAAGGGACCTTAAAAGTACTCTAATTCCAACCCCCCACCATGGACAGGGACACCTTCCAATGGATAAGGTTGCTCAAAGCCCTGTCCAAGCTGGCCTTGAACACTTCCAGGATGGAGCATCCATAGCTTCTCTGGGCAACCTGTTCCAGTGCCTCACGACCTTCTGAGTAAAAAATTTCTTCATAATACCTAATCTAAAACTGTCCTTTTTTATTTTAAAATCCCTTGTCCTCTCATGATCTGTCCATGTGAAAAGTCCCTCTCCCTTTTTTTCATAAGGCCCCTTTAGGTACTGGAAGGCTGCAACGAGGTCTTCCCAGAGCCTTCTCTTCTCAAGCCTGAACAATTTCAATTTTATCCTCTTGCCAGTAAAAAGTCATTAAAATTTTCCCCTGTTCTCAGCTCCTAATGCTTCCCTCTTTGGAAGCAATGCTGGATTTTTCCTGAACTGTTGCTCTGCTTCTGAACTGTGCAGAACTTAGTTGATGGTCAAGCCTGTTTGCTACCTGCAGATAGGCACTGTGCTTTTAGGATTGTCCAATCTAAAGATTAGCCTGGCATCAGATAGCATCCTATATTTTTCAAGATTCTCTGCTAAGCAAATTAGCAAGGTACAAAATCCACTGAATTCAGGCACTGAAAGTCCTAGCAAAGATTAAGGATAGTCGCAAAACTGTTAAAGGGAGCCACTGAGGCTTTAATTCTCTAAGGTAGACAGCAAATCTATTTGGTTGGAAAGAAAAAGAATAAATAGGATAGAAATACTTCTTCAATGTCTATCCATGTTCATGTGAGGCTGCTCGTGAAGAGAATATTCTTAATATTAATATTCTTAATATTAGGCTATTACCAGAATTATTATTAAATTAAATTAACATTTATTTCACTATAACAAAACATAAAGTTTACAGATTGAGGCATTATTTGTGATTGCCTTTAGACTTGCCTGTGGTAGGTGTTTGAGCAGTCCTGGCTGCTTCTGGAGATTCTTGTATGTTTGATAAAAGAATTCACATATCTGTCATTAATATCTTAAATGCTGGCATGAAGATCCAGATCCACAGAGACACTTGAGTCTGATGGTGTTCAGTGTTATCAAGCCAAATGTTCAGGTGCTTTGCTTTTCAGACTGAAGTTCACAAGTCCTGTTTATCTCAGGCATAGTGAAGAGATGGAACGAATGTGAGTTGTTGTATTCTGAAATAGGATAAAGGGTCAGAGTAACATGAATGTGAAGCTCCATCACTGTGAATTCACTTATAGAATCATTAACTTTGGAATAGACCTCCAAGATCACAGAGTCCAACCTTTGACCAAACACCACCTTGTCAACCAGACCAAAGTGCTCAGTACTACATCCAGTCGTTTCTTGTTTCCTTCCAGTGATGGTAACTCCAACACTTCCCTGGGCAGCCCATTCCAATGCTTGACCACCTTTTCTGTGAAGAAACTCTTCCTGATGTCGAAGCTGAACCTCCCCTGGTGCAGCTTCAGGCCATTTCCTCTTGTCCCATCACATTTCCTGGGAGAAGAGACTGACCCCCCCCTGGTTACAACCTCCTTTCAGGTAGCTGTAGAGTAACAAGGTCTCCCCTGAGCCTGCTTGCTTTTCTCTAGGATAAACACCCCCAGCTCCCTCAGCCATTCCTCCTATGACTCACTCTCCAAACCCTTCCACAGCTCTGTTGCCCTTCTCTGGACATGCTCCATTCCCTCAATGTCTTTGTGGTCGTAAGAAACCCAAAACAGGACCCAGGACTCGAGGCCTCACCAGTGCCAAGTACAGAGAGACAATCACTGCCCTGGTTCTGTTGGCCACACTAATTTTGATACAGTCCTGTTGCCATTGGCCTCATTTTTCGTTCTTGTTTCTACTAATGCTTAGTATAAAATGGTGATTTGAAATCCAACTTTTTATTCAATGAAAACAGGAACAGCCTCAGCAGGAATAAAAGCAAAACCAGATGGATAAGAACAGCAAAGATAAAAGACATGGGAGGGAACCGTACCTTACTGAACAGAGGAAAGTGTAGCAGCACCCTCTCCTCTCTAAGGAGTTTGCACAAACCTTGACTGAGCAGATGTGATACTGAAATTCAACAAAGGATTCAACATTGTTTCCTATAGCCTTCTGCTAGTCAAACTGCCAAGGTACAGACTGGAGATGGTCTCTGAGCTGTGTAGGAAACTGGTTAATATGCTGCATTCAGTGGAGGGTGAACAATGGTTTCTATTCAGGATGGCAGCTTGTTACAGGTGGGGTCCCCCCGGCATCAATACTGGGCCCTGCACTGTTGAACATCTCCATAAGTGACCTGGATGATCAGTTTGCCTGAACCCTCACCAGGTTTGCTGATGACCCCAAGTTGGTGGTAAGGTGGACACATCAGACGGGAGAGACATCTTACAGAGAGACCTGGGCAGGCTGGAACTCCGGGGAACTGTGGGCAACAGCAGCTGTATGAAGTTTAACAAAGGCAAGGGCAAGGTCCTGTCCCTGGTATGACATAACCAAAGGGCCCAGTACAGGCTGGGACCTGTGTGTCTGGGGACAGCCTTGCTGGAAGGGACCTGGGGGTCCTGGTGGACAACCAGCTACACAGGGGTCAGCAGTGCCCCACTGCAGCAACAAAGGCAAATTGGATGCTGGGCTGCATCCACAGGGTCATTGCCAGCAGAGACAGAGATGTGATCTTCTCTACTCAGGGCTTGTATGGCACTGCTGGAGTACTGTGTCTAGTTCTGGTCCCCACAGTTCAAGAAAGACACAGACTGGAGAGGGTCCAAAGGATTGCCTTGATCTGACCTCTGAGGAACGATGGAAGGAAATCTCTTCTGACTGGAGGTCTCTTTTCCCCGGAGAAGGGAAGGCTCACGTGGTATCTCATCACTGTATTCCAGTACTTAAAGGGTGGCTACAAAGAGGACAGACTGCCTCTTCATGAGGAGCCACATGGAGAAGGCAGTGGGTACAATTTACACCAGAAGAGGTTTCATTCCTTTATAAGAAAGGACGTTTTTACAGTGAGAACAGTCATTCACTGGAACAACCTCCGCAGGGTCATGGTGGAGTCCCCATCTCTGGAGGTGTTCTAGATGTGACTGGTCAGGCTGCTAGATGGTCTCATGTCAGCTCCCTTTCCCACAAAAGGCTGAATCAGATGATCTTTTGAGGTCACTTCCATACTAGGCTATTCTCTGACTCTGTGACTCTACAAAGAGTATTTGACTTGTGGATCCTGGTGGACGCATGGGTTTCACATCTATCTGTTTTGGAAACAAGCCCTCCTCATGCCAAGACCAGATTTGCAACCAGCTTGGAGATTTTACTGGTGTAAAGCTAAGTGGCTACAAATTCTTGGCATTTCCAGGATTCAGTGGCAGCTCAGGTGGACACATCATTTGTCTCTACTGCTGTGCTGTTCAGTACTGCTCTGGTTCTCTTTTGTCTTCTGTGAATAATTTCTCCTGGGAGAGAACTTCTGAAACACAAGGTTTGTGTGAATTCTTATATAATTAATATTAATATTTTTAGGATTAGCTCAAAAATGAGGTCATAGCTTTAACAGAGGGGACAGATTCATGATACAATTGGGAATGAAAACTCTTTTCCCCTCTCTGTATAGATTTTCTGTAAAGGAATGAGGACTCATATCGACAAAAACATTGTGAGGAGGTTGCAGTGTAGTTGTTAGTGCTGATTCCATTCTGAAGAAAATAGGATTTCCATCTCCAGAGCTGTCAGCCTTGTGCCAGCACTGCGTGTACTTTCATCAGAGAGTATTCATTCTTCTTAGAAGAGGGGGAAATGTCCCTTCAGTGCTGCCAACACTTCAGTGAGAAAAATAGGTGAATTTTGGTAAGATCCCGCATTTAGCGATTAGTTTTATTTGTGTGGAGTGAGTGGGTGGAAATAGAGATGACCCATTTCTTGAGAAATATTAGGAAATAAAATGTAACGCAAAAAATAAAAATAGGGATAATGAGAAGAAAGAGAGAAGGATGATTTGCTGGGGGTGCACTGACTTGTTCATCCCCAGTCCTGGTGTGGGAGAAATACCCCTGTGTCTGACAGTCTGGAGTCTCTTCATCTACTTGTTCAACTGCTCAGTTTCTAGATTTAGACCTTGAAACAATACCTGTGGGAAAAACAAAGCTGAAGGGTCACTGCAATCAGGGGTAGCTGGTGTACCCGTGCAGCTACTGCAAGCAGGGACAGCAGGCGGGGCTCCGTGGGGAGAGGCCAGGGCTGAACCTGCTGGACACAGATGGTTCCAGGGGTAAGGGGGTGGAGGAGCTGGGAATGAAGGAGTAAGGTTGAGACTGAGAAAAGTGCAGGGAGAGAAGTCAGGGATCAAAGAGTGTGGCTGGCTGAGCGTTGGGGAAAGTGGTTCATTTTTGTTTATCAGCATCCTACTCTACTTTTAAGTATCAATAAATTAATTTTCTCCAAAGCACATCTGTTTTGCCTGTGATAGTGATTGGTAAGTGCTCTCCTTGTCTTTATGTCAAACCAAGAGCTTTTTTTATTTTACTGTTCTGTTGAGGTAGGGGGACTGAGAGAGCTGGCAGCTGACCCAGGTCAACTCACAGCACTCAGGTTCACCTTTGTTGACCAAAGCTGAGTGATGGTGGAAGTCCTATGCTCTTCCTGCATCTCTAACTGCCACTTCAGCTATAATATCTGCTTATTTTTACTGATCACATTATCTCTATATTATTCTATTTGGTCTAATAAGGCTGCAATCTCTCTTGTGTCACAAGTGCTTCCTGTTCTGCCTCTAACTGTTCCTTTAGCACTCGATCAGAGCTGTCTTCTTTAGGTAGCTGTGCCTTGTATCATCTAATTTAAACTGTAAAGCAGACATCTGAATCAGGTTATTGTGCTGTTGTTGTAATCTTTCTTCATATTCTTTTAATTATCTTACCACTTTCTTAATTCTTTGCAGTTGTTGTTCCAACTAGCCTGCAGTCTCCAGGACTTGCAGTAGCTCTGTTCTCCAGTTCTTGCTTCTGTGCTACAAGATTCTCTATTTCTTTGTCACAGGCTGTAAATTCTTGATGGTTTTGTTCCTTTTCTAATAAAAACTCACTCTTTTCATCCGTCTTCTATTTTATTTCTGCTTGCAAAAATTCTACCTCGTATTCTGTGCACATTTGGAAGTCTTTGATGTTGCTCTTGTTTTAACTGTTCTTCTAGTTACTTAATTTATTGCATCCCATTAAATTTTCCTTTTTACCACTTACTATCAATTGCCAGTTTTTCAAGGACTGGAATTTGCTTGCTTAGGTATACAATCTCCAATAATTACTTAGCTAAGTCCTGGTTTCTATGCAGTTGTTCTCCATGTTCTACAACCTATTTTTTTTCATTTGAGAGGGCAAGCTTGAATGGTCCTTTCCTGCTTGACACTGAAGCTTTAATTTGTCCTTTGCTAAGAATTCTACTTCCAGTCCTAGAAGGTAATTATAACAGGAGCAGAGAGGTTACAGTTTTGTGGCATATCGTTTTCTTTTTATTGTCTTATGGAGTTGTACAGGACATGTAAAACATAAAAAAACCTGATGTTTTTATAAATACATAGTTTTTGCTCCATGTTCAAATCTGACACTGAAGAGAGTCCACATTTCCTAGCTGCTGAGTGGTTTTTTCATGACTTTGTACTGAGATCTTTAATCTGTCAGAATAGGGAATGCTGCCTTCCTTGTTTGGTTTGGTGGGTTTTTTTGGTGGTTTCCTTGTTTGTTTGTTTGTTTTTTGTTACATGTATGACACGGTCATGTCTTAATCTCTGTTTAGGTCTCATAGGAGTTACCCTTATAAATAAATCTGTCTGTGTGATTTAGGAACCTCATTTTGAGAAGAAATGGACCATTGCAATCTCTTTTTCTTTAACAGGAGAAAATCGAGTTGTTATGAGTTCTAGGAATCAGGCTTCAAAAGAGAACAGGATCAGATTCCTCTCTGAAAGCCATCTGAGACAGGAAAAGGCTGTCAGAGTTCAAGGAAACGACCAATTTATTGACAGCAGAATTTAGAGATCTGCTGGATGGACTAAGTAACATAACTTGTCCTGGGATTGCAATTCCCTGTGTGCCAGATCACACTGGATCTCCACTTTGCGCATTTCCCTAAACTTCCGTCTTTTGGAATCTAGTTCAGAGTCAATGGCTAGAAGATACTCAGGCTTTATATTCAGTTGGGATTAGACAACTAGCAGGCTGTGAATAAAGCCTCTCCTTGGTGTGATGGATAAGACAAATTTATTGTGTCCTCAATCAGTTTGCATCTTTGTTTCAAGGTCACTTTGGCTTTCAATCTTCTGAAAAGTTCTAAAATATGAAAAAAGCTTTACAATTTTTTAAGCAGTAGCCTCTGAGGACCCATTTCATGCCTATCATTTTCATTTTTCTCCTGTTTCCAGGAGTGGGATACAAAACAAAATGTAGTGTAAATACCACATCTCCAAACCTGTTTATCAATTTCACTCTACAAGCATTACAGAAGCACTTCAGAACTCTCATGAGGCACCATATTTTTCTTATTCTAGTAACAAAAGATGTAATGCAAAAGTTTGAATTAATCTTCAAGATTATTCGGCTCATTTTATATCTGTTAAATGATTGTTATAGTCTCTTGTTTGCACCCAGAACAGTTAAGGGTTAATTATCTCCCTGAGATAATCAGAGTGTAAGTTTTCCCAGGTGCTTCAGATAGAAAAGCACAAAATCTCTCATCTCTCGCTCTTCATATAATATGAGAACAGGTGGGAAAAGGTTACTACTTGACTGTGAAAATAAATTAAGCTATTTTTCAAGGTTTCTTATTGCCTTTGAAACAAGAATATAAGTGCTCATATCCTTATTGGGGTCCTAATTTTTCTGCCCTTTCCTTTCACTGTCTCCCTTTTCCAACAATAAAACACATTTCTATCGTTTTACTCTCTGTTCACCACTTTACTGCCCACTCCTCCTCACCCCTGCTCTACTGTGATGACTGAAAGGGAAGAAAAGGGCAAATTGCTTTAATGGTATGAATATAAGACCAAATAGTAGACAGCACTGCTATCTTGATGAGCATAAGAGGGCAAGAGCCCCTGAGGTGAGCATGAAAGCAGATGTAAAGAGTGCTGGTTGGTGTAATTGTCAGAGAGCCACAGGGTTGCATGGACTGAAGCTTTTATGTCAAGTTTCTACGGAGGAGAGATGATCTTACGAAACTAGATGTATAAAAACGATCAAGGCTGTGGCTTACCTGGATCCAAATGAAAGCCTTGCCTCAAAACATCAAGTGCCGGGGGCAGGTTCTCATTCAGCAGTGCACTGAAATACAGGAGTGCTCCTGTGAACATTAGAGCTCATTTACCAGGAGCTGTTTGTATCTTTTCCATGTTGTACCCAAAGCACTCAGCTCTTGAGAGCTTCCAGCCCTAAATCCTGTACTCAGGACATA
The DNA here is from genome assembly GCA_013396775.1 of Cephalopterus ornatus. Taxonomy (NCBI): domain Eukaryota; kingdom Metazoa; phylum Chordata; class Aves; order Passeriformes; family Cotingidae; genus Cephalopterus; species Cephalopterus ornatus. The sequence continues at coordinate 153,630 of VZRE01008651.1, read as the reverse complement.
ACTATCTGTGTTTGATCCTGGGATGTGCTGAGCACCTTCAGAAGATGCCAATAACCCTTTTGTACTGTTTGCTTGGGTGAGAAGGAATCACACTAAGTATTTCACAGGCCTGCAGAACTAGACAGCATCTGTTTTTAAAATAGGATTTTCTGTCATAAGTTAAAAAGAAAAAAAAGAACAAAAAAGGGTTACCATACATTTAGAACTAAACAATTTCCTCTTATCTGTGTCTGCAAGATGCAACCTCCTTGTAGGTGAGGAGTTTGCTTTCAGTAGACCCACTGTGTCTTTTACCGAGAGACAACGGCTGTGGGGGAGGGTATGGATGGCCCTCCTCACACTATTAATTTTAGACCTACCTTCATCAAAAGTTAAAGAGCCTGAGATTAAAACCGGGGTGAGAATCATAGAAACTTGATTTGACAAATGGCTGTGGAATCTGGACCGGAGCGCCACAGCCATGTTTGAATAACCTGCTGTCACAGCAGCTCTGGCATCGCAGAGGAAGCTGCCAGGCAGACCTGTCACCTTGTGCAATGTTTGTGTGAGACTGAGCACTGAGGGCTGAGGAAAGCCTTCCTCTTCTACCTCTAATAGCTTCCAGAGGGAGTGTGAGATTCCCAGGGCTGTCCGAGGTTTTCTTCCTACTGGCAAGAAGGTGGGAAGAAATTTCTGACAGTGGGAACGGTGATGACTGCTGTGAATAAAAACGTGCTGCCTGCTGGTAGCTCCTGTGTCACGCATTCACTCCTTTTTTTTCTGGGCCATTCTAGAGCCTGCCAGGACCCTGAGGTAGAGTTATCCCAAAAAGGCTTCTTGAAATAATATTTAATTGAGAAAATATCTGGATCAGTGTTTGTAGATGTGTCTGGAACATTTTGTGCTCATATTGTAGGACTTACTCATGCACATGGTATTGCACATTGTGCAGGCTTATATAGCAATGTGATAATTTTTCCCCATAGTCTGATTTATTTGTCCATTTTCAATCTTAGGTGTAAAATTACCACCTTCTCCCATGCTTTCGTATTTGAATAGCCAAAGACACCACCAAAACATTTATATACAAAATAGGGATGGATTCATACAGTGCACTTCTGTGTGACTCATGCATTTTATAGATCCACGAAATATTATTGACTCTGTTAGATATGTGACCTCAAGCATTGTCACTACAAACAAGGAAAATTCTCTGTTGTTTTATGCAAACTTGTAGAATTTTGTATGGCTATGCCTCTTATTCGTTTCATTGAAGGGAAAGGAGAAATAAACAAGGATCTATTTGCCTCCTTTTATTGTGGCTTTCTCCCTATACCTCCAAGACAAGTATTTCGTCTGACAGCTTTTCACTTTTCACTTTTTCAGCAGGAAGCTAACTGCATGGAAAGCTTCTCGTTTTGAAGCGTTGGCCCCCGGTGTTTGTATGAGAAATAACAGCATGTTTGGCAGATTATTGATTACTATATTTTTCTGGGAATCAGCCTGGATGGTCAGAGAGGTTTCCTCTGTCCTGCATAAGCTTCTGAAATATGTAGCAGTTAGCTCTCAGATGATAACACACTTGGCAATCCTTTGCTGGGGAACATCAGCATAGGACAGAAAGGTCTCCTAATGTTTCCAGAAGGGGAATGTGTTTTTTCTATCTGAAAACCGGGAGTTCAAACCTTCCTTATGGCCCATGAAGTTAAGTCTTGCATTGAGATTTGAGGTTTCTTCTCACGCTGTTTTCATGAAGAAATCTGTCTTTTTCCTTGTCTGTCAGGTCACTGACTTCCAAGTGTGCTGCAACACTTGGCTCCCTGGAAGCAGTAATTCAATGTTTTGCTGATAAGGGTAGCTGGAGGGCAATTCCAACACTGGTCTGAGGAGCAGGAGAAACTCCAGGCTGACTGATCAGGCTCAGCACACAGCTCATTTGTTTGCAGCTTAGGGGTTGTTTATTTGAGTGTGACCTAGCTTGGGATGAAATTTTAAGGCTTGGAGCTGTTCTGATATAATTCAAAGTAGGAGGAAAGTTATTCAGTTATGAACTTCTCTGGCTCCTCTGACGCTGTTACTGAGCCAATGGTTTTGATTTCTATTCTCTAGGAAGGATCAGGGAGGAGCAGTCTGGTCTGTTAGGGCTCCTGGTGGAAGTGATCTATTTTGGTGGCATGATGCATCAATATTATATTACAAATTGCTTCTCTCAAACTAGTCAGTCCTTCCTAACCTGGGTGTTACAATGTCATTGCCAGTCAGTGGTGAGGAAAGACAAGTAGGCAACAACTTGCAGGATTAGACGAGAGCTGAGATACTCTGAAGTTAATCTGAGAGGAGGAAGGAAGGAAAGGATGGAATCCCAAGTGTCAGTAACAGGGCTGGTACCACCCTGCTCTCTTGACCCATCTCTCTGTTGGTTTTTATGTAAGCCCTCTAGAACTAGGTACTGCCTGATGGTGTGGTTAGGTGACTAGAGATGACATGGTGAGTTATCTGTAGCTTTAACATTTTATTATCCTAACATTAGGAATTGAGGTCTGAGCACCTCAGTGCCAAGGTATCAGCAGGTCTACCTCCTGAAGGAGGAGGCAAGGGGAGCCAGTGTCACCCAGCACATGTGCCAGTGGAGTCAGGCTCCCGAGGGGGCTCTGTCAGCATTCTAGGAGAGTCAGTACAGGTCATCAGGGCTTAATATGTGTCCAGGAACAGGAAAACAAAGAGGCTATTCAAATTATTTAATTTTAAAGATGAGCAATTCACAAATAGCCAGTGAAGGTGGGGATGGCAAATTCATTGCTACTCGGGTGACCCATGCAGTTTATCTTGCAAGAGAGAAGGGACTTGGAGTACTATGCACTGCCTGCATAAATAACATTGTCCTGCAAATAAGAAGGATCCATGTCCTATAAATCATTTGGAAATTTACAGAGCTCCCCCTAAAACATACTGGTTTTTTCATTTCTGCTTCTGTTAGAAGGTGTTTTTTGGTTTTTTTTACAGTCTTGCTCCTTTGCCAGCTACAGCGTATTATGCCTAAACTGGATTTATTCATGGGCAGTTTGGATGTGGTTGTTCTTGTGCCAAAGCTGTACTTTTTTGTACCTCACTCTTCTTTTTGATTCCTGACATTTTTCCTCCTAATGTGTTTTTAGATGTAGAGGGGATCTGATAGTTCAGTGTTTTGCTGAGTTAAGTCACCAAGTTTCTTTAGTTCCTAAAATCAGCTTTCTCTTTCCTGATCTTCCCTTCACAGTGCCTGTTCCACATCAGCTGGCAATTTTCCATTCTGTCCCTACTTTACTGAAGTCTAAATAAGCTTTTCCGCACTGCTCTTGCCATTAAAAAGGAAAAAAAACCCCAAACACTACAAACTAGCTGTTTACTCAAATAGAGGTACTGCATAGTATAACTCTAATGAGCCAGACTCAGCCTAATTGCAGCAAAACAGGAATTGTGCTGCAGTTTCTCATTTATTTCCTAATTATTCTTTTCCTTAAAATCTAAGGTAAAGCCTTGTATATTTCTGGGGCCACATTCAGGGAGACAAGTTATGTCCATTTCACCCCCTTTGCAAAATGACTGTTTAGCTTCTGCTCATCAGTAGCCCTTCTGTACCTTTATGGATTTCTTGGATTTGCTGTAAGTCTGTACTAGCAAGTGTCCAATTCACATGCCGCTTCTACCAAGGTTTTAGAAGCAAAATAGCTTGTTATTTTTGGAGGCAATATCTCCATATCACTGTCAGACAGTCCTTTCCTTCACATTTCTGGTAGAGGACCTGGCCTTGAACACTTCCAGGGATAGTGCATACACAGCTTCTCTGGGCAGCCTTTTCCAGTGCCTCACCACCTTCACAGTAAAGAATTTGTTCCTAATATCTAATCTAAACTTACTCTCTTTCATACTGAAGGCATTCCTCCCTATCCTGTCCCTTAGCAGGGACTGAGCACAGTATTCAACCACTCAACAGCGCAATTTTTTTGTAGAGGCACTGACAAAATGTTTGTAAGGACTTAAAGAGCACAGATGCCCATCTCAAACACTGTCATCACAGAAGGACTTTGCCATGAGGTAAGCACAGAATGGAGTAACAGGGTGGTGATGACTCCAGGCCTGGAATAGGTGAGATCTGGTCAGCACATCCCCATGTAATGCATCCAGAGGAAAATTCCCACTGTGGCAAAGTGTGTAAAGAAGCAACTGCTTGCACACATATCACTGGTCAAACAAAGATCACACGGAGTTATGCCATCTGCAACCGTCAGCAGCCACCAAAGCCCCCCCCAAATATGTCTCCGTGGATATCTGGAATGTAGACTGTAAGTTAAACCACCACAGCAGGAACTTGAGATAAGGTTAAGGTGATACTATTGTCCAGGTGTTATCTCAGACCTAGGGGGAGGTTAAAAAAGCTCAGAGAGAAGAATGTATCACTGATAATGGGCATGAAGAATTCAGAATTTATGGGCCATGAGGAAAGCAAACTCAACAACTGTGCTGAAATCAGCTCCAGGTGGGTAAAAGTTAATTCTGGCAGGGGGAGATCACGACCACCGGCTCAAGAAACCCACAGACTCAAAAGAAGAGAAAGATTGAGCATGGGACTAATTAGCATTAGAAGAGAGAAAATCATTGAACCAATAGAATATGAGAACTGTGTAGCCAATGAACATTAATTCCTTTGTTAGAAAAAATGCATAAATGGTGAAAAGTCTCAAATGACCTCAGGACCCCCACTCCTGAGAAGTCCAGGGTGCAGATTGAGATGCTGCTAGATCCACAGGCGGTGACTGTCTTCTGCTTGATATCTCTCTCCCCTCTCTTTTTCATTTCTTTCTGTCTCTCTACCTCACATTCATTGTTAAGTAAAATCCATATTATTGACTTATGGTTATATGGTCTCATTTGCACCTTAATTCGAGCAGAGGCATCTCTCAACAACCAGATCTTAAGAGTGCTTGTTTTGGGTTATTTACACTCACATTAACACGGCTTTGTTTTATAACTTGGTCTCACTGTCACTCATACTGGCACAACCCAGAGGTGTGTAGGACAGTGGGATGGGGAAGTGGACATACCCGTCTGTGTTTACTGCTGAAGAAATCATATGGGACTCTACATCTTGCAGTGGCCTGTATTTTGATCAGCAAAACTCTCCTCACAATAAACAAGCTATTATGAAGTAACATCCAGCTTCACAGTGTGAGAGTGAGAACTGGGTTTTTTGATTTTGTTTATTTATAAAGTCATTGTTTGGCAATTTCTCCCTGCCTTCAAAGGCTCAGAGGAAGGTTTGAGGAGGAATGATACTATTTGCCTGCCTAATGATTTAAATATTGACATGGCTTAAAAATATTGATGTGGCTTAAAAATAGGAAAAAAACCCAAAGCACAACAACCAACAACCAGAAAACAGGTAATGGGTTTTATGTTAACTGGAAAACAAGAAGTCTGGAGAAAATCAAATGAGGATGTCTTCAGGTTTTTTAAGGCTTTGATCTGAAGTCCTCTACATCACTGTCCTTCTCTGCCATTAATCCAGTTGACCACCAGTGTGACTAATTTGAGATGAAAGTCTTTGCAATGCACTCTTTTGCACAGTTGAACCAACAACAGGATATTTAGAAGCCTCTTGTGTCTACTGGGTATGGGACTATTCTCTAAAGTCTTTCTTTAAGAAGACGGTATCTAATTCCATGATGGTTTATACCAGAACTGCTTTATGCCATTGGGTTATCAAGGCCAGACCTTTTGGGTCAGATGCCAAACAATCTGTAATAAATAGTTTATAATAGCTGATTAGTGTATTTTTTTTTTAATTAAGAATTAAAACATGTTTGGCTACCTATAAAATATAAGTGTCATTTTGGCAGCAATCCTTAACATTGCAGACCTCACTAGTCTCCAGATTCTCTTTGCATCTGGACCTTTAACTTATAGTTTGACCTTAGACTGAGAGCTCCTTAGGTTTCTATGACTTTTGTATTCTGTTTTTGTTCTGAGCAGTTAAATTTGCTGGGTATGCAGGAAGATGCCTTTTTAAGACTTCTAGGATATCTCTGACATTCAAATGAATTTACCAAACTTTAGGGGATGAACAGGGAATGGTTAAAATAAGATGGAGACCCATCTCCTCTATGTCCTTACACCTAGTCCGTTTTGCAAAGGTCATAGTGAAGGTTGGAACCAAACTTGTTATGAAAGCACCAGTACTGAGGTATCTTCGTGTGTCTTTGATATCCAAGGCTGTACTGTAGTCAGCAGTTTTAGACAATGGAGTGAAGCAAAGTTCTGCCCAGTGTCCTCTTAGGACTCAAATGTCTCTAGATGTGCTGAGGGTTTTGACTGCCTGGTCATCATTACCCAGAAAGGTCGTGGCTGCCCCATCCCTGGAAGTGTTTAACACCAGGTTCGATGGGGCCCTGAGCAACATGGTCTAGTGAAAAGTGTCCCTGCCTGTGGCAGGGGTTTGGAACAAGATGGTTTCTAAGGTCTATTCCAACCCAAACCATTCCATGATTCCATTATATGAAACTGTCTCCTAAGACACCTATGTGTAGTCTCCCCAGATTTAGGTGGCTTGATCTGAAACACCAGTCAAACCACCAGAAATCAGTTTCCTAATGGAAGTATTAAGGCTGCTTTAGGTGCTTCTGGACATGAGACACTTGATGAGGGAAGGCTGACATTATTGTAGTGTGGCAGTAGGTAACCAGCTGGATATTCCCTGAAGGAAATGCAGCCTGTGGAAGCATCCACTTTAGAGTAGGGAGTGTATGAAGAAGACAGAGCAGCTCAGACATGCTGTTATGGACTGACAATAACTCTCAATGCCCCTGAGCTGCTTGGGAGGAGAGACCTAAGAAAGAGTAAAGCCAAGCCTGGAGACAAGGGGTGGGGTGGAGGAAGGTATAATTTTAATGTTAGGATTTGTTTCTTACTACCCAATTGTAAATAAATTAAATTAATTTCCCCCAAGTTGAATCAGTTTTGCCTGTGACAGTAACTGGTAAGTGATCTGCCCCATCCTATTTTTCAGCTTATTTTGTCCCACTACGCTGTTGATGAAGTGGAGTGAGAAAGCATGTGGTCGGGAATTTGGCTGTTAGCCAAGGATAACCCACAACAGTCTAAAGCAGCAAAAATCTAAAAGAACTGGCTAGACAGTTATAGGATGTTATTATTTGGAATAGGTCTTTTGGAATGGACACATAGTAAAACTTTAATATCTCATTCTGAGGAATGTCCTGTTACATTAATGTGCGTTTCCACTCTGATATCATGTTACTGGTACTTGGAAGTTATTAGGCTTTATGAGTTGTCCAAATAGGGTACTTTTATCAGTTAAAAAATTTTATTGCATATATCTAATGAAAATTCAAAGGATCTTAAGGCATAATTCTTGTAATTGCTCTAGAAGAAATCAGGAGCAATGTCATCAATTAAAAACTCCTGCATAGTGCAAGGACAGAATAAGGGAGAAAAAGTTCAGGCAGCTTAGATTTGGTTGATGTTACGTTTAACTAGATACTGTGTGCATTTAGAATCTGAGCTGCTTTTATTTTCTTTTCTGAAAACTAAAATGTAAATGGAGAGTTTTCATGTGCAAGTTCTTGACTAAAACAGGTACCTAAAAATGCCAAAGGTTGTGCTGGAATTATATCCAAGTTGTCAAGGACCTCCCAGGCAGAGTAATGTGGGCTTTCACCTGTGAAGGATCATGACACAACTGCCTCTGGAGTGGTATTTTATTGTTTTGTTTTTTTCCCTCTCCTTTCTTCACCTTTTTACTTAGCAGAGACAGATCTAGTTTATCCACTATTTCACCCCTAGCAATGATTTTATTGGTAAGTGCAACCTGTATGAGCTGGTGTTCATACAGGAGTTCACAGAAAACTTGGTGTTTTCATACAGATATAGAATGGTTTCGGTAGGAAGGGACGTTAAAGATCACCTAATTCCAACCCTCCTGTCATGGACAGGGACACCTTCCACTAGACCACGTTGCTCAGAACCCCATCCAACCTGGCTTTGAACACTTCCAGGGATGGACCAGCCACAACTTCTCTGGGCAACCTGTTCCAGTGCCTCACCATCCTCACAGTAAAGAGTTTCTTTCTAATATCTAATCTAAAGTTATTCTCAATTTGAAGCCATTCCCCCTTGTCCTGTCCTTACACGCTCTTGTGAATACTCTGTCTCTGTCTTTCTTCTAGGCTCTCTTCAGGTACTGAAAGACCCCAATTAGGTCACCATAAAGTTTTCTCTTTTCCAGACTGAACAATCCCTATTCCCTCAGTCTTTCTCTTAGCCAGTTTTAAGTGTTCATTTCCACATACAGATACACTCTTCCAAGGAAATAATTCTGCTAAACATCGTAACATGTTTGGTTTCTTGGTAGACCTCTACAAGTCAAAATTTAACCTTTATTTTTGTATTTAGAGGCTTGAACAAAATCAGTCCAAAAATATCTGCAAATACTTGTGAGATATGACAAGTTTATAAACAAAGAAACTAAAGGAGGGAAAATGCAGAGAAAAGGGAGATTGACACCAACATGGTGCTACAGAAGGTCAGTGGGAGATCTGCAAACAGGTGAAGGTATCCTGAGCTACAATGTACTGTGTACAAAGTACTGTACACTGCCTCTTATCCTTCATCTGTGGAAGTGGTGATGAGAGAAGACTGGGATAAGTTTTTTTCTCTGTTTAGGCTGAGCTCATATTTCAGGCAGTGGACCAAGCTCCCCAGGGAAGTGGTCAAGAAGACTTTGGACAACACTCTCAGCACATAATGTGATTCTTGGGTTATTCTGTGCAGGGACAGCACTTGGACTCGGTGATCCTTGTGGGTCCCTCCAACTCAGGAGAGTCCATAATTCTATGTGCAATTTAAGCCAATGAAATCACTGACTTTTTATTTTCCTTTGTTTCTTCATCTAACACATCCATCCCCTATGAGATACCAAACAACCAGAATACAACTGCCTTAGGTATGATTCACAGCATCACAGAATGGGTATGACTGGAAGGGACAAGAGTGGATCATCTGGTCCAACCTCCCTGCTGAAGCAGTGTCATCCCAGACAATTCGTGGATATCTCCAGTTAGGAAGACTCCACACCCTTTCTGGGCAAATGATAAATGCTAACATTTTAATGATGGGGTAGCCTCTACATGGAACAGCAGAATGATAACCACTATGTATAATTTTAATATTCCTGGATGATAGATTAGCACTTTTGTTCTTTCCACAGAAGTTTCCTCTTCTTTTTTCTTTTTTTTTAATTAATTTTTTGTCCCTCCTTGTCTGATCTCACTGCTTTTTATCGTAGGTGTTTCTAATGTCTCTTTTCCCTACGGGAGGCCAAGAGCTTTTCACAATCTTTCCTGATTAGTCACACATTGTGTCCACACTGCCTGCTGTAAAATAGGAGAGGCCAGATTAAACCACTTTGGTTAAAGCTAAAAGGCAGAAGAGAAGATCCAGTGTTCCTGAGCATGCCTGTTTTCTTGAGCTCTTTTGAGAGTGGATGGCCAGGATTCACAGACTCTGAGGTTGGATCAAGTGATCACTCCTTTAACAGCACGTAATTTTTCATTCTTCCTCCCCAGGTATTACCAGATAAGAGCTGGACTGAAGATCCCATCCAGAATTCCCCACAGGCTGTTTGCTACGATTGGAGGACAGACAGGTGAGCAGCATCTCTTTTATATGTGGCTTCTTGCTGACAATTTTCTAGTTTAGTATTCTTTTATGTATTTAAGGTTGTCTTTTCTTTTTTTTTTTTT
>VZRE01008651.1:543-143841 GCA_013396775.1 Cephalopterus ornatus | reverse complement strand
GTAAAGTAAAAACTGTGTTGTTCAATTTGGAAGCCTCCTTCAAATAAAATACAAAATTATTAGACAAGTTTTGTCTGCATAAAATGGAAAGAGTTATACCAAAATCTGAAAATAAATCACGTGAAAAAAAAATCCCAAGTTTAAAATCTGAATAAAGGAAATTTCTTTGCAAAATCAATGAACATATAATTTATATATGTAGTCTAGGTTTGGAAAAACATCTTGTTGTGAAAAATCATCAAGGAAGAAAGAAAATTATTTTTCTTTATATTCCAATGTAATTTTTCCTTGGCATACCCAGAGGCCCCTGAAGTTCTCTGGGTTCTCTCAAATTACAGTAGTTTCTGGCATAAGTAGTCTTAAACTAATGAAATATTCTCAGCATGAGGACAGAGAGAATTTTACTTTCTTGGGGCAAAAATCACTCAACAACAAAAAACAAAAAAGGCAAACTACTTCCTGTTGTACCAGGGAAGGCTATACTATTTAAGGAAAAAACTCAACTATTTTTACTTTTTTTAAAGAAAGTATTTTCTTCTCCCTCATATATCTTCAGTGTCAGGCCAATACTGAGGGTTCTTTCACCTCTTCAAGGAACATTTCATGCAGGGGCGAGACAGGCAGTGCAGTTACAGGATTAGCAGTTGACTTTCGTAGTGCTAACGCAATCCAGACTGGGCTCTAATAGCTTTATAGGGCTGACATCAAGACGGGGGGTATTTAAGCTATTAAGGATTTAAACAGTTTCTCCTTGGCTATCTTTGCAAGTACTTCCTAATTGATTTCATAGGTCTGCAAGAGAGCATCATTTAATGGGACTGAACTTAAAGGCACACAGGCCATACTGGTTTTTGTTGGTTTTTTTTTCCATGTCACTGACCTCTCTCAGTATGAGAAAAGCTGACATAGGACTAATTAAATTGCTGTGCATGTTTCAATAAGACGCCCCTATTAAAGTAGCATTACAAAGAAACAAGTGCGTTATAAAACTGTGAATAAACTCCTGCCTCATCAACAAGAACGACTCTAAAATAAGTGACATTCACGAGTTTGATGTAAAGGAAATATTTTTAATCTTTCCCTTATCGGGTTCTGTGGGATCTGTGAGGACTGAAAATACACTTTGAAAATGATTATGTAAATTTATATAGTAAAATCTGTGAATATATGCAGTAATAAAATATATAAAATATGTGAATGTATAAAATAAATACGATGCAGTATCTATCTTCCAATGCACATGACTTTTTATTTTTATTAAACGTACAGGATTTACAATAAAACCTTGGGAACTGGCAGCATTAGCAATGTTTGCTTCCCACTAGATGTCTTCAGCAACAGAGACAAAAACTCTTGTAGTTTTCAATAATTCTGCAGAGGGGAAGCCGAAGTCTGTAACCCTTGGTGGTGACCAACCAAATGTGTACAGCAACGACTCCATCCATGGCACAGCACTGACAGGTTGTACACGAAGCCTTGATGAGCTACAACAATGGGCCACAGTCTGGCCACATCCTGTCTACATTTTGGGAAAAGAATGGGCTGTGGCTCTGTCAAATCAAAGGAGAGCTGTGCTGGAGCCCACGAGCCCGCGTGGTCTGGTCACTTCTGTCATCAAGGCCACACATCAGCTTGTATTGAGTCAGTGTATGAACAGGAATATGCCTGAATCCTATCAACATATGCACATATTCATAAAAATATATACATTTAATTCGTACTCCCAAGCATTTTTAGCAAGGTGGGTTTCTTTAAAGACAAGACAATACTGGTGGCTGGTGACTTTTCATAGAATCGTGCAATCATAAAGCTTGGAAAAGATCTCCAAGATCATCAAGTCCAACCTTTGTCCAAATACCACCATGCCCACTAAACCATTTTGTGGAGTGCCACATCTACTCGTTTTTTGAACACTTCCAGGGATGGTGACTCCACCACTTCCCTGGAGAGCTTGTTCCAATGCTTAACCACTCTTTCAGGGAAGAAATTTTTCCAAATATCCAACCTGAACTTCCCCTGGTGCACCTTGAGGTGCCATTTCCCCTTTTCCTATCACTAGTTAACTGGAAGAAGAGACCAATCCCCACCTCCTTTCAGGTTGTTGTAGGGAGCAATAATGTCTCCCCTGAGTCTTCTTTTCTCCAGGCTAAACAGCCCCAGCTCCTTCAGCTGCTCCTTGTAGGACTCATGTTCCAGATCCTCTCTTTGGGCAATAAAAAAGAGAGAGGGAACAAACCTTGCGGTGCGCAGTCTTTAGTTGCTCTCATGCAGGTTTTGAACACCCATGAAATTTGTCTTCCTGTCTTTGAATAGATACCATGACTGGTGCAGCCTGCTCTGGGCTTGTGAAGAACAAATTATGCTCTCTGCTTGTTCTTGTGCAACTCGTAACAGCACAAACTTCATTGGCCTCAGCATCAGTCCTGCAGGGCTGAGCTAATGCAGACATATCTTGAAGTTAAACTCTAGAAATGCCTTTCTGAGTGGGTTTATGGGGCTTTTGCCTCTGGTGCTCTTCAGCAGCATGGTGTGTTAATGTTTACACGTGATGGTGTCCACCTGCAGCAAACAGTGGGCTGAGTCTTGTGTGACTCAAGCACAAGCAGCTAGAAAAACAGGGAAGGTGAATGTGCCATCTCACAGTAGCACATTTATATAATTAGCCCTTTGGCTGAGTTGTCTTATGCTTAGGTCTTCCATAATTTTTTAGGCTACCATATAAATTCTGGGACAAGGATTCGTAGAAGTAATGAACATGCATTCATCAGTTTCCAGGCTACAGACGTAAGCTGAAAGACTGCAGGAGCTTATCTTAAAAACATATCTTCAAAATATTTTTATTTTAAAGTTTATCCTTAAGCACACAAGATCGTTGGTCAAAACACTGGGAGAAAGAGCACTGCTCAGAAACAGTTGGGATTATCTGTCTTAGCTTGATTTTCTGATATGAAAGAAGGGAGAACAGTGGAGACCAGGAGAACAGAATAGATGAAGACTAGATAAGGAAGATGATATGCATGGGATAAATCTTAACAGCACTGTTACTGACAAAGTATATGAGCATGGATTACATTACTGGAGCTGACAGATAAGCCGAATCTCAGGAAAAACACATATTTTCATTTCCTCTGCAGTGTTTTGCATTACTTTGCACACCACTTGGATGCATTACTGTTTTGAGTTGGTTTTTTTATAAATTCTGGTTTTCAACCCACTATGCTTCATTCTCATGTTTGATAACCAGGAATAGCTTCTTGCCTATCCCCTTGGCCTCAGAGGCCAAGGAAATTGTTTTGGTGTGTGAACATTAAGAACAAAAAATATTTTGCATGGCATATAACTAAAAAAGTTACTCAGGACTTTGATTTGAGTTCTGATTTCTTTTTTTTTTTCTCCGTCCAGAAGTACCACATTACCAATTCTCAAAACTTCAAATAGACAAATATTTTCTGAAATCTTGGTCTGAAAATGTAATTAAAAGTAATACAAAGTATTTAAGAAAAATTATCACCTGCCCTGCTAATCTTTATTCGATTGTAGAAGTCTTCCATGCAATTTTAGTCAATTGAATTGGATCATTGTCTAAAAGTGCAGACAGCCAAGGACAGCCAAGGAATGTGATTGTTTTTTCATTTACCTCATACAAGGCAGGGGAGATAGGATGCAATATTTGTTACAGACAAGTTAAGAAAAAGTAGCTGTGATTGCCATTACACATTAACTCTTTTGATTGGTGATGTATGGGTGTTTCATGTACCCACAGGTTTAAGCTTTTTCATAAAATGTAATATCTGTCATTAGGTGATGAGGAACAAGTAGCATTGTGGTATGGCAAAAAAAAAATAAAAAAGTAGATCAGAAAATCATGGAATCGCAGAATCATTTAGGTTGGAAAAGATCTTTAAGATCATGTCCAATAATTAACCTCACATATTCAAGTCCACTACCAAACCGCGTCTCTAAAATGAAGAACACTACTGTGACCTGTATCTGAACTACACAAGTTCATGATCACTCGCACTGTACACCCTTTCCTATAAATTAAATGTTGATCTGTGGCTACCTTGCACCTGAGACATAATTTGAAGGATTATTTACATTTCTGATATGCTCCAGAATTAACTGTTTGCGCATTGTAGTGGTTTTGATTTTAGACCCTCCTTGGTAACCAAGTTATAACCGAAGAAGTGGTCATCTTCCCAATATTCCATACTATTTTTTATGTAAACCAGAGTATAAATAAGAAGGGGGAGAAGCCTCTTGCTCTCTTTCCTTTCCGATGGATCCAGGAACAGGTTCTCTGCTATAGGCTCTACTTGTATGGAAGAGTGAGGCCCACTGAGGCCTTGTGGACCTTGGGAAGTGGAGAGTGCCGGCAGTTGCTTAGTGCAATTCTGCTATCTCGAGGAGAGTAGTAAGATTTTCTCTTATTAGTTTTTTATTGGTTACTCCTGGGTTTTTATTGTGTATATTTGTTTTGGTTTTTTTTTTCTCCCTCTCCCTTTTCCCTTTGGAGCAGGAGGAGGTGTTCGGAGTCCCTTCTTCTGTGTACATAATATTCTAATTGTATATAAATATAAATACATGTGTATATTTTTGTACAACTTTGATCTACTCATTTTGGCATTTCCGTAACTTTTCCCTTCTCCCTTTCCCTTGTGTTCATAGAGGGGGTGGGGGGAGGAGAGGCTGCAAACTGTAAGGTTTGAGCATTCGGCGGGAAAGTCAGATCCAAACCGTTACATGCGTGATTTTAATAAACAAGTAGTTACCCTAATTTCTTCATTAGTGTTTGACTATCTCAGAGAAGTTCCCAGCAAAGGAATTCTGCTTCAATTATTAAAGAGAAACCTTTTTTTGTAGATGGCTTCTTAATGCAGTCGAAACAAGCAGTTGCAGTTAGTTGCTCATTAGAGCAAGAAGAAACAGCACCATGACTGGTGGAACAGTATGAAATCACAGTCATTAGTTCCAATAACTTTTTGGAAGGTAATTTCTGCCTCCATTAACTCAAGATAAGGTTACTGCTTTTGAAGTATGAGAAAAAGGGGGAGAAATTTATGCTTTAGCAAACACATGGGTTTGTTTTCAAAGCGTATTAAAATTAATCTGAAAATAAATATTTAATATATATAATAAAGCATACCTGACAATTAAAATTATATTCAGAGAGGACTTCACTGTGAGAAAAGGTAGTTTCAGGATGAGTTGCCTTAGAAAAATTCAGCTGTGAGATCTATCATAAGAGATGACCCCATCCCTGGAAACATTCAAGCCAGAGTGGATGGGGCCCTGACCAACCTGATCCAGTGAAGTTGTCCCTGCCCATTGCAGAGGGGCTGGAACTAGATTGTCTTTAAGGTTCTTTCGAACCCAAATCATTCTGTGATTCTATGGTCAGACATTTTAAGAATTGTTAATTCACAATCTAAACAGAACTAATTCCGTGATATTCCAAGAGAAAAGAAGAAAGAAATAGAGAAAAAGAACAAAAAGGAATAAACTGAA
The DNA here is from genome assembly GCA_013396775.1 of Cephalopterus ornatus. Lineage (NCBI taxonomy): Eukaryota > Metazoa > Chordata > Aves > Passeriformes > Cotingidae > Cephalopterus > Cephalopterus ornatus. The sequence goes on along the minus strand of VZRE01008651.1, from coordinate 138,333 downwards.
GATATCTCTGACTGATGTGCTACTTCTTTGTGCAAGACTCAATCATCTTCCAATCAAGGCCTTTCATAAATGTCTTAAAGGATGGAAGCTGAAAAGATGGATTAGTGGCTATGAGATTTTCCGTTGCAGACCCTAAACTAATCTGGATGCCCTCATTTTCCTCCTCCAGAAGCTGGGACAGATCATGCAGGCCACAGTCTTCGAGATGCTAAACAGCATCCCAAGCTTAAATTCAGACCTGGGTAGAGGAGAAAGCCAAAACTAGGAAGGGTCTGTAAGCACCAACACACACCGCAAGTCTCTTCCCCTGGACAGTGAGTCTGAGACACAAACTTCATCATCAGCAGCCACCTGAAGGTCTGTCAGGGACAGAATCCAGTTGTTCACATGCAGAGGGCCAACACAGTATTTCTGCTGCTTGGGGCCAAAGACGAACTTCAGCTCTGGGGTTAAATTGTCCATACAGATGTTTCAGACCTATCACTCCAGTGTGAATTGGACCTTCACAGAGCTCTCTTTTCTTCCAGATTCACTTTTGGGCCTTCGATTTCCCCATGCAGTGATCCTTGTTGCCTTCAGTCTAATGTAAGGTTCAGTCTTGAGACTCCTTTAAAATCCACCACTGCTCTAAACGCTGATGAGTCATTTACACCAATTCAGTGGGTAAATTGTACCCAGGCAACAGTTGTACCCAGCTTTGCATTGATGAAAAACCATGTGGTGTCCTATTTTAATGTCCCATACTTTACTCGGGGAATTTTGTCACCTGAATTAATATTTGGAATAAGTATATAGAGTGTCAGTTACACAACTATGTGATGCAACAAATTAATGATCTCGTAAGTTTTTGAAGAATAAAATTCTTTTCAGATATAAATTCTCTAGCTAAAAAGTCTCTTAGGTAACTAGCAATGGGTTTAGAAACAGATAAAAACACTACAAAAAGTGTAGATCCTGTTTGTTTCAACTAAGCATTAAGCATTGAAGGAAGAAAACTTTCTGCTGATCCCAAGCAGGTCAGTTATTCCATCATCTCACATTTCAGCATGTCTGAGAAATGAACCTTGGCTTATAGAACAAATCAGAGATAAGAGATTGCATTTATGTTAGGATCTTTTCTACAAGGAAATTAATAGGACAACTTGTTTTTTATCATCATGGAATCTATGCATGGGTAGAGAGGTAGTTTTATGTAATTCCTTCCATGAGGCTGATTCAAAATGTCAAAAGGCAAGGTTAAAATAAAGAATTCAGCTCATAAATGTGCAGCTTTAATCAAAAGTCACACTGAGATAGAAAACACTGAACTTTTTGATCAAGCAATTTTAAAATTATGGTGTCTCCTTTAGAAATTATTTATCCTAAATATAACTTCTCCATTTATTCTAAATATAAATATGCTAAACACAATATTTCAAAACTAAAACAAGTCTCTTCAAACACTTAAATAGGCAAATGATGATACATTGAATGAGTTCACGCCTGAAAAATGTTGTCTTTGCACTTTCCAAGTAGGCTTATTTTAGCCCTGGAGGGTCTGTGTGAGTATTGCTCTGCTAAAGAATGTGTATTTTCAACCTTCAGCAGCTGAGTTTTCAAACCTTCTAAAAAGTGGATTTGCAGCTCAGTACATGCAGATAAATGTGTTATGATAAACCCTGGTTTGTTGACTTCAGAGCCTAAATTTTCAGAAGTCATTGGTTATTAGTGTTGGTTTAGTCTTTTTTTTCTTTTTTTTAGTCTGGAACCCTGAAATTTCAGTAGAAAAGTACTTCTGGAACCGGGATGTCAAAATGGGCAAACTAAATAGCGTATCAGCATTAAGTTCTAATATTTCTTGTTCACTGAGTGTTAAAAAGGCATTAAAAAATGGATAGCTTGCAATAAATTATGAAAATCTTGACAATCGGCTGTTACTAACTAGCATATAAAAATTTTATATATATCACTGGAGGAAAAAAATCCCTACAAAATATTTCCAGAATTCTATGCAGGAGACAACTCTTTTTTAGCAACAAAGCTCCTTCAAGTCTGTCATCAGAACCAAAACCAGAGTTTGTCTTAGCAGTTCATGGAGCTATAAATTCCTGTGAGCTCCAAGTACCTGAAGTGATGGTGCAGTAGATTTAGTGCTAAGATGGAAGAGCAGGTGTATTGTCTTTCTACAGATATAACAGATAAAACTGAAAGCTTGTCCTGCATCTTGAATTCAGTGTGAACTCGGAGCAGTGACAGCCCTAATAACCTCATTTTCCCCTGAGGTAGGAGATATCAGAGGGAATATGACATACTGAACAGGTCTACAGAAATGTTAGAAAATTCTGCAGAAGGTGCTCCTGTGCTGGATTATGTTAGCTAAGAAATACATAGATATCACAACTGAGTGTTTTGAAAGAACCGTAGAATCATTTGGTTTGAAAAAGACCCCTGAGGTCATCGAGTCCAACTATTAACCCAAGTCTACCACTAACCCATGTCCCTCAGTGCCACATCTACATGTCTTTTAAATACCTCCAGGGGTAATGACTCAAGCACTTCCCTCAGCAGCCTGTTCCAATGTTTATCAACCCTTTCCATGAAGAAATTTTTCCTGATATCCAATCTCAACCTCCCCTGGCCCAGCTGGAAGCCATTTCCGCTTGTGCTATAATTTTTTACCTGGGAGAAGAGACCAACCTCCACATCACTGCCTCATACAGTGGCCTTATCCCATTGATCCAACCTGAACAGATCCCTCAGTGCAGCTTTCCTACCCTCCAGCACATCAGCACTCCCACCCAACCTGGTGTCACCTGCTCTCTTCCTCTGTCATCTTTCTGTTTCTCTAAAAGCTGCTTTCTATATCTCTTAAATAGTTAAACTCCCAAAAGAAAGGGCACAGGCACCTTTGTTGAAGGCTGTGACACACCGATTAAGGGACATATCTTCTATGGAACTAAAATGCAGAAGTGAGTGAGGAAATATATGAAGGAGCTTGCAGCGTGCCTGTAGCCACGTGTTAGAGGGGTTCCTCAGTAATAAGATAATTTAGCCTGTAATAAGATAATTCTCATTCAACTCAGCCTCTTCATGTTTACTTCCACATTTAGCAGGTAATTCTGCAATGAAGATTTTGCTACACAACCAAGGTGACAAATACGAAGTCTCAGCAGTCATCTGAGATGGAAGACTTTGGGATCTAGTAGGAACTAAATGACTACAATTTCAGGAAGGTGAAACAACATTTTTATATGGGGACCACAAGTATATTTAAGACCTTCTTTAGAAAAATTTGTGGGTGGTGAATCATAGCCCAGTGTTCTGCTTACCAAATCATTAGAGAACATGCTGCAGGGAGTGATGGTTTCTTGAAAATATAGGTGGTCAGGATGTCCTAGTGACCATGGGATGTAGAAGATCTTAAAAAATTAGTATTTAAACATCCTGAGATCTATAGACGGCAGTTTAGGTGACAGTTGCTAAGAAAGAAGTCAATATTCATTAGTTAAAACATATATATATATATTCTTACCAGCTACAGATAATAGTGGTTCTTCCCTGGGGAGAGTACCTTGCATGATTTATATATAAGCTTTCTAACAAACCTTATTTCACTAAGACTTCTATACTAGCAGGAAATACTTGTCTTGTTATGACTATATTTGAAGGGCAGGTAATAAATCATCTGTAACCTGAGTTATAGCTGTGAGATGGAAGGAGCCTTGGAAATCTGTGACTAAGGGTAAAAATAATCTTATCTAACTGCTGATATCTATGCTGTGAGTGTCTCCGCCTAAGCTAATCAACCAGTCTCCCTTTATAGCCAGAGGAGAGAAACAGGTAATTTGAGGGAGTAATTTAACATACCTATTTTAAGATGAGTTGAATCACACCTATTTCTGTCCATTTACTATAAAAGAAGTTGCAGAAACTTTGCAGAGAGAGACATTTCCATTGTGTTTGTAAAAGACCTGGCACAAAAAGGCTGTGATTGCAGTTTGCTCCTTCATACATGTATGCAAATTAAGCAAGTAATAATAAAAGGTAGGAAAGGTGACATAGTCAACACAGAAAGAAAATGGTGCTCTTGTCTTTCCCAGCAAAGAATGAAAGATTTAAATCTTGATTTAGGATTCTGCAAAATGCTCCTGAAGGGTTTTTCAGGGTAAAAAGTAAGAGCAAGGAGAAGACTCCAGTGCGAGAACAACTTTCTTATTCTTTTCCTAGAACTTCATTCTGACACTAACAGGAAAAAAATCCATTGTATTATGTAAAAACCTGAATTAATAATTTCCTTGTGGAGTGGTGTAGTGATCTATTAATTGAAATGAAGTTGTGGAAGTGATGTAGTTTGCTTATTTGTATTTGTAAGACCAAAACCATGATTATATTTTCACCATGAATTTCATAAACTGACAAAAAATATACCGGGAAATAGAAGCCAGGTTTGAATTTTGACAAACCAGGAGTGGAACTTGGGGTTCAGCAAAGCATTCTGTGCTATTAACTGATCTCCAGGGCATTACTCCTCTGTAGCTTAACATTATTTATGAGATGTGACCATAAATAAGAAAAACGAGAGACTTTTCTGTGCATTCAGGTGTAAATGTGGGCCTTTCAGAAGGCTTTTTCTAATTTGCTATTCTAGACAAGGAATGCTGGTTGGTTTAATTTCCCATCGATATCACTGACAGGGACTGCTCTGAAAAATCTTGCAGTCTAGAGATTAAAACAGGGAACACAGACAACAGGACAAACTGTGTCTTATGTGTAAAATGATGGCACTGCTTCAAAGATGCAAATATATATTTATATGTAATTTAATACCTTTCCAAACATGTGAGATAAACAAGAGGAATCCAAATAGCTAGAGTCATATACCCTCTATCAGCTGACTCAAAGTATTCCATCTGCAGAAAAGCTATGTCCCAGGTTGGATAATGATGTTACAGTGAGAGGGGAAAGTTACGGGTGATTTGTGCATGAATTCTTTTATGTCTGAAAAGCACCATTTTTATAGATAATCTGAAACACTCTAAACCTGACCCATAGAGCTTTAACAAGTGCTCTGTGTGCAAAGCACAGCTCCAGTATGTGAGCTCTGCCATATCTTTGTAGAAGTATATTCAATATTAATTTTTAAAAGAGGCATGTGGGTTGAGGTAATTGGTTTTGAAATGGGTTTGTAATTTGTTTGGGTTCATTTTCTTTTCCATTTCCACTTGAGAGAAAGGATTGCCCTGCTTTCTGCAGATAAATTTTTAGCAGAAACATTTGGAACACCCAGTTTTGCTTTACATGGAATGTGAGTCTGGTTTGAACAACAGCCTTGAAACATTCACTGCCCCCAAGACCTGATCTTGCTCACTCTCTAACAAAAAGATTAAGATGGAGTTATAAAGAAGTCAAGGGAACTACAACAAGGTGGAAGTGGAGGTAGAGGCCTGAGGAGAATGAGACCTCAGGTTTGTGTAACATCCTGAAGAACAGGAGAACAACTCAGCTCTCTTCTTCCTCTTTAGACTTGCATTCCCTGCTGGTGTGACACCACAGAGCCTGCAGATAATGCTGGAACTCAGCACTTTCTTTCCTACGGATTTCCACATGCAGAAGTAATGTCTGAATGTTTACATATTCACTTTTTGTCTTGGATTTCATACAAAGTTTTCACACCTTTGCCGAAGATTAAAAGCAAGGTGCATCCTGAAGAGGAAATAATTTACAATTTATCCCATCTTTGCGTTCGCAGCAATGACTGGGAAGTGCTTGAAGTACAATAAGAAACCAAATGGCTCAAACAGGTGCAATCTTTGGGGGAACAAAACCACATTTTAGCTTTCAGTTTCTTCTTTGCTATCTCTAAGATTATGGAAATTTGGGTCCTCTTTTGTGTTCCATGAAGAAACAACTCCCTCCACACTACATGTAGCCTGTGAATATGACCTGATCTGTCACAAGCAGACACTTTCTCTGGCGATTGCTGTAAGATTGTGTGCAGTAAAATACTGGCTTGCTACTTGAAGCTTAAAAACAATCCTGTTGGTTTAAATGGAACCTGCTCATTTATTAGATAAGCACTTGCTTAAAGGTTTGATAGAATGGAGAAGAATGTTAGGAAAACCCACAATTTCACCTTGATTTTAAATTATACAGCTGGTAGCATTAAAATGCATGATGCAAATCAGGCACTCTGTAGGAACTAAGAGAGTTCAAAATGACAGGCTTGGATTTTGCAGATAAGTGGTAAAAGTTCACCTTCTACTGCGGATGCTGTGTGACTTATTCTTCCCCTTACATACATGTGTGGGAAGTCATGATGAGTATTAAAAATTTGCTCCCACAACCCTCTCCACTGGTAAGATCATAAACTCCCTGAAATTATGCCATGTCCATTTAAATGTGCCTCCAAGGGCTGCATGCGGTGGGGAGATCAGTAGAGTAGTTGACTCACTGCATCTTTCTGTGTCAGTATAGAAAGTTATAAAATCAGTCTCCAGCCATTCTGGGCCATAATTTTTTACTCTGGTATTGCAGGCTATAACTTTGAGAGATCTGTTTCACAAGACTATTTTATAATGCTGCAGACAATGTAGAAAGTGCAGCATCAGAAGAAGAGCATGTAACTGAGGGATGGTGCTCTATTTTCTGCTTTTTCATCTTAAAGAAATGATATTGCACATTACCTACCAGGCATCAACTTTTAGTATAAAAAGCTGATATTAAAAAAAACCCCACAAAAATCCAACCAAAAAAAAAAAAAAAAGGAAAAATCGTATATGATATAAACACAATATAAACTCCTTAAGAATAAGAATAAATTTTTCTCATTATGTTAGAAGAAACAGTCATGTTACTCACATTTAGGTTCCCAAGAATCATTTCAGCATTTGTTGCTTTTACAAAAGAAACTCAAGTGAAAGTATAGTGTAGAGAAGATCCCTGTGTTACTGACAGTTCATTTGGTTAAATAACACAAAAAAATGAAGTTGTGACACATATAGATAGTACCCAGTGTGTGTGTGTCCAACACTCCATGTCCAATGGACTCACTCAAGCCAGTGAATACCAGAAGCAGAACCTCAGGAGAGAACTTAACAGAAACAAAAACCCCTGAGTCTTGTAGCACTGAGCTATGTGTCTGTGTGTAACGACTGTTGGAGAAGCTGAGGATCTAGAAGGGTTTACTAGTCCTTAATTCCTGTGATTGCTGGGCTTTTTTCCCAGCTCTGATCTTGAGCAATCAGCCTCCCTCTGTTTTAGTTTCCCCATGTGTGTGTAATGGGGTTAATTGTAGCTGTATCATAATGGTATTGTGACACTCAATTACTTAATATAAAGAGCTTTGAATTTTTATTTTTTTTTTGTGATATGTGACAGTGTAGGAGAGTACGTAATTATCTGTGGTCTTGAAACTTTTTATGGTCGGTTCACATTTTAGGGATACAGCAGATCCAAAAAGGGAAACGTTTGACCTACTATTTCCGCTCCGCACTGTGCAATGAGTCGCAGTAATAACAGTCATCTGGGAATCTGTTAATGTAATTAAAACCACTGACTTTTCTCCTAGGTGGGAGGTTTTTAAATATGGCTGATATCCTAAATCGAAGTATGCTGCAACATCGTCATAGCTGCTGTACCACATCAAAAATTAGGGAAATAATTCTGCTCGTGAACATATTTCTCCCCAAATCTCTACACATTAACCTGTCAGAACTTTCTAATATGCTTTTGGAAAATCTTTAGCAGTGAACCAATTTCTGCTTTTGGCTGTCTGAGTACAGCCACTGGCTCTGGAGTGTCATCATACTACAGTCCTTCACAGCAAGAAGTGAGGGTTAGTGTGGTGGAAGGTGTTGGCTCTCAGCACTCCAGTGTAGGTGGAACAGTATGGAGCAGGGGTCTAGGACCTGCTCTCTTATTCTGTGGAAAGGAAAATATAAAACTAATTCTTTTACAGGCACATTAAAACTATTGTTATTTCACCTGAACTCCAACATGGGAGACTCCTCTCAGTGTCTGGTGGACACCTCTGGATGCAGGTCCAGAAGGTGAGTCACATGCTGAGCACAGATGAATGCAGAGCTTCCTTGGAGCTCGGGCTGACACCCCACGGCAGGAGAGTGCACTGCCTCACTTGCTCTGTGCCCCTCTGTGTCCATCAAAGCTTGGACACACAGTTTGCTGTGAATGTGAAACAGAGACCAGCTGAGATGAGTGTGCACTTAAGGGCTGTTCAGGGGAAAGGAGTTTTAAATCTCAAACAGCAAAAGTCGGCTCCCCCTCCGGTTTAGCTACATCCCTTCTGCACAGTGTCTGAGTACCATAATACATACAGCCAGATACTACTTCAATGGAGTTGTTCTCTTTAATACCTTTTTCACCTTAAGGCTGTTCTTAGGCAGACGACACCTTCCTGTTTACTGGGCAATGTTCTTTAACTTTCTTGGAAACTTGAGCTTAATTTCTGTCGTGTATAGAGAAAGATGAACATTTACTTCTTCAGAAGCAACAGAGCAAAGCAATTAAAATGCAGGAAAAAACCTATTTTATTTTATATAGATACAGACACAGCTCAGATACATCCATTAATGATTTTTGGTGTTTGCTTATTAACAACTGCTAGGTCTTGCCACTTCTGTGTAGCACTTTCCATCTGCACATCTCAGCATGTCTCACTGCTGTGAGTTAACTCAGCTTTGAGGCCAAGTTCTTGTGAGGTAAATGAGAGCTTGTGTCTATACTGCCAAGCACAAAAACATATTGAAGGTCTTTAGGCTGGCTTTGCCCTGGTACATTTTGTGACCTAATAAACGCCCCCTCTGAACTAACTTACCTCCTGAGAGTGTGCATTTGTGCTGTGTTTCTTTGTCAGCATGTTGCACATTACTCATCCTGCTTCTTGTTCTGACAGAAGTTTGCTGGTTGTTATTTTAGGAGTATTTGCACCATTCTCTTCTGTGCAGTTGTTGGTATCATGCCAAGTTTATTTCTCATAATTTTCACTAAAAGGCCCCCACACAAAGCCCTGCACAGATATAGGCCGAAAATTTTGTGGTTTTGTCTGCAAGTTCATCTTCAGGAGCTGGAAAACGGTCTAACTGGAGGTCACGTTTTATCCAGGGAAATAATGGGAAATACTGAGTGAGGATCTCCCTGAACCTCCTCTCTTTCCCCCGAATAGTATAAGGTTTTCCTGCAGGAATGGTGCCTTGGTGAAGATGAAGATTTCATGCAAGTTCAGCCTACTGTTGTGCTGAGAGTATCTCCAGTCACGGTGACTAATATCATCCCGTAATTTCCTGGATGTGTCTATTTATGTCTATCCATCTGTTATCCCTTATCTTACACTTCATCTAGAAACAATTTACAAAAGCGAATGTCACTTTGCTTTAGATTTGAGTTTTGCATATGTAGGCACATTTTCTGCCATGCCCCTCGAAGCTCTGAATCATCTCTTGCATCTCTGTCTGCTGGTCTTAGCACTGGACTTCAACTCGCAATCTCAGGATGAGGAATGGGGGTTTCTCACGTGGTCTTAGCAATAAGTACAGACAGGTTGAGTAGCCTAAGGTTATAGAGCAAGTTTCCCCCACAAGTAGCACTGGGAAGACTTCATTCTACATGTCTGAAGGATGAATTTTAGGTTACAGCAATTTGCTGCTATTAGGTTTGATTTCTTGCCACTGATATAAAAAGAAAAAATCAGATTAATTACCTGCCTTTTCTGTGACTAAAATGAGATATGAAAAATCTCACCCTAAAAATTTTATTCAAGGCTAGTGGATGCAACCAAGAGGCTATACAGATACTGAGGTGGATCTGGGGAACCTCACCAGGAGGCTCTGTTCTAAGAAGTGTGTGGAAGTTGGGATTTGAGTTTCTGAATGATCTCAGAAATGTCAAGGGTTAATTCCCTCCCTTTTAGGTAGTGGAAAGTAGTGTAATAACTCCTTTCAACCACTAATAAAGTAGGGATTATATTTATGGGAGATGAAAAATCTCTGGCACAAATAACACAATAAGGATTTCCGTGTTACTAGACATAATAATATTTGATTGAAAATACACTCACCAGAGCTCAGAGTCTCAAGCTTAGATTAGAAGAGACTACAAAGGATGTTTAACAGGTTACAAGAAAATACAGTGTGCTTTCATACTAGTGTTGCTCTCAGGAAGCAAAAGCAGAGGTTTAGACTTCTATAATGAATTCATTTTATTTGTGGACTATAATAGGAAGGCTGGAGTTTTCTCAATTTTTATTTTTTACTGATGAATTGGGTTTTAAGTTTTAATGAAACAAAATTAAACTGCATATTGTTTTGGTTTTTGATTTCCAGTAATAGAGGTTCCTGTAATACCAGGAAATGAGGAGGAGAACGGGGAGTCCATACTGTTGCTGAACTGTGAGATCTGGCTTCTGTTTCCTACTCTCCTGCAAGCTTCCTCTCCAATGTTAGACAAGACACTTAGATTCAGATCTTCAAAGTCCCTCAAAGGCCAAATTTACATTGACTTATATTCAGTACTCCTGAGGAAACAGATCCAAGTCATGCTGTGTCTCAGGTTCCCATCTGTAAAAGAGACATGAACCATACCCATAATAACCATTTTGAGGGATAAAGGTGGAGAACTCACACTGTGAGGAAGTGGTGAAGGCCGTAAAAATGTTCATGTGATGGATTTGAAGGCTTTCATGTCATGTCCAATAGATTTAATCTGGAATGTTGTTCACTGTGTGCATTGCACAGTGCCCAGTTTCGGCAGCAGTTGGCTGCAACAGGAAATTGAGTGACTACACACAATGAAGGAAATGCTTCGAACAATATCATTTGTAGGTGGGTTTTCATCCATTTATTGTTGTCTTTTGAGATAAAGAGGAAGGCCAATTTAAATTGCCTTTTTTAAAAAAATTATTTTTACTTTTTAGTCTGGGTAGACAGTTCTTTCCCCAAACTGAAGTGTAATTTTTTTATGCTTTTCATTTTTTGTAATCGTGAGCCAAGTGGAACCACTGGATGTTAGTAGGAACTTCACCTTCATTTACATAATTGCCATGTGCAGTAGGAAATTGGCTTATGCAAGGAATCTGAGGCTCATTAGTGATAAGCATCTTCAGGAGAGAGAGTGTTCCCTGCATTAGTGTTCTTTAGCAGGTTGTGGGTGGTTTTAGGGAAAGTATTTCACTTTAGCCAGCCAATTAATGAAAGCTCAGGATAATTGAACTGAATTGAGTGTTTGCCTATTTCTGTGAGGTTACTTGCCTGGTGATTGTAAACAAAAGCCTGACAACTTTACTCACAGAGCAAAACAAGATGGTGAACACAGACTGAAGGAAGAATGGGAAGAGGTACTTCAATTTCGTACAGGGTGATCACCATAGATTAAATATGTGCTTTGTAGTCTGAGTTATCATGGATAAAAAGGACAAAACCCTCTCCTTCTTCAAGGCTTCAGGTCCATCAGCAGCCTGGGGATATGGGGGGATGCAGACAGCTGAGGTAGCCAGCCTATTCCTGCACAGAAGTTTGATTGCATTCACTTATACTTCTTGGTTCCAATGGCTGATCCCACACCAGGGGAAGGGTAAACAGTATGTTGGTGGTGTTTCTGTACAAACAAGAAATTATCAAATTCCATCCTATTTCCCTAAAAGAATTCAAAAAGGAGAAATGCCTCCATGGAGATCAGTCATAAGGCTCATATACTTTAGAGTCCACTGAAATGCTTATTCCTCCACTAATCCAAACCTCATACTGAAGGCACCTGATTTTTATATCACTTCCATCTGCCAATATAGTTCAGCACAGGCCAGGAGGACCTCAGCAGTATCCTTGATTTTAAAGGTGAAAAGGTGGAGTTTAGTGAAAACATAGAGGATGAGTAACAGCTGTGCTTGGATGATTTGATCAAAGTCTCTCTTCTTTTTTCACCAGATGGTCAGGGGCTCCTTGTTGTTGCAAGTTTTGAGTCCACCTGAGTGCAAGGTAGACCTTAATTTACAACTACTGCATAAAAGAGAAAGACATTCACAGCTTGGAAGAGTTCTGCATTACAAAATATCTTAATTGTAGCAGGAAGGAAACAAAAACATTCCAGTATGGAGTTTTGGTTTATTTTCAACCGTCAGATTTGAGTTGAAACCAATCTCTTTTTCATATGTTTTGAGAGTCCCCAAAAATGACCCAATGGCAAAAGATTCCACAGTGTTCTCAAGCAGGAAAAGCACAGCTGCGCTAAAGGAAGAGCTGCTGTTCCAACATGAGCTCTCTTCAAAGGTGCTGACCCAGCTTTACAAGAATTTTTTGTTTAAAATGGTGCACTTATATTTCTTCCCTGACAAAGCATTTTCTCAAAAAGACATCAAAGTCCATATTAAAAGTATGAAGGAAAGGTGATTGAATTTGAGTAATTTCAGCCAGAGAAACGCAGAAATTAAGAAAAGGGAAACAAGATTAAAGAAACATTTACCAGGTGTTGATGTTAGTGTGCTTTAAATTATTCATCTGGTTGTAGAAATTAGGATTCAATCAGCTGCTCAGTCCTAATTCTGGCTGATTTAAACAGTTTCTGCAGGATTCAGTTCTGGAAAGAATCTTCTTTCCTTTATCCTTTGCTGAACTTCAGCTGCAAGTAAGCAAAAACAGAGAAAGAATGTTTTTCTTTTTAAAAGAAACAAAGGGCGTAATTATTTTAAAATTTTGTTGGTTCTAATTTACTGAACTGAACCCGTTTTTTCAAAATTCCTGAGCTTCTAACAACCATTTCTTGCTCCAGAAAGGTCTTTTGCCTGCATAATGTTTCAGAGAACAAGAAAACCTTGCCCAGATTCGGCTATAGTGTATTAAAGATCCAGCTTTAGGAACATGAATGCAGAACTTTGATCCAGTCACATGCAATTTACTCAGCACCCCAGACCAAGTGTTTTACAGAGCTGGAACAGAGGTTTCTAGTTTCAAGTTCAGTGCTGAGGTCACTGGAACAGGATTAGCACTTGGTGGCATGGTTTTATTTTGTCCCCAGCTGTATTTTTTTTAATAAATAAAGGAGGAGCACAGACTCTTCCCAAAACACTGGTTAGACACCTATCTGACTGGGAACATCTCATATTTCAAGCTTATCTTGTGAAAAGATTTCAGAATAGCTCCCTCTTTCACCTTCCAGCTCTGACCATCGCTACAGGTCTGGTTCACAAATGGATAGAGCGTCAATGTAATGGAAATTCTTGAAGAGCTGTCTGCAAAAAGTTGCATTTGTTGTTTTTGATTAGCCTGACAAGCCTCTGCTGCTGTTTACTTACTCAAATCTCACTGTCCAAATAGAATTATTGTTTAAAATATAGACTGTGGTAGGCTGTGCGAGGGGGAAATACCTGACTGCAGTACACAGAATAAGAGTATTAATATAGGAAGAGCAATGCGTTAGATAACAACTGAATGTCAGCTGTAGTTTCTAAAATGTATATTTTGGATGTTTTCCAATTGCCCCATTTTTTTAATTATTTTTTTTTTTCACCAGTGTGAAAAGTTCCCATCAAGTCTTTAAATTCCCTTTATTAATTTTGAATAAGAACAAGCTAACTCTTAGTCTTTTCCTCGTGATTCATATCCACAGGCTCTTACATGATTTCCCATAGCTCTCGTTTTGAAGGACAGCCATCCTCGCAAGGACATGGGCATGTGGAAAAGCCTTATGCAAAATGCACAGTAATTTTTTTTTCTGCTTCTTAATATCTGTAGAAGAAACTTAACCTAAATCACTATTCCCTGGGTAATGGAAAACATCATCTTGGTTTTCAGCATTTGTAAAAGTAATTGAAAGTGTTTGTTAAAGTATTGAAAAGGGAGGACACATTGTTTCTACTAGTTTTGAGGCTTACCCTATTTTATAGGTACTTTACTGATTACTCTAGTGCAATACTGAGCCAGCAGTGCGTCCTTGATGCCAGGAGGGCATTGGGAAGAGTGTGGCAAGCAGACAGAGGAAAGTGATCCTCCCGCTGTACTTGGCCCTGGTGAGGCCACATCTGAAGTCTTGTATTCAATTCTGGTCTCCACAGTTGAAGAAAGACAAAAAGCTACCGGAGAGGGTCCAGCAGAGGCCACAAAAGATGATTAGGGACTGGAGCATCTCTCTCAGGAGGAGAGATGCTGGAAGGAAAGACTGAGAGGGGAATCTTATCAATACATATAAATATTTCAAAGGCAGGGGTCAAGAGGATGGTGCTAGACTCTTCAGTGGTGCCCAGCGACAAGACAAGGAGCAATGCCCATAAATTAAAAGACAAGAAGTTCCACCTCAATATAAGGAGGAACTTCACATTGAGGGTAGAAGAGCACTGGAACAGGCTCTTGGAACATGGAACTCAAACATGGAGGGCATGGAGTCTCCCTCTCTGGAGACATTCCAAACCCACCTGGACGTGTTCCTGTGTTACCTGCTCTGGGTGACCCTACCTTGGCAGGGGCGCTGGACTAGATGATCTCCAGAGGTCCCTTCCAACCCTAACAATTCTGTGATCCTGTGATTCTGTAAATATTTTCTAATAGGGATATCAAGTATTTGTTCTCTCAGACTTTCCTACTACTGAATTCCCTTCATTCAAACATAACAACAGAAAGGATGACTTTTTTTTTTCCTGAAGTTATGCCATTTGAATGCATGATACTCATTTTATTATTCTTTTGGAAAGAGTTTAAAAGCTAGGAAGGGAGCTATAAACGGTTGCAACACAGGTCCCATCTGTCATCTTCTGTGAACTTTGTAAGAAGTTATAATATCTCCAGGAAATGAACTTCAAACCTTGCAAATCATGTGTCCTGAATATTCTCAGCTTACGTGAGGGAGGTGTATTCATCTCTGATCCCACTTGGATTGTTACTTCGCAAATTATTAGGAATGTTGATGGTTAAGTTCAGAAGACAAAGAGACAATATTTTATTAAGTCTTTAGAAAAACCTTATGTCACTGAGCAAAAAACATCTAAGGAAATAGCTGCACAATTTATGCATTGTGGAAGCCATTAGGGACTCACATTCCAGGCTCAGCAGCGTTACTCAGGCGAATTAGAATAACATCTGAGAGCAGTGTGGTGAGTATTGTAGTGAGATTTAGTGCTCCAATGGCAGACTGGTTAAATGAGAGACAAGGCAAAAGAGAAATCAGTAAGTGAGAAAATGAGGCACAGACTTGCCTCGTGATTTGCTTCTTGTTTCTCAAAGAGATAGCGATACCACAGGAATCCAGATATCTTAGTGAAAACACACAGCGATGCAATGTGCTGTCTAATACAGTGTCACTGAGGATGTCTGTTTGATAGTAAATACAGGATTTTCTTCATGCTATGTGTGAGTTCTTTGCACATAGAAGCTGAGGATGCCCCAGCCCTAGAAGTGTTCAAGGCCAGATTGGATGGAGCTCTGAGCAGCCTGGGCTAGCGGAAGGTGTCCCTGCCCACAACAGGAGGGTTGGAATTCGTTCATTTTTAAGGTTCTTTCCAACCCAAACCATTCTATGATTCTATGTGTTCCTTCCCAGCTTTACCATAGATTTTCAGAATTATTTTGGGCAGTCAACCATAACTTTGTGCAAGCTTACTCTCTATAGTATGGTGGCAATAAAAGACTTTTTTTGTCACCTTTATTTTGCTTGAAGAGGTAAATGCATTAAAATTTTTGAGTGCAGGGAGTTTCTTAAAATTTTTTTTGATCAATAGGATTTGGCCCCTTTCGGTTTCAAAGTCTTAGATGAAGTTTTGCTGCGGAAGATGAGTGGGATTAGATTCAAAACCCTTGGTCTTACATTGTTTAGTCCTTTTAAGAGCTTACTGCAGGACCGTGATGTGTATACACAGTCTATGCCAAGTAAAAAGACAGACTGTTAAGAAAGTGAGAACAGATCCTTTTCCTGAGTGACCCTTAGCTCCGACTGAAGACGATGAATAGCCGTACACGACAACAGTCCAAAGAAAGAGAACAGCTAATGATACTCTTGGCACATTGCAGGCAGAGAGAACATTAATACAGTCTAATGAAAACCCAGACAGAAAGCCAAATGGCTTGTGTCCGACATGCCTTGACAAAGACGGATCAGTCTCTTGCTGATTTACGTGCATGTGTGATCCAGATGAAGTCGGAGGATTTCAACTGAGACAATGTGCATAGTTAAAAAGTAAAAAAAAAAAAATTACTGATGCAGTGGCAGAGGTTGATGGAGTCTAATTGGAGATGCAAATAAATATGAAAGAAAATTAAATTGTATTTTTGTGTTAAGCTGTATAGACAGTTCAGCAATTAAATCACTAATTAGGCAAGAGTTGGCTGACCTAGGAAAGGAGAAATCTCATCTCAGCTGAATGGGAAGTTTAAAAATATCTGCTCATAGGAATATTTAAAGGATAGAAAACATACAGAAAAAACATTCTGGGTTTCAATTAAGCTTATGGCTTTTGGAAACAGTTCCTTTGGCAGATTAGCAATATAGTTTAATTATTTGGAAGCTTCTTCATAATGATATTGGTTTTATTTTTAACAGAAACTGTTTCTCAGCAAAAAGAACTGCAATTTTTTTGTGTGTGCATGTGTGTTAATATTTAGGATAATTTTTTATTCCTTTAGCCTCTTTGATAAGCAGATAAATTGTCTTTGCATAGTTTTGCTTGAGCATCTAAGTGGCACCTATCTGCTTGAGGAGTTGCAGTGACATTTGTGTTGAAAACATGAGGCCTCGACATAACTGTTGTCTGATTCTGCCAGTCCTCCATCACACTAATTGACTTTCCGGAGGCTGGTTTGTATTTTTTTGCCTTGAGAAAACAGTGCTGTACATGTGAAATGCCTCCAGAACAAAGATTGTATAGTAATTTATGGAAAGAATTTGGGTCAGAGGAAGAACATCTAATCTATTGCGCATCATCTTGCCCTGGGAACTCGTAGAGTTCTTCCACTCTTTTATGGGCAGGTAAGGAGCTGCACGTGTTTCTACCCTTTCTCCAGTTGCATATGAATACCAAATCTAGTGTCAGAATCAGAGACCACCTGGGCAGTAGGATCAGGTCTCTCATGAATGAGCAAGGGATCTGATCAGGTTCAGTTGAATGTGGAGGAAGAAGCAGAACATAATGCTGAGGGATCACTTTGAAGATGCGGATGTGACAAACCCACCTTGAACATCGCTATGTACATTGAACCTGCAGCCTGTAGAATGGAAGATGCTCAGCTGCAACAGCTACAGCTGAGATATCAGGTTTCTTGTACCTAAATCAACTCTGGAGGTTAACCATAGAAAGAATGTGAAATACCTCCTTACTGGTATTGTAAGCAAAGAGAAAAAAAAAAATCTGTAGGGCCTTGAAACCTTTTTAGTATATTTACTTTTGTGATCCAGAGTGGGGTTCAGAAACCTGTATTTAAATATCTGGATAACTTGCCTGGCTTTTCAGAAACACTAGCCACCAGCAGTGGAGGTTCTTTCAGTGGAAATCTGAAGTTCTTCACTCTGAATCTTCAGGCTTTTTATTTTTGAATGGGATCTCACAGACTACATCCTACCTCTGACAAATTGGATTTATTGTCAGATTTTTTATTACACTGTCAAAAAATGTTTTACGTATTTAATTCACAGTAATTTACCCTCTGAGTAAAGTGCAACTGGCTGTAATGTTGAAGATAAAAGTTTGGTAAATGTCCAACCTGCATCCATCACCTTCTTGAGCACAGCAGGCATTGAAACAGTACATTAGAAGAACATTTAGTTCCTAATCTATACCACTGATAGAGGACTCGAAAGTGTTACAGACCCATCAGGGAAATCTTTACTCTCCAGTTTGACTAAAGGTCTGAGTTTTTAACTCAGGACTTTTCTTTCTGATTCAGTAGCTGTTGTGTTGATGAGATGGTGCCAGATATGCTGTGAGACACTGAGGGAATAATCCATGGGTCCTAATGTAACATGCATGCTTAAAGTGTTTGTAAAGTACAGATAGTCACATTTTCATATGTATTTCAGCTCCTACATATTTGGACACCTAAACATTTGTGATGCTCCAGCTCCAAAGCATCATGTGAACAGTGATGAGAAAAGTGGAAGATAATCTTCCCATTGGTAACAGAGGAAAAGACTAGTTGAAATTAAATTCTGGATGTGATTCCTTTCTTTTGTGTGTACCACTCATTTACACAAAGAAGTCTTGTGGTTATAACGGGAAATAGCTACCTGCCTGATGAGTGGAATTAATTAATTTAAAACATATTATTTTATTTTCCTTTTGTTTTTTTTTTAATCCTAATTCCTGCTAGAATAATTCTAAAGTTCCTGGAAGGTCAGCACAACAGTCTGAAATTGCCAGTCCTATGATACTGAAAGAACTATTTAGGATTTGGGGTTTTAAAAAAGGCACTTCAACACTTCATTTGCCATATTTAGGACCGGATTAATTTTTATCCTTCATTCTTTTCATATTACACAGCAATGCAGAATGACATTGACACTGGAGGCACTATAAAACATTTGCCTGAATGGTGCAAATTGTCATTTATACAAATGGACATTTATACAAATGCCCATTGGAAATGAAAGAGAAATCTTGTCTTTTTTGAGCTCATTGGCGATATATTGTTCTTTAAATAGGCTGGAATCTCTCTTCCAAAATTTAATTTTAGTATTGAATCCTTTGCTCCAGTTCTTCAGTGCTAAAAGCCAGGTTATTTTGTGATGGGGTTGTTTCTTTCCTCTCTTTTATTCAGTACAGCAGCACAGGGGTAGTGAAGGAAAACTCAAAACTCCAAGAGCACTGCTACACTACATTTCAGTGGGTATTTATTAGACACAGTCACTTCTTGTCCCAAAGTCACCCCTCCTAATGTGCTTGGTGGTCTCTGTACTTTGTCTCTTACTATTTCTCCAGTTTATTATGAATTTCTTCCATGTGTTAACAAAGACATGAGTTAACATGTAGCTGTAACTGCTGTGTACCTAAGTCCAGAAAACCAGAGAAAGGCAACCCCTTTAGTACCTGGTTTGGAGGAATTTTTATAAAGAAGAAATGAAATTTCCAGCTGAAGTTCACCAACAGTTACCACTGTTTGATTAGTTTTGTTAGAGACCTATAATTAGCTCTTATTTAAGAAAGCATCAGGCTCCAACAGATGGTAAAAGAAAAAAAAATCAAGTTAGATAAACAGGACTATTTGCACAAGGTTTTCTGATCTCCTTTCCTTATATTTTGCAGCACAGTGCTTGCTTGCTTAGGTTCTAGCAAGATGGCATACTGTTCATACGAGGCATGCTTACATGCCTTGATTTTCTCCAAAAAATACCAGTTAGTATGGCCTGCAAGTGTTTAAGAATTTTGACAATAGCAGACAAATTGAGATGACAGGGAAACTTAGAAATTAGAAAATATGCGCCCATTTTGTAGGGACTAGAAACAAGAAACAGCTCTCTTTGTGAGACTAGCAGGGATTTCAGATGCTAAAGACCAAGGAACAGGTCAGCGTGTGTCGGGATGGGTGAGGGAGATAGCCATCCACTGCATAGATGTGGGTTATGTACCACCCAGGACAAAGTGTGCTGCAGAGATCACTCAGGTTACAGGTAGGTGGGCTATAACTACTGCAGACTGAGATTTTGGATGCTTTGGAGAGAACTCATAGTGGCCTTCGAATATTTAAAAAAGAAGGAGAGTGACTTTTTTACACAGTCTGATAGGGATAGAAAATAGGGAACAGTTTTAATCTGTAAGAGATTTAGATTAGATGTTAGGAAGAAATACTTTATTCAGAGGGTGATGAGGCACTGGCACAGGTAGCCAAGAGAAGGTGTGGATGCCCCATCCCTGAAAGTGTTCAAGGAAAGGTTGAATGGAGCTTGGCAGGGGATTGGAACTAGAGGATTTTTAAGGTCTCTTCCAACCCAAACCATTCTGTGATTCTGTGATGACTTTACAATACTATCTCCACCCATTTATTGGCACCCTCCCTGTTCACCTCTGTTCAATAGACGGTGTGATTGCTGCCAACTCCCTTCAGGGCAGGGACATCCAGCTCAGTTTAAACTGCCTTCTGCTGTGATTTACCAACAGCTGACTTTCCAATGAGGCAGATTAAGAAAGATCACATGAACTGCTGACACAACATGTCTGCATGGGTGGTAGCATAAGGTTTGTGGGTAGCAAAGTTTCAAAACTTTCCCAGCTCATTCCCAAGTGAGTGCCTTGCAGTGCCCTCCATCCTTCTGTGCACGAGTGACCTGGGAGAACGAACCCATCTGCCTTCAAAGGTATCATATGTCTCTGAGATTTTCCTGTGTGACAACACAGGTATAGAGACTATGATATGCTTCTTGTGGCCATGAGTTAGGCTGAATACAAATGTTTAAGTGTGCAGTGTTATTTATAAAGAAATATTTACAGTAAAGCTGTAGTACAGCCGCAGTATCTTAATTTCTCTACATTATTGAAGAGCATCTCTTTCATTAAAGCAAATCTTACCAGTATCCTGCTTTTCCATTTATTTGAATAGCAGCATAATAATGCTCCTTTTCCCAGACAGCAAGAGAGATTCAAGAAGTTGCCAGCATTTGAGTAATTATCTAATTTCCAGTGCTATAGAGATAAAGGCATTAAAGAGGCTTTAAACAGATCTGAAGTTAGATCTGTTTTCCATATGGATTTTTTCCCGACTCTGTAAGCACTATCTGTTCATTTTAGCTCTCTCACACAGTTCTTAAGAAACTGCAGAGAGATAATTCTAGAGAAAGTAGATATAAACCTGAAGTCATCCTTCTAAAAGGCCTGGAGCTGTAATTTTATATTTAGAATAATAAAAAAGAAATATTACTTTCTTTATTCTTTGCCTTGCCTCTGGGATAGGAAGCAATGTAATGTCTGCATCAGCAGTGTAAGGACTGTAATGAGTTGTCACATTTCCTCCTTCCTTATACTGAAAAAGTAATAAATATTCTTACTTCTATGGGCTACAGAATAGACAATTGTCAGGGTAAATCCTGTCTGTGCTCTTTCTTTGTCAAACCCAGAAGCTGAAGCATACTAAAAGTAAAGGCAACTCAGGGGTTTCAGTGTGTGGTTTTCCCCTGCAATTCTCAGCATTCTGTAGCCGAATACTACAAGTTTAAAAGAAAAGTTGTTTAGGAGAAGAATTTGCTGTGCAAGAGGTTTTAATGTGTTTCCTCTGGAGAACAAAGTTTTTCATGGTTTATTTAAGTCTCATGCTCCTTGCTGTCTAGAGAAATCTACCGTTATTGAAAGTTATTCTTAGCAAGATAGTAAATTTTAAAATAAATCAAGAGCCTATTTCCAAGGCTTTGTTCATGATTCCAGTACCTGTTGGAAGCAGAGCTAAAAGGTAATGCAAAGTGATGTAATGAAGAATTTCTAACTTTCCTTTTCTAACCCTCTTCCTTTCTAACTTTTTACTTTTCTTCAGAAACTCTACTGCCTTTCACTCATGGCTTTGAGCTACCCTCCTGTCACAGGAACATTACCTCATGCAAGACATCTGAGTTACAGTCTGTGCAATGACATGTTTTAAAGCCTTGAAAAAATAAATATGAACAAACCTTCAGCATTTTTCAAAGGTTAATACTATTGGACAAATCTGGGTTTGCAGACCAGGATGCTCAAAAAAGTTGTTGGTTAACATTTATTCCAGGGTTTTTTTTTTTTTTTTTTTGGCAGTTAGAGACAGCATGAGGAAGCACAATAGAAAATTTAATTATGGAAAGAATCTATCTGGCAAAAGATAAGAGCATTCTAATCACTTGCACGCCAAAGAGAATGCAGAGGGCGCAAGAGCCAGCCAATCCTATTGCTTTGCAAACAGCAAGGGTTCATGTGACTTAGGTGGCTCTGGGGAAATCATTCATCATCAAGTCTCAGCTACACCAAGACTGTGCCATTTCAGAGTCTGTCCTTGGCAGAAATCAGAGGCTGAGATGTGCGTGTGCCGTTGTCTGTTGATTCTGCCAAGGTGAGTTCATTGTTTGTTTGCTCTGTGGAAAAGTTATCGACATAGAACAATCATGAAACTTCTCAAACCATTTTTATAGAGGTTAAAAAAAAAAAAAGTGAGTGAAGGGGGGTTCAGATAAAGGACTTTTAAAGGAAATTTAGTCATGATGAAAGCAAAGAAAGGATGCCATAAAAGCTCAGAGTTGAAAAATGAAGAATTTACATTATCTTGAGGGGACAGCTGGGATAATTGACCACTGGAGTTTGGAAGAAAGTGTGTTAATCTGTTTGTTGTTTATATTAGGATCTTGGAAAGTTCAGGGGAACAGTTCTGACCTGCAGAATATTATCAACATCTTCCACTACTTTTTCCGATGAATGTCTTCCTCTCCTCACACAAATGGAAGTGGTGTGAAGGTTCCGTCAGGGGAAGTAACACAGATGAGAACACATGAAAATCAGGAAAACTTGTGTCCCTGTCACAGCTGAGGGATGCTGCCTGTCTGGCCAGGCAACGCTTCCAGTTTATGTGCCAGTGGAGCCTTCAAGTAGAAAGGCAAATTGTTCCAGCATATCACACTCCTTCGAAAGAGAAATACCAGAATAGTCAAATAAAGTTGATTTCATTATCAACCTTATCAAGTTATACCTACTGCCAACATCAAAGCTGTGGTTAAGTGGGTTTGACCAGATGTCATATGTCTCTGTCTACAAGCCTAAGGTTCCTGGGGGTGTCCCTCTGGTTCTAGTGCTTTTCCTTAAAGGTGTTAAAAAAGATTTTCTTATCAATTGCTTCCTTTTTTCTACTTTCCTATTGCAATTCTCACATGCTCTGAGGCATTATGCAAAACCTATCCCATCCTATCCTATTCCATTCTATTCTCTATTCTCTATTTTCTATTCTCCTATTCTCCTATTCTCCTATTCTCCTATTCTATTCTATTCTATTCTATTCTATTCTATTCTATTCTATTCTATTCTATTCTTTCGTTCTTTAGGGGCTTTTGCACATCTGCCACAGACATCCACCACCCCCATCCACCTCAGTGCCTTCCTCCTGGCAGTGGTCATCAGAACAATATCCTCTTTATTCGCACTAAATTGGTTGGAAATAAGTAACAAATTTGTTTACAGGTCACCTATCCATCAGTTCCTTTATTATCCGAGATTATCTGAGGACAGGTTTTCAGGGGCCTCCAGGATCTAAATAGCCTCTCTCTGAATCTTTAAAGGGATGAGTAATTTCTGTATGATGTGCTGCAATAATATTTAGAAACCTCCATCTGTAGAAACTTCCAGATGGGAAGATTAGGTAGAATAGAGTGTATCTGAGGAAGCCTGGAAAACTGTATATGAAAAGAGTGGAAAAGCAGGACATGTTATACTAACTGGTCTTTACAGGCAGCCTATGTAGGAAAATGTCCACAACTGCAAAGAGCCTTTTTCCCCTTCATTTTTAAAACTGCTATTGCTCAATAGTCTGTAAAGGAATTTCTAGGAATGGTGGTGGGATGGCATGGAGAGAATAGGAAGAGAGGGATGCATAAACAGGCTTTTCTCCTTCTCTTAATTGAATGTGTGTGGAACACAACTCTCCTCTGCATGCTTGCTATAGTTCTTACAGCTCTGAGAGTTCTTTCACTTTCTAGATAAATTGAAGACCTGTTCAGCACAAAGACAATAAGCAGTAAATGGAATAGACACTTAGGAAGGGGAGACAGGAAAGCAGGATTCCTTCTAGCTTAAGGAATACTGCACATGTCCCAGATAAATCTCCTAACAAGGAAATTTACTGATCAAAAACTCATTACCACAAAATTAGACTTTCCTTTTTGGGTTTGCCAAAGCTCAAGCTTTTGAAACTCTGGAATAAAGAGCTAAATGCAGGTCAGTAAAGTCTTAGCTCCAGTAGTGAGAGCTCCCCACAGTTCCCACATACTATGTCTGTGTTCCTTGGACTGCCTGTGCTTGCTCAGCAGTGCAGGCATCACTCAGAGCTGTTTGCATAGCCCAGGTTATGCTAGAAAGGGTTGTGGTTCCAAGCTTCTCTCTCACACCATCCCGTGCTTTGTGCCAAAGGACAGGGGTGTTTGTGTGAGCATTGGGATACATCTGCCGTGTCTCCTGAACCCGGGTGGATGTCTGCTGTGTCTTCTGCCAGCAGCCCTCTCTGAATAGTGACAGCTGTGACAAATGCCATGTTTATTGCTACTGTCTGTTAGCAGACAAGTCTGGCGTTTAGAGACACGAGTTTCAGAAGATATCCCAGGAACTAGGATTCAGAAAAGTTATGGGGATGATGATGAGTAGGTTTGGTGCAGGTACCTCTTCTAGTTAGTGCAAGAAGCACGAGTAGAGCAATACAGCCTGGTCCCTGTCTGTCCCTTAAAGCACAGAATACACTGGTTGTGCTGCAGCCTGAAGGGCAATGTCTGTGGGGATGTTGTTGTTCCCCTTTGCCTTGAAAGGCAGGATGTCTGCATTGCTGTCAGCATTGCTAAGTCATGCTCCTGCTGCCAACATCTCCTCCGAGGAAATCCCTACTACAGCTTTATGCCATAATCTAGGAAAGGAAGAAGCTGGCTGTGGCCATTTAATTAGGCAGGGGTGGATTGCATTTAGGGGATGATCAGTCATTGACTGCTGTAGTTCTCTGCCAGATCTCTGCAAAGGTAGGTCTCTCTGCTTAAAACTGAGTGATTTTTGGCCCTGTAATATCGTATTCACTCTGATTTGAGACAATCCCAAACATTGTAGCATGTCTTTGACTCTGACCTTTCCAACAAGAGAAATGACTCCTTATTCCACCTTGCAAATCCAGCTCCTAAAGTAATTACACATGAGGAGTGGTCTGTGCAGGGGTGTGTTTGAAAAGAAAATGAGATTAAACTTTCCATCCTAGAAGAGTACCAGTATATCAATATCCAAATCAAATAACATAAAGTTTCCTTTGTCTACCAGCTAGGAACAAGAATGCATTATACCTCTAATATGATTTTTGCAGTGTCTCTAATATCATGAGGTTTAATTAAAATAAATATGACTGTATGCTTTTGAAGAGCTAATCAAGCCGAAACATTCTAGCCTAACTGGTGTAGCACATGAAAATAAATATGTATTTTTCTAGGCTGCCTGGTTTTATGCACAACTATTGTGCAGGATGGATGATGAGAAGACAATAATTGGATGAAACACTTGGGCTCTTCCTGAGTGTGGTTAGTGAAAGTCAGCAATAGGAAAGTGATTTGAGTGTAGTCTGGATGACAACACTATGGTTCTGCTAATTAATTAGCTCAAGTTTATTGGTCTTATTGGCCTTTAATCAACTCTGGCCCATATGATTTTTTTTTTTTAGGAGATATTTCTTTATCCAGGTTATTCCAGTTCCAGTAGACTGGCACCACAAAACTAATCATTATAATGACAAAACTCCATTCACTTGTCTGCCAGGACCTTTGATACATTTTTTATTGTTTGTTTGTTTTGTTTTAAAGTCCATTCTGTTCTTTTATTTTTATTCCCCCTAACCAAACTTTACCTCAGGAAATCTTTTCTTCTCCCTCAGTCGTGACTGACTGACCTCTGATTGCAAATTATGTACAACTGTTGCATTGAAAAGCAAAGCAGTACCTTTAGCACAGCAGAACAGACCTGTCCTGATTTGAAACTCTTGACAAACCAGAAGTCCCTAAGACTTTCTGACCTGGACTTTTGTCTTACCACGGCTCATGGACTCAAAACAGTTCTTCAGAGGTCCAAATTCTCAGAAGTACCTTCTGAAAAACTGCGCTTTCTAAAAAGCATGTGCCTTCTGGCTTTCTTTATGTCTCTGAAGGACTGGTTCTGGTACACCTTTTTTAAGCACACCTTGTAGGGAGAGTTCCAAAATACCATTTGCTGGAGGACTATATTTCAAAAGCTCAGATTCCTACAGGTCTGAATGCTGGAAAGGGATAAAACCAGCTCTGAGTAAGTTTTGCTACAGGTTGTTGCTCTGGGGCTATGAAAGTAGAATTAGCAGCGGGTTCTGATTAACAGCCAAGACACAACTTGACAGTACCTAACTCTGGTGCCCAGTTGTTCATTAAAAACTCACACAGTCATTACAGGCTCCTCTGGAAAGTATTCACTGCAGAACGTGTTGTTGCCTCCAATGTGGGTTTGTACAGTTAAGCAAGTCACACTGTTTTCTGTCAAAGAGGGATTACTCAACAAGCAGTGGACTTGGAGCAAAAATTTGCCTCACTATAGAGGAGGCACATTTCTTTTTTAATGATGTCCTAAATTCTGTCAGCTCGATTGTAACCAAAACAAAATACATACACTGGAGGCACCTAAAAGTTAGGGAGGATAAATTCCACTTGAGTTTACGTGATGTTCATTAGTAATGATGTGATACATCACACAGATGAAGCTGTTGGCTGAATTTGATGTGGAGAAGCTTAGGGTTTTGGTTCTTGAGTTCCTCAGATTTATCCCAGTTTTACAGACCAAATTGACATTTCTCACATGTTGTAAGGGCTTGAAGGATTACACAGACATCTTAGAAAAACAGTTACTTCTTTATGCTTCTGCATTTTAACTTTAGATCCCTCTGCACTTCCAGTCTCTACATTTGAGATCTGCTCCCAGGTACTAACTCCTGGGAGCACCAGAGATGACAAAAAAATTCCTTCTTAGGAACACTCCCTCTTTTGAAAGATGCCCATTGCAGATAAAAGATGAAATTTCCCAGGTGAACACCCACAGTCCTCATGGTGCTGGGCAGACCTCTCTAGGAGACATTTAAAGCTTTAGCTTTTATTAGAAATAATGTTAATAGGGTAAGTGCTGTCACAGGATTAGCTATTCTTGTTTTGAAATTCAGCCTGCCTACAGTTTAACATTTGTTTTCTTTAAATATCATGTTTGGGAACCTGAAACTCACAATAACAGTCTGCTCCACTACCATTAATTATTGGGAATGCTATGTTTAATTATGAGTACTACCTAGATAATCCTCATGTGAAATCACAGGAGAAAAAGTAATCTCCCTGCAGAATTCACATCAGCAATCTGTCTGTGTTTTGTGCAGGTGATTCCAGCCTTTGCTCAGCCTGTGTTCATGAAAACAACGTTTACAGCAGAATATTTCAGATTTTGTACAGAAATGAAGAGATCATTCTTAATGAATCAATGAACTTCAGAGTGCACCTGCTTCTGGATGGTGAAAGGGTGAGTTGCTTTGGGATGCACATGAAAACCAGGAGGGCTGGGATTCCTCTTACCTAACTTTAGGTGTGCCTTGCACAGGTAACTCCATTTAAGAAGTTGTCATGAGATCCATTTGCTGAGATCCAGAGGTCTCAGTAGTGTAGCTGGTGGAGGTAAAGACACAGTTTATCTGACCAATATACCAGCAGCTGCGCTAGGAGAAGATTGACCATTCTGTACCCATCAACACCCACGTTGATCAGGGTGCCTGTTGTGATTTGTTTGTTTGTAAATGCTTACACTATAAACCCCCTGCATGAGGTCAGCTAGACCCTCTGCACTGTGCCTGTTATGAAGAGTAGGCTACAGCCTGGCTTTTCAGTGGAATAAGATGTTGACATACTCTGGTAAATTAGTATATCAGAAACTCAAGTGTCTCAACCATAATTTGTTACTTTTTGCACTAGATCACTCACTCACTTTACACAGCTGTGTAGATTAACCCCACCTGAGAAAACTGGGAATTTGCTGCATCTTGCCAGGACCAGCTTCCTCTTCCATTATCACTATCTTGTCCTCTCTCTTGTCACTGTTTTTTGCTACAGCTGCCCAGTCCCTTTCCACCGCTCAGAGGTCTCCTGGCCTTTCTCCTTAGTGCTCCTGGTTGCAGGAGTGTGTGGAAGTGCTGCTGAGCTTACCCTTCCTTATAATCCATGCACAACCTCTTTGCTCTCTGCTGTACCTCAGCTGGAATAGGTCTATACTGGATCCTTTTCCCTATTTTCTATCTAATCCTTCAGCCAACAGGAGCACCCACACAAGGGATGTAAATGATCTGAGCCACCCAACTTGTAGAGCACCTATGGCTTACTCTTACTGATATGAAAACAAAGTCTTCCAGTGGCTCCTTGCCAGGAGATACAGGAGAGGAGTAATCTCTATTAGTGGAGAATACTATCTAACTGGAGTCTTGAATAGCAAGGGGAGAAAGTGTCGTAGTAGAATGGCACTCAGGTCTGTCCTAAAGTGTCGTAGCTGTGCTTTGCCAGCCCAAGGACTGGCACAAAATACATGTCATTTATAAGTGAGAGACACATCAGCATCTTTGCAAAGTCAGCATATCATCACAAATAGGTGCTATAAGTTACACAGCCAGTGTGAATCATGTGCTATGTGTTGAACCTGGGGCCAGAGGCACTCACCTGTCCTTCCTTGTATAACTTTCTATTTGATTATGAAGAGATTTAATATTTCTCTTTTGTCTTATTTCAACCCATATATATATGTGTTATATACAGATCGAAATTAAAACAGCTTGAGAACCTAATTTAAGCTTAACATGCTTCCTTTTCTCTCCCACTTTCTTTTTGCAGTTTTGGTTTGATTTTTTTTTTTAAGATAGTGTCTTCAGTTTATTCCTCCCTAGAGTTGTTGGTTTGTGCTTGTATGAAAAATTACTAAATGCAAGTGTATCAATATTTGTTAGGAAAATGTCCCAACATGTTTAATCAAAGATTAATTTTATCCTTCCTGTGTGGAACATCTCTGGTTAAACATCCCTCCCCTCAAATTACAGCAGTTTCCATTGTGTTGAGCACGAATGATTTCTGATGATTTTTGCATTATCATTCAGCAAAGTTGTGCACCTCACAAAATGCAAAATAAATAAAAGCCCACAAAGCTCCTCACAGCTAAAACTCATTCTGACTCTTGATGTGGTCCGTGCAGACACTTGACTTTCCGTAGGAGACCCCTTGGGAAGAGGCCCAAATTTGTACTTACAGAATGATTTTGCACAGAGAAACTCCATTTTTTTGTATTGTGAAGTTGCTTTGGGTTTTCCCTGATCTAGAATAACACGATAAATGGGTCTGTTGTCCCAGATGAGTTGCTGATGTCACTCTAAAGAATCAAATACAAAAAATAGAGTTCTGTAAAAATTTTTGTGTGTTGAGTAGATTAGCACAATTTACCTCTGTTTAATGGTCCCAGGCCTCTTTTTTCATCTTTGATGTCTTGTCCTACACAACTTTACTAATCTGATATAAATGTGGGAGAGACAGAAGTGTGCCACTCCACTGGGCACCATGCTCAGAAGAAGACAAATATATCCACAACTATTCAGAGACAGCTTTACACCTTTGTCACATAATCTCCTGTGTTGGCTGAAATCCTTGCAATCTCGTGTTGGCAAGACACCCAGAGATTTTTAAAGTGTTTTAAATATTATATCTGTTCATAATTCTTAATTTACTTAAAACACAACAGATGCAAATCCTTTTTTTTGTGCCAGTTGTGTGCTATCGTGAGTTTTCTTGGTTGAGGGCGAAGGTTCTGTTTGCTGTTTTTGGTGTGAGTGGAAGTTATGACAAACAGGCAAGGGAGTTAGTCTGGGTAATGGAAGTATTGAGTTCATATGGTCCATGTAGTTTCTGCTGTCACAGCTGGAATTATCCAATATTATAATAAGGGAGCAATGTGATTTCTCCTCTTGGTGCTTGGGTAGTTTTGCTGATGAGATAGTTTGCTGAGATAGGCTCAGACAAAACACCCCCAAATGACAAAGATTAGATTGTTTGCTACTGGGTTTTTTAAATTCTTTTCCCCCCCCGCTCCTCTAACATAACCCTAGATAACCTTAAATATGTAAATACACCTTTTTTTAGTCTGGCACTGAATAGAAGAAACCCCAATTATCTGCCAAGAAGTGGCACTGAACATACCTTTCACCTTAAAAATAGTGCTTTGAAACTCCCTGGTTTTTTAGATGCCTTTTTCTATATTATCCCAGCATACAGCAGCTTTTTGAATTCACAGGAAACAATATTGCTGAGGCAGCCTTTATTGTTACAAAGAAGTCTAATTTATTTTCATAAGCTCTTGCTTTCATTCTTATTAGAGAAGAAGCTTTGCCTCTTTCATCAAGCAATGGAACAGGTACTGTTCAGGTACTTGTCAGGATCCTCATTTGCTGGCCCTGTTTAGGGACAATTTAGTAGCAGAGAGAGGACAGAGTGAGGCAATCTGGGGTATCACAGTGTTTTAGATTTGTACTTTCCGGAGAAGTTTAAGTGAGCTGGGACATCTGGACCATTCAATCTGACACTCTGGCTAAATGTTTAAATACCAGGGAGGTACATCGTAAGAATGCAGGAAGCTTCAGTAAGAAGTATTATCACAGCCCTTAAAAGCTAAGCCCAAAATGTAAATGTAAACCTGAAAAATTAGAATGCAAAAATGAAATGATGCACTTGATTTCAGGCCAGTTCAACAGAAATTGGAGTATTTTGCTTTGTACATACTTTTTATTGTATAAAATAATTTTACTTTTCATATGAAAATACTTTCTATCGTACGGATTCTGAACAGTGTTTAATGAAATACATTTCCCTGTGAGTACAGTCCTTTGGCAAGAGAGGCAGAGGTTAGCAAACAATCTGAACCCTTGGCAGCACCTTCTGGAAAATTATGTGTGCTCAGATGAAAATAGGGTATTTTTACAAAAGCTATGAGGCCCAAGGTGGGAATTTGCGCGTATGAAATATTACAGAACAGAAAAATACTCATTTAGTATGAATGTATTCTTACAAACACAGATCATAGAATCGTAGAATGTTTTGGGTCAGAAAGGACCTGAAAGACCATCCAATTCCAACCCCCTTGCCATGGGCAGGGACACCTTCCACTAGATCAGGTTGCTCAGGGCCTCATACAACCTGGCCTTGAACACCTGCAGGGATGGATCTTTATTTTCTCTTTCGAAAGTTGTGATTTTAATCATTAACATAACTAAAAGGTCAAAAAATGATATAAAAACACTGTAATACCCTTCATAGGGTGTCTGGGAGGACATTGCTTAACCTAACCAGTCAAATGCTAATTATATTCCAGATAAATTTTTCAGGCTAACTTCTTAAGGAGTTTGCGTGAAAAATCAAAACTTCTTTTCCAGGAGAAAAAACAAAATAAATAGTCTATCAAACTTTTGGAAAATTGTACAGTCTGTAAAGGACAACTGTGGACAAAACCATAATAGTCCCGTTAGCGCTAAAATAAACCAATATTTCATTTAAGGACAATATTATTTCATACAGGAGACCAAGGAATGATAGAAATTTCAGTTCGCCTTCTGTATGAGCTATGGAAAGGCCATTTTGTGGTTTTCCTGTTTAAAGGATCTTATGCACCTATGTCTCTAATAAGTGAAAAAAAGGCAACCAGAGGAAAGTCCAGCAAATATCAAAGCTGTATAGTAACATGTCACGTGATTAGTGTAATTCTGTTGTGTTTCAACCTGTGCATGTCTTTTACCGATATTTTCTCATAAAGAGACCAGTTTTTGATCAGCTGTCCAGTATTCACTTAATGTTTACATCACCAGTATGAAAAGGAAAATGTTATCTCTGTAGTGAGAACTGTGATTGAATTTATATGGGGTTTTGCAGTATTCTGAGCAGTCTGATTTCAATACAGTTTTGGGATTAAAAATATCCTATGTATGCACCTCCCTGCATGACCCCATGCAGTGACGAGTGTCTCTCAGTCTCTCAGACATCTGCTCGTTGCCTCAAGGTGTTTTGAGTGAGTGTCACCAGCTATTGAACTTGTTTTGAACACAGGCTTAGATCCCAGTGACAGTTGCAGGTGCTCAGCAGTATTAGGCACAGACCCAAAATTTCATCCCCTTTATTGGAGGAGGAGGTTTGCTTTGTCTGAAGCACTACACTGAATTCCTAGTTTAAATTCAGACTGTAGCTTCAGTAATGATTATTTTCTTGGCAACTGCCAGGAACTGTGATTTTTAGTGACAACAAGTCATTAAAAAGGAAAAAGTCTTTTTTTTTATTTATCTTTTTTTTTTTTTTTCAGTGAAAGGCACACTTCCAGGCGTTTTGAGACAATCACAAAAGAGAAAGCACATTTTCAGTAAATAGAAGTGGGAATTTTCTCCTCACATCTCCATGCCTGTGGCCATGCTGGAAGAAATACCACATTACTTCAGAAGGGATTATATTTTATATCTTTGATAATTTTGTCAAAGCAAAATCAATCCTTGACTCTCAATTTTATAGTTTCAACAGGAAAAGGCACACTGTAGATGCAGTTTCACCTTTGGAAAGCCCAGCTAAACATAGTTCATGTTATATTATTTTATGGATCCTACCCGTCAGGGCAGGCTAGGTGCCTCCGATGGTGCCTTTGGTATATTTTTAGTCTGATCTGTTGTTAAGAAGGTGATGATCAGGTTTGGAAAGTAGAATTAATCTTGTCTAATTTAAGCCATCTAACATGCAAAAGTGTATCTAGACCAAGATATATCTCTAGGCTCTGTCTATTGTCAGTGGAAAAAGACAGGCACAAACAGAAATCAATTGTCCTTCTCCAACGTGTACCTAAGGATGGAGCAGCTCGCTGTGAGCATCTGCTTGTTGCTTTCCAGTGACAGAAGACAGAACCCAAACATCTCACCTCACCTTTCTGTGGCAAAAATTGGGTAAAAATAAGTTGTATTTATTATTATACCACATCTCCAGTCAATAACTTCACTTTTCCACCTGCATTCCTGCGCATCTCCTGCTGTATTCTGGCATACAATAAAGGATGCTTAAATTCAAAGAGAAAGAATATTTTGGTTATAAAATGTGTATTTTTTTTGTTCATAGTTCCATTTTAGTTGATAGAATTTTTTTTTTTTTTTTTTTGGTATTTTACTAAACCTACTTTTCTTGTGGGAAAAAAGATATTTCAAAGGAGTGAAAGAGAAAGTGCTGGTCAACTCCATTCTAATTTATTTATTTCCATTGATTAGAGTTGTTTTAACTGTGCCAAGTTGGGATGTGTTATCCAATGAAATGGATACAAATGAAGGTAATGAACTGGCAGCTCCAGCACTGTTTCCAAAAATCCAATTAAACTATTTTATTGACAATAAAATACTGGTGGGACCTATAAGATGAGTTAGATGACTGTACCAGTGAGTAACACGTGGTATCTTCAGTGGTTTTGGTGAGCAGAATCCTGCCACGTATATAGCCATGCCCAGGACCCTGCAACAAAGGGAACAGTTAAACTTCTGTTAATTGAAGTTTTAAAAACAACAAAAGCCTTTGAATTTTGGAAAGAAAAAGGTCTAGATGAGGATCAATGGATAACTTCCTCCACGAATTTGTGAAGGGCAAGAAAGAGTTACCAGGAGGCAGGAAAGCCTCAGTTTGTTGAGAAACAAAGTAAAAGGCTAATGATGGGAGATCAGAAATTGCCAAAATTATTTGAGCTATTTCCGATTGCTTTAAGCTGTAAACTTTGAACCTTGAGTTAGTTACAGGTAGGTAGCCAGAAGGACTCGTGGCTATTTCTCATCCAAGAAAACCCAGTCCTTGCTGTCGTTCAGCTGACAAGACAACTCAAAGGAAGACTCACTCAATGAGGGAGAGCAGCCTCAGAAACGCTCCTCTGACTCTTGGTGTGCAAAGAGCAAGGATCCAACAAATGCAGAGCTCTGTGAACTCCGGTTACTCTTGTCTGGAGTGATTTTCTTGACATGACAGGGCACCCAGGAGCAGATAACACCTCTGACTGCTCTGGTTTCCTCTGTCTCCTTCAGCAATTACCTCGACTCACTGTCACATTTGCTTCTTTCTGCCTCTGTGCTGGGGTGCTGCTGTTGCTGCATATTTTTGCCTTTGCTCTTTTCAGACAAATCCACACACCTTTGCCTTCTACATTGAAGGTGCTAATTTATAAAGGTAACCTTGTCTTTCTCTTTTTGTAGGTGGAAGATGCTTTGAATGAGGCAGATTTTCAGCTCAAGCTGGACCTGCACTTTACTGATAGTGAACAACAGTAAGTGCTGTTTTGAAGCTCAGTTGGTAATGTGACACTCTGTTCAATTTGGAAATTACTTTGATCAAATGAGAGTTCTTTGTAAAAATGGATAGCTTTGATAAGTCTTCCCTTTGCCTCAGTGTTGAAGTTTTTCTGTTTCTTCTCTGTGCTTTGAAAAGTGTATCTCATACTCCTCTTTAAAGAAACAACATTTTTTCTGCTTTTTTTAAGTGTAAGTTTTTTCAAAGGTTTTAAGTGTTGCTCTGTCTCAGCTGCTGTTAAGGAGAATATCATCATTGACCTCCAGGTGGGCAGGGGCTGTGGTTCTGGAATGCATTTATCTCAGGAGGCAATGAAGTATTTCCTGGCTGAAGACAGAAGTAGGAACATGCTAAGCACTTTAAGAACCAAAGCTGCCTCAATATTTTCAAGAGGAAGGAGTCTTCCCATTGAATTTGATTTCTTCTAACTGCATTTGATCCCATAATCTTAGGTGAAGTGGGAGTAACATCCCTTCCTGAGACATAGCAGGAAGTGTGACCCCAGATATAATCAGCCTCAATGAATCAGGGAAAAGTCTGCCAGTGACTTGAGCAGCATTTATAGGGGATGGGAGTGTAGAGAAATCATCTGAACTGTGTTTCTTGCTGAGACTGTCCCCATGTGATTTTATTCATACCTACGGAGAACTTAAACAAATTTCAAGAGCATGTTTCTGTTATCTTCAAGGTACAAAAAGTGAAAACCTTTTCTCTCACGCAGGTGGGACTGGACCTTCAGTGCTGATGGGTCGAAGAGAGAAAAAACAAACATTAAATGATAGCCAGGAATAAAAAGAATTGAAAGTTATGAAATTGTGCTCTAAGACATACATTTAATTTCTGTTATAATATCAAAGCTCTTTAAAAGTTTCACTTCATTGGAAGGGTGTGGTTAGGCACACTCCAGATTTACAGCTCCGTCTCTTGCCCTATAGGTGACCGAGATGTGATGATGTTGCCTGCACACTAGGGTAGTTATTCTGGAATACTTATAACAAAATTTAAATTAAAGTCTTGACTTTCATTTACTGAAAAAAAAAAAAGATAAAGGAGAAGGTAATCCAACTTGTACTGTTTCTCTGCAGTTACTTCACCTCTTTTGGGTTTTGTCCTCTTCCAAAAAGTTTTTTCAGAACAACAATCTGGAAAGGTACTCTGAATATTTTCCACTGTGTCTGACATAGGACTGCTTTTAACTCTCACAGATTGCCTGGGCTGATTGTTCTTCCACAGAAAATAATAAGTAGTATGCTCTCCCATCTATGAGCACCCAAATAATCTGAACAGTTTCTAAATGCATTTCCTTCTGCTACATGGGTCTTGATGTCCCCAGAGCTAGTGCATAGGTGGACATCAAGGGCAATCACCAGGGAAAAGCAGAATTGCATTGCATCTATTCTTTTTTCATACAGTACATTCATATAGACTCTACATATGTTATTTATTCTTTGTATTTCTATTTATATTAGTTATGTCTATTTTAATGTTTATATATCTGTATTAACGTTTATATTTATGCTTGGCACAAGTACAACACAAGATACTCTTCAGTTATCTTACCCCTTACGAAGCTGGGAAGGGATAAAATTTCACACCTCAAGCCATCTCTCAGTCTGCTGCCTGTAGCATATTATAGGCTGGAACAACTCAGGCCTTCACTAACCCTTGTTAAATCTCTTTCCCTTGCAGGCTGAGGGATGTTCCAGCAATCCCCCTGATCAGCAGCCGAACACTGTGTCTCCACTTCCACCCCCGGCGAGGTCTGCACCACCACGTCCCTGTCATGTTCGACTATTTCCACCTGTCAGTGATCTCTGTCACAGTCCATGCATCCCTGGTGGCACTACACCAGCCTCTGATCAGGTAAAGGACACAGAAATGTCTGTGGAAAGGCAGAGATTTCTCTGCTGAGCTCTCTCATACAGTTTGCTCATTGGACGGGAGAAGTAGAGAGGATATTTTAATTTAAAGTTTTTTGGTCCTGGGCTAATGGAGACTGGGGTTTACAACCAAACTCTGACACTGGCCTCTTCCCTTGGTGAGGCACTAGGGGTTTGATGAAAAAGTAGTAAAATACTGGGAAAGAGGTTAAAAATTTTTACTAGTCTCTCTGTTCTACTTACTACTCCATTCTATTTACTACTCTCTACTTCCTATTTGTAATGAGAAAGTGAAAATTATATTTTCCTCAGCAGTTTTTCCTCTTTAGTCTAAAAGCAACTAAGAACATTTACATTTTCCCCTGTGCTGTTTTGTAAAACATTCAGGACAGCTGGACTCTAATCTCATCCATGGCCTCTGTGCATGAGTATAATTCATAACATGGTTAGGAGGAGGCACAGAGGAGTCAGTGCTGGATAAGGTTCCACTGGATTATTCCTTTGCAGAATCAGCTGGTTTTTACTGTGCAGCAGTATAATACCAGCTGCCATGGGGTCTAGGTGTGATTTATGTTATCTGATTCGTAATGACTAGAAAATAACTCAGAACTCCTTCAAGTAAAACAGGGCTGGAGGTATATCCTCTAATATTTAGAGCAGGCGAAGGGAAGCAAAGGTCTTTCTGGCAATTTACTTAGTGCCCAAACTTGTCAGTGCATGAGACAGAGAGTGCTGAGAGGGAGGGAACTCATTTGGTCTTGAAGTGAGATGCAGTGTTCAGCGTTGTTCAGCTTCCCTTAACTCCAACAAGATCTTGTCATTTACCAAATGACCATGAGACTCTAAACCCTGTCAAATACTGCGCAAAGAACACAGGGTCAGAGAGGAAAGATGAACCTGTAGAGTGTTTTCCTTGGGTTTCATGTTTTGAATTAATACACCTTTGCTTCAGTTCTCCATTTGTGTGAAGGGATTGCTTGTGCACAATGCCACAGAATGAATTCAGAATGTAAAAGGTTGAGCCTGAGGCTGAGCAGTCAGTCTGCCCCACCCCTCAAAGTGTTCAAGGCCCGGTTGGACGGGGCTCTGAGCAACCTGCTCTGGTGGAAGGTATCTCTTCCCTCAGCCAGGAGGTTGAAACTAAATAATCTTTAAGATCCCTTTCAACCCAAGCCATTCTAAGATTCTATGAGCTGTGACAGTGATGTGTCTCCTATCAGCAGATCAGACTGACATATCTGTCTTTTGCTGATGTGCTACAGCTAACTGCTGTATCTCTGTTCTGCTATGTGTTGACTTTTTAAATGATCAAATTAGATTGTAACAGACTACTTCTAACCAGATAATTTTGCTCAGATAATTTACTTATTGTTCTGCTACAGAAAAGGATGAAAGAACAATAGTTACCAGGCTTAATGACTGTTTTGAGTGCTGTGTTATCCTCTAATGAATGGAGCTGCACAGGCTTGTTACTGTTATTAGGCATAAATCACATGATGAGCAATTGTTCCATAGTCAGATTATTATAGCTTTTAAAATACTATTTTGTGGACCTTTGTGAAGTATACAATGTATTTACTTAATGCAATGGAATGAAGATTTTTGACAACACAATATAGAGTCTCATTTGCTTAAGCCCATAAAATCATTTTAAAGTGTGATACTAAGGATTTATCTTTTTCTTGATAAATATGCCAAACCTGAAGGGTTTTTATATCATGCATTTTCTAAGTGTAAATCAGGACGAAGACACTAGTGTAAAATAAATAGCAGTTCCAAGCATTCTAAAACAAAACCAGCCAAGTAAAACTTGTTTAATTTGCTCATAACTCAGAGCTTTCCTGTTTATCACTTATCACTGGAGTTTACTAGGAGTATAGAAGAAAAAATATTATAAAGTCAGATTTTTGATTTCTTTTTTTTTTTTTTTTGTGGTAACTCAATAGAACCTGAATGACTGGAAAGTCTTTTTTGTCACATTATAGGAAAAAAATAAACCCCAGAATCACAGAGTGGCCTGGGTTGGAAGAAACCTTAAATTAATTCCAACCTCCCTGACATGATCTTCTACTAGATCAGGTTGGTCCAAGCCCCATCGAACCTGGCCTTGAACAGTTGCAAGGACGGAGATAGTTACATTATCTGGGAAAAAAAAAAATTATGCAGTGTTTCACAGTGGTTTAGTTTGCTACCTTGAACTGTCCCATCATGGTACCTACTTTGTGTTTATATACATATTATTTCTGCACGTATCTATAGACTTAAATGTAAAATTGCAACAGTTCTAGACCCACCCTGAAAATAATTGTGTAAAATTAAAATTCACCGCTGCCTTGAAGTTTTCGTGGAAAACCACTTTGCCTGAAGCATAGCTGTGTGCTCACATATGCCCCTGTGGACTCAGCTCTTCATATTTTGTTAGCTCTGTTGGCAAATTATATACTGTTCCCCAAAGTTCTTTCATGTTGTCTATATTTAAAGGGAGAAACCAAAAAGACCAATTCAGGCCTTTCCCTTTAGGGTAATGTACACTCACAAATAGTTAGGGAAATCTTTCCAAGATGCCCCCCTTACCTCCTGCTTTTTGACAAGTGAACATTTTGATATTGTTGTTTGTCCTGGTTAATAACTCTGAGCTAACAAATATCACATTAGGTTTGAGACTTTGAACACCTAACCTTTTACCAACTGAGAATGAATGACATTCATATTTCTGGGATCCTTTGCAAGCTTCTGGATGGAAGTTTTGTGATTCAGCTGTTCTAAAGAGTATAACTCTCAGGTTTTTAATGGGGTTCAAATTCATGGCAGTTGCTAATGGCTCTATGGGTTTATTAAGAAGGTGAGATGTTGAGTAGGAAGGTGGTGAGATAGACTTGCAGTCAATTTGTCTCCAGCTTTGTTACCAAAGAATTACAGAATTACAGAATGGTTTAGGTTGGAATGAATGTTTAAGATCATCTCATTCCAACCCCCTGCCATGGGCAGGGAGTCCTTCCACTAGACCAGGTTGCTCAGAGCCCTGTCCAACCTGGCCTTGAACAGTGTGAGGGATGGGACGTCCACAGCTTCTCTGGGCAACCTGTGCCAGGGCCTCTCCACCCTCACAGTAAAGAATTTCTTCATAACATCTAAAATAAATCTCTCCTCTTTCAATTTCAAGCCATTCCCCCTTGTCCTGTCACTGCATGCCCTTGTTAAAAGTCACTCTCATGCTTTTCTATAAACTACCTTTAGGTACTGAAAAGTGCTACGAGGTCACCCTAGAGCCTTTTCTTCTCAAGACTGAACAACCTCAGCTCTCTCCACCCGTCCTCATAGGAGAGATTCTCCAACCTTCTGATCACCTTTGTGGTCTCTCCTGGACCCACACTTAAGAGGTCCAAAATTTCCCACAATTTCCTGTGCTGATGACTCCAGAGCAAGATGCAGGTCTCCAGGTCTCACAAGGGCAGAGCAGAGGGTCAGAATCACCTTCCTTGACCTGCTGGCCATGCTGCCTTGGATGCAGCCCAAGATGCAGTTGGCTTTCTGGGCTGCAAACACACACTGTTGACTTATGTCAAGTTTTTCATCCTCCAGAACCCTCAAGTCCTCCTCCACAGGGCTCCTGTCACGTGAGTCTCGGTGTATACTTGTATCTAGGACTGCCCAAACTCAGGTGTAGCACCTTGCACTTGGACTGATTGAGCCTCATGAGGTTCTCACGGGCCCACTTATCTCTAGAGCAATCATTTTTGGTTCAGATGTGGGATGACCAGGAACATGGTGTGATGCTTTGGTGCTTGGATCACCTCCTCTCCTGGCTCCTTGGGCAGTGGCATATCTCTGCAGAGGGGACTCTGAGCATCAGGGAAGGGACTGGATGTCTTTTACTGCTCCTTACTGAGCCAGAACTCGGTTAAAAACTCTCACTTTGACCTTTACAGTTCTTTGATTCCTCTAGAAAGCGCTCCAGAAGTCACTGGGGAAGCTGGACCACTTGGAGTCAAGCTCAAAACTTTGCTTTTCAGACAGGAATTCAGTAATAGAGGAGAACCGGGATGTAGGGCTCAGTGGTTTTGATAGTTGTTGTCTTGGCCCGAAATACTGCTCCCCTCACTTGTGTCTTGCCCTACACCCAGACCCTTCCAACAGGACACTGTCGGCGCAGGGCTGGAGCTGAGCTGTGGCAGAGCCCAGCCCCTCACTCTCCCTCAGTGACAGCAGCTGCTTCTGCACCAAATGCTTTTGGCAGCTGCAGATCACAGAGCTGTATTTCAGACTTTTGGGATGTGGGATAAATAGAGAAGAACCCAGAGCATGAAGTTGGATGGCACTGCTCTCCTAATACCACAGAAGTGACAGTTCTCTTTGGAAAGTTAAGGGCAACCACATTTTGCCCAGGATGACAGAAGATAAGCCCAACATGTCTGTTGAAAGATAAACAGAAAAAGTGAGCAATGTTCAAGTTTGAGATTGTTCCCCTGCTGATGCACTGGCCTTCATTAAATGCTTAAATACACCTTTTACTCTCTTACCTAAGCACCAGAGGCTAAATGTGAGCAGACAGCTGCAGGAGGAAGGTGAGGAGGAGGACTTAGGGCTTTTGGACTCCAAATTGATCCACACAAACCAGAAAACTGGTTTCTGGCCTGAGGCACTGACTTCTCCCTCAGCTCCCTGTCACTGGCTTCACAACTGGTCCAATCTGTAAGTGCAACCAGCCCTTATTAGTGCAGCCTCAGCTGTTAGGAAAGGTGCTTTGCTCCAACATAGTTCAGACTTCAAGAAATATTTCTGTTTTTCTGAAAGGGAAATATGCAGGTCTGTGGTGTAGAGGTCTACTTAGTCTCAGGCATGCTGCAAGCACAATGCCTCTCATTGGACTCATTTTAAAAAGCAAACAACAAGAAATATGGTTCATTTATTCCATAGACCTCTGTACCATTTCCCCCCCCCCACCCCAAAAAAACCCAACCAAACAAACACCTAAAAAACACCAAGGAAATTAAAAAAAAAAAAAAGACAAGTCTTGAAATCACTGCAGATAAGCAAGATCCTTCAACACAGGCAGCTGGGAAACCTGTTTTCTCTTGCTTGCACAAGAAAGGGGTTTAATTTTCTCAGCTTTCTGGATTCTCCTCAACTTTCTATTCCTTTCCCCACTTTCATACATAATTTTACGTGAAAAACAAAATAGACTTTCAAGATTTTACTTGTTAACATTGAATCCTTAGTTGCCTACGATCAAATGGCTGTATGAGAAACAAGAAATCTTGGTGGGATCTGAGATGGGAAAACAATATAATACAAATTTTGTTGGTGGAGAAACCAAGACACAAATACTCAATATTTTAGTGTCTTTAGCATGTTCTGCTCCAGAAAGAGGAAATAGAATCAAGGGGACACAGAGTATTCCAAGGTTTCAGCCCTGTTCTAGTTCTGCTCTGCTCCACTGCACTGAGGAATCAGGCCAACCCTGGCCATCCTTGAGCGATTTTATCTCACCTAAATTCTTTTATTTCCAGGCATCCTCTTCCTCAAAAGCATGACTGATCTATCTACAGGTGATACACACACCCTGTGCACCTTGAATCTTGGTGCAGATTGTGCAGGTCAATTTTTCTACAGTTGTAATTGTGGCTGGCACCTACTTATGGGGGGCATCCATCTGAAACCGCACAAATCTAATACTGGGGAGTAAAATTTATGACTTGTTTTCCCTTTCCATCCTATTTGCAAATAAATTAATCTGTAGAAAGAAAATGGAATATTTATGCAGTAAAGAGCTATTGCTTCTATATATGTTTATTAGAAGAATACTGGTTGATATTATTTTCCTCTAAGCCCTCCCTCATAACAACTGGATGATTTTTCCTTTGAATTTTCTTTTATTTGGTAGTTTGTTATGCATCTGCAAAGACAAACCTCCTCTTTGACACGCCAGTCTCCTGAGCTACCAGCTGAGAAGTCACATAGGAAAAACCTGGCAATTTCTGAGTGAAACTTAAAAAAACCCCAAAAACAACAATCAAACAAATCTCACTGAAAATCAAATATCCCCACACGGCTTTATCTGCTTTCAAATTTTATAGCAACTGAGGTTAAGTTCAGGACAAATGAACCAACATTTTCCAGCACTCAAAATCTGTAGAGATTTCAGACCAGATTGGGATTGACTCCATTTGGGATCTAAGGAGAGATATCTATTTTCATTAAAAAATTTATTTTAATAAATCTTATCAATTTTATCCAAAAAGCTCAGAACATTTTACAGCCACTGATTACAACCTTAGTGAAACTCCTTGGGTAAGAGAGATGCATGTCTAGAGGAGCACAATCTGT
Organism: Cephalopterus ornatus; assembly: GCA_013396775.1. Lineage (NCBI taxonomy): Eukaryota > Metazoa > Chordata > Aves > Passeriformes > Cotingidae > Cephalopterus > Cephalopterus ornatus. Next base: position 96,124 of record VZRE01008651.1, on the reverse strand, counting down.
AAACATCCACAGATTATTCTCAAAAATAAATAACAGATCACCCATGTACCCTGTGGCCACGTGCAAATAGTGATTTCCCAGAAACTATATTAAAGTTTTGAGTTAAAAAAAAAACTGAGGGAAATCAGTGTTGTCATTACAATTTTCCTGATGTGTGGGAGTTAGAAGGGAGCTCCTGGTGAAATGCAAACAGCTGGCAGTCGGGGCTATGAGGGCTTAATTCTGAGTTCTGCTATTTCTTTGGGATTGAGTTATATTTTTAATTTTTTAAAGTAGTAATATTTTATGTATAAGAGACTGAGGGAAAAATAAGTGGTTTCTCCAAGGATTTGGTCTAAATGGGATAAAAGTTCATTTCCTGAACTTCCCCTCCTGGTGTAGTCACAAGATTATAATTTTTTTGTAATTAGAAATGTGATGATTGTGTGGGGTTTTGTTTGTTTGGGGTTTTTAATTTTTTACAGTTTGATCCTTTCAAATAGTGCAAGATATTTTTTTTTTCCCAAACAAGATTCAGATCCCAATCTGCTAATTTTTCCCCCCATTCTGCTAAAAACTAAAATTCATGGAGGAAAAAAAAAAAAGTTTTGCTTACCAAAACCAAACCAAAATTAAAAATTCACAAAGGTTATTTCTTTTTTGGGGAAGTTTAATCTCAAAGAGAACATAATGTTATTTTAAACTGCCCTGAAGTATTTTTTCTTATTTGCTTCAGTAACGCATCTGAATCAAAATTTATCAAGGCCAATCCATTTCTTATTCTAGGGAACTGTCATCTCATTTATATGTGAGAGAATTGTCCAAAGAAGATAAAATAAACAGGGAATGATTATTTAATATTTTGTGCTATACAAGAACCAAGAGGTGCCACATCCAATTCTCCAACAGTGAATTCAAAAGAAGCAGAAAGTTCAGGACTTATTACTGGTGCAGTTCATTCCAAAATGAATGTAAGTTACAGAGGCCAAGAGTATAAATCAGAAAGGCATGGACACAAATTCATAGAAGGTAACCATGATTGCTGGAAATAATTGCTTGAGTACAACCTCTGATTCAGAAAGTTCTTAAATTTTAATTGTTGGTATCTTGCAGGCTATAACAAAGGGAAAAAATGGAGTTTTCAATGCAGTTTGTGTGTCCATAGATGGCTGCTGTAATAACCGGGAAACTCCTTTGAAGGATAAAGACATTGAATCATAGAATCATGGAATGGTTTGGGTTGGAAAGGACCTTAAAGATCATCTCGTTCCAACTCCCCTGCCATGGGCAGGGACACCTTGCACTAGACCAGGTTGCTCAGAGCCCAATCAACCTGGTCTTCAATACTTCCAGGGATGGGGCAGCCACAATTTCTCAGGACAAACTGTTCCAGTACCTCACCACCCATGATCTCATGGATAAGGTCATCAAAAGGCCAGCTCAAAAAAAAAAGCATAAAACATTTCACTGATAATATTAATAGTCCTGCACACATGTTAATCCTCTCGGACATTACCTCTTTTGACCTTTTTTATCCTGAGTCCAATTAAAAGCTAAGGTTAACATACTGGATAAGGATCTAAATGTTCATATTAAATCAGTGCTATTAAACAGATAGTCCAACTGGACATGTAGGTAAACAAAGTTCATGATTCATACAAATAAACATGTTTGCAGAAATAATTAGAAGAAATAAATACAAAAAAAAATGTAGCAAACTGACCTGGTGTTGCTAATAAAAATTATCTTCAAGCATAATGTACTTCAGAAAGCATTAGGGGGACCTCAGCAGTTTGTAAGCCTTCCACTTAAACTTCCCTCAGCATACTGAGGATATTTTGGCATGTTTCCCAAAAAAGGTTTTTGTTTTACAGTGCTATGGGAAATCAATTTCCATAAAACCAACAGATTAAAACCCCTTCTCTGCTGTAAAAGCAAAAGATAAATAAATAAAAAAGGCATTAAAAAGTGCTTTTCTTTAAACCTTTGAAAGCTTTGTTAATATTCAAATGAGGAGTTTTTCATGTGCAGGCAACATTTGTTTAAGCTTCTCTCTTTGATACCACAGCAATCATTTTTTATTTCTGCTTCTTGAGCCTTGCCAGCAGACCAGGGCAGACAACATCACTCAATAACAGCTGAAATTATTCAGAGCGGTGTTTATCTCCTGGCTGTTTGAAATAGATTTTTTTATTTATTTATTTAGTATTTTTATCTTAAATGTTGCATGTAGGGAATACATGGAAAGACTTCATGCTTCTTAGAAGCAACCAGCAGGAAATTCCTTGGATTACATAAATTAAAACATACATAAGCAAGAACAGATATTTGTGAAGTTTTTCTACTCCATCCTCCCTCTTGTGGGATGGCCTTTTTTCCAGTATTTATATATAACAAGCAGCAGTTTTGAGCTACAGGGAAGGCAGGGATTTGCATTTAAGCTTCTGAAAGTGGTCCAATTCCTACCTCGGCCTGAGTTTATTTTTCTGGCGTTGCACACCTTGCTCTGTTTCACGCCAGAACCTCATCCGTTGTTTGTGTACAAAAAGTATCGCTGAACCTTTCTTTTGTCTGATCCATTTAGCATAAGTATCATTCCGGAGTTCAAGAAGCATTTTCACAATGCTCTCAGGCACATGGTGTGATTCTTGGGGTGTCCTGTGCAGGATTTGGATTTGGATTTCAGTGATCCTTGTGGGTCCCTTCCAGCTCATGATGTTCTATGATTCTTTTTTTAATGTGTGTTTCTGTACAGCAGTCACTGCTTTAATCTGTCCTTAAAAATTTAATCAGGTGTAGATATCAATGAATTAGGCTGATCCAAGCTGATGTGGCCACATGATGCACATCTACATAGAGGAACAACCTCAGACTGGAAAGTTTTCACAGCATGAATGGCACTGCCCTGTGGCTTTTAGTTCTGGCACGTTACGGTTTTAAGATGTTTCTTGTGCTGTCCATCCTGGAAGTTTTTATTCTTTCAAGGAGACCAGGTCTCCTGGCTGCGATGTAATTTCGGATGCCTGGATGGGCATCAGATGCCTGTGGATGGTGATCCCAGTCTGGGAGCTGTAGCACAAACTCAAGTAGCATTTGCATACCCTGCACTTTGTAGGAACAGCAATTGTTTTTTCCTTCTTTCTCTGCACTTCATTATTTTAGTTCCACCTTTGCCTACATGTTTTTAAAGAACACTTCTGGTTGCTTGCATCACTATTTAGACTCCGTAATTTGACTCATTGTATTCACCCCAAGTAGCCTGATTTCCCTCTTGAAATCTTAATACAGTTCACGTACAACACATGTTCTCAGAGGGACTAACTGGGGTTATCTCATCTAAATCCAGTTGCTCATGAGGCCTCTCTTTAATAGTCCACAATAAGAAATAAGTACTTTGAGGGTAAAATTCCCCTGATCTATTTGATATCACTTCGTCAGAAAGAGGTGAGTCATACCCTGAAAATGCCAATTCCTCTCCAGTGAATATAAAAGCAACCTACATCATTAACTGGGGTGTGTACTTTTGCTCAGATTAACCCAGAGTATGAGCCCTGGCTGTGCATCAGGACTCTGGTGGGCTTGAGGCTGAGTAAACCTCAGACAAGATATTCCATTTTTAATGGGTTCATGGCCTATGATAGGAGACATGCAGATACAGCCAGAAGGGAACACTGGCCATAATATTCAGCACTGAGAGGTAATGACCACAACACCAAAACAACTTAGATTCTGTCAGGATTTTGAGAAAGAATTTGGATAAGAGTGAATCCAGGTTGCACCAAGGATATGGGAGAACACTTCCCAGATGAATGAACTGAACCCAGCAAAAAAAAATGCAGTTTTTGGGCTATAGTCTTGTCATTTGGTGTTGGAAGCTATTCTCACAGGACAGTGAGAAGTGGGAACTAAACTTCCAATCTATAATAAAAAGTTTGGCATGAGCTATAGAAGATATTGATAGATAAGAGAGATCATGCACAACTCGAAGAGGAAGGGTGATATGGTTAAAGCAAGAGAGAAAGATGCTGCCATCCATCAAGGTGCAAGCTGATGAGGAGTTGGATAAGAGTATTTATCTGTGTGGATAGATGAAAGGGTTGTGTTGGTGAGATGTTATACTAGAAAAAGATCTATATGACAGCAAAGAAAGGAATGCGTGAAAGATAACACTCAAACCACTCGTCTGAGTGTCTAGGAAACAGACTTGAGCTAGTGATGTCCAGCACGCTGGACAATGATCATTTTCAAGAGAAACATAAATTTACAGTGTCAACTTGAAATTAATAAAAGCAAAACCCAGCACCACCAAAAGTGTAATATTTTTTGAGAAGGCAAATAATTCTGGGACAACAATGACTCTTCTCTAACAATGTTCCTCTAATTAGTTTTTCTTGTCAATTTTTCTTATAGTTTTGCTCGTCCAGGGAAAGGTTCTTGGCTTGGTAAAGGCAACCTGGACGCGGGACAAGACCAATCCAGTATGTCATTAGAAAATTTAGTGTTTGGAGCTGGCTACTGCAAACCCACTTCTTCAGAGGTAAGGAGGATGAACAACGATGTCTTGCTTCCATTGGATCACTTCGGATGTGCCTATTATCTGTGGAGAACTTGTCGTGGTTGTTTATTTCTAGTAGAGGGATTTTGTTGGAAGAAGAAACCCTCAAACATTTCTGCATGTACCAGAGTATTGTGTGTGTTGGTGATGTGTCGTTGCACACATTGCCTTACCCATGGCAGGTCCCACAGTTAGTGCATGCCTTTGATCTTACTACTTACCACAGGTCAAGAGGAGAGCTCATAGTGCAATTTTTAGTAGAAAGTTGTTTGTTTGAAAAATAATTATTAATTGGGGTTTTTTTTTGTTGCTTGCTTTGGAGTGTTTTGTTGTGGGTTTGTTTTTGGTTTTTTGGTTTTGTTTGTTTTATTTTGTTTTGTTTGGTTTGGTTTGGGTTTTTTTTTTGTTTGGTTTTTTTGTTTGTTTGGTTGGTTGGGTTTTTTTGCCTTTTTTTTGGTCAGAAATGTTTCCTCAGATCTAGAAACTCAACCCAGAACATTGCAATCATTAACCTGTTAGGAAGCTATGATTCAAGGTTCCTGTTTAACATGCTGCCCTCAGCTTCCCTCAAGCTTTCTTGTCAAAACTGTTTTTTATAAATATTAAAATCATGAAAGCCTAGAGCGGCTGGTACAGAAGAACTACCAGGGCTGAGAGAATGTTTGGCCTGAGGCTGCTATCCAAAACACTGGGTCAGTGTATGCTTTTGGCAAACAAACTGACCTCAGCCTCTGCCTCTCTGGTAGGCAGTCACATCATAGACATTTAAATAGCTGATTCACATATTTGTTTCGTAGACTAATCTGTGTACATCCCAGTACATCACACAAGAGAGAGGCTTCTTTCAAGAGTGGTGCCTACCTTTCATTATCCTCTGGACAAATCTCTGCTGTAAGAAGAGAGACGGAAAGGCTAACTGTGCACTCCCATTTTTGCTTTAGTTTAGTCTCCGTGGAAAAATCTTGTTCTACTGTGATTAGAAAAAACCTTATTGATTTCCCAAATGTGTTCCTTAGCTGGACACTATTTTCTACCTATGTTTGTTAATTAATCATCTTTTTTCACTTTGGTTGTTTATTTTTTATTTTTTTTTTAATTAGGTGTGGTTTTTTGTTAGTTTGCTTGGATATTTTTTTGTTGTTTTTTTTTGTGACAACATAATTGTCATGAGTTGATTGGAAGCCAGGTGCCCACCAAATCACTCTATCACTTCCCTCCTTAACTGGACAGGGTGGGATCAAGGAAATCTGTGGGTAAAATCAGTTTAATGAAGCAAACCCAAGAACCACATGCAGAAACAAAGGAAACCAAAAGATTTATTCTCTCCTTCTGTCATAATAGTGAATGCTCCCCCTTCTCCTCCTTTTTCTTAGCTTTCGTTGCTCAGCAGACATCATGTGGTATGGAACATCCTTTTGGTCAGTTTGGATCAGCTGTCCCAGCTATGTCTCCTCCCAAGATCTGCACACCCCCATCCTACTGATGGGGAGTGGAATGATGGCCTTTTTGCCTATGCTATCCAAGATGTATGATAATGAGCAAAGGATATTTCTCTTAGTTTAACATAAAAAAATAAAAATTCAGAGCTGAAAAAGAAACTATTGTGAGAGTAAACCTAATTCCAAACAAGGACGATGTGACGACTGGTTTATATGAGACTTTATATCAAGCCGTAAGGGATTGAAGGAAGAGGAGAAATATTACCTCTTACAGTGTTACAATGCTTTTCACTGAGTCAAGTTTTCTTCCCATTACAAACTTGTAGATTCTGTTCCAGGTTGTTTGAATGTGTTTGTTAGATGTAACTTCAACCGGACTACAGACATTTCCAGATTTGGGAAATTTTGCAGTCACTGCAACTGGGCATGGGAATGGATCCTACTCTTTTCATTAGATGAAAAAAAAAAGCCTGCAGACCTCTCTGCTCACCTTTGACATATTTTTGTTTGGACCTTTCCTACTGCATGTTCAAATTATTAACTGTTGAATATCTTAACTTAAAATATACCACGGTTAAATTTTTGTTTGTAAGCTTCTCTGGTTCAATGCAACTGGCTAAATCTAGGCTAGAACAATTAATATATCTCATCTTCCAAGGCTGACAAAGCTTCACTGGGAGGCAGGACATGGGAACGTTAAAGGGATGTTGGTTAGTTCCTTTTTATGTCCTAAACTTCTGTGAAACAGTTAATGTTGATCTGTCCAGTTTTTTCTTTTGTTTTGTTCCGTTTTCATCTCTGTAGATCTGAGTTTAGATCCTTCTATTTTTCATGTACGTTTCTGTGTTTTTCTTGATCTGAGAAGTCTCCAGGCTTAAGCTCTTAAAATGCATCTCATGGGCAAGTGTCTTCTGTTTAGTATCTTTTCCATTATTCAGTTATTCCATTATTAATCTTATTCAGTTTACTGTAAGACTGCAAATAGCCAAGACTTTCTTATTCAAGCTTTAGCTATTGTGAGTAAACCTTTTCTCTGACAGCTGCAGATAGATTATTTTTCCAGAATACTTTCCAGAATATTACATTTGAACAGAAGCTTGTAAGGGGTAGGAACTCTAAATCATTCCAATTGCACCCTTTTCCTGAGTTCTAGATGTGAAACCCTGCATAGTAATTTCTTGTGTCTGAGGCACTTACTAACACCACAGTTTATTCAGTTTCATGGGTTTGACATAAACTGTACAAATTTGTGAAGCAGACTGGCTCCCAAAAATATATTTTGGCCTCACTAGTGCCATCATATGCAGTAGATGGACTAGTAGTGGCATGGTCTATTGGGTTTATGTGGCAAAGTTTTGGTACCAGAGAGAGGCTTCTGTGAGAAGAAACAAGAACCTTCCCCCATATTAGATAGAAACAACTCCAACTGGCTTCGAGGTGGACCCACTGTTGGCCGAAGCTGAGCCCATCAGCAATGACCATGAAACCACTTTGATAACATATTTAAGAAAGGGTAAAAAGCACTGTCCAGCAGCTGTGAAACAGAAGAGCGAGAAACTGGGAAAGAAGCCACTATCCAAGCACCAGTGTCAGTGAAGTAGGAAGAGAGGAGTTGCTCCAGGTGTCAGAGCAGATTTCCCTTCAGCCTGTGGTAAAGACACAGGTCCCACTGCAGCCTTGGAGAGCCCCAGGCCAGAGCAGATGGCTGTGCCCTGGAGGAAGGTGGTTTTAGATTTATTTCTCATTCTGCTCTGTTTATTTGGTAACAAATTCTATTAATTTCCCCAAGCAGAGTCTGTTTTGGCCATGGCAGTAATTGGTCAGTGATCTCCCTGTCCTTACTTTGACTCTTGAACTTTTTGTTGTATTCTCTTCTCTGTCCTGTTGAAGAAGGGGAGCAATAGTGTGGCTTGGTCCGCCACACCATGCGGCTCAGAGAAGATTTGAACACAGTAGTGTAGTGACTGGATTTACAGTAGTGCTAATCCCTCAGGAAAGCCAGAAATGTGCTGAAATTGGAAGTTATGACTACCAAGTTATGGTTTCTAGACATCTCTTGAAGACAAAGCAGAAGACATTCACTTTGACATATCATCTCTAGGTCACATTTTCCATTTTCCCTCTTTCTTCCTTATAAAACATGGGTGCATCAGAGAGTTAATTCTCTTTTTACGCCCACAGACTGACTGTGGAAGTGCTTGTCCCCTTTAACATCATTGATTTCCTTATTGAAAAGGCAAGTGACTGCCTTAATTTCTACAGAAAGTCCATATCAATCAGCTCTTTTTGCCACTTCCTGAGCTAATTTTCAGCATTTGGGCTGCCGAGGTGCCACTGCTTAATAATAGATCCTGAAGGCTCCTCGTTCTGCACTTCTGACTTCTCAGTGCAGAGATTAATTAAATGTCAGAGGCTCTGGATTGTACATGCACATTTTCCCTAGTTCTCCCAAGTGAATTCTGAACATCACTGACAGTTTCCTCATCTCCTGGTTTAGCAAAGTAGTTATAATAATTAATCCTATTTAAGCCTTAATTTAAGTTAATTTATTAATTTTTTTAAGTCTTCCTGTCTCTTCTGAGTCCTCTACCCAGCAAAGGGGAATCTTCCCTTTCTCCATTCCTCCTTTCTTCCCTCTCTTATACTTCCTATCTATACTACGCTCTTTGTTTCAAGCACAATTAAGACAACAAAGATATTTATTATTGAAATATTATTTTTGTTGTCAGATAAATACAAAGAAAGATACTTTAGTGGTCAAAAAACTAGTAAGTAGAGAATAATCTACAGAACAATAAAATGTGCTAGGACTCTCTCAAGTTGTCATCAGCCCATAACCTATTCTCATGGGGAATATATATCACAGTAGGTGTGTTCAAAATAGGATCATATCTACTGCAGTCTTGGGAGATCTGGTGGGATGAAGCACCCTCATGAGCTGTGTGTGACTGGCTTCCCTTGGGGGCATCTGAATTCCCTTTTGTGTCTACTAAATTGTTTTTTCACGTGAGGAAGTTCAAGACTTTTTTTTGGATGTTACAAGATTTGTATCTCAATGCCACAGTGACTCATGTTTTCAGGTGATCTCAACAGCCATAAGAGATGGACACTGAAAAATTTCAACAGCAACTACATTTACAATAAAATAAAATGTTACTTGCAGAACTGCAAATTGAGAGGTCACTTACACTTCAGGATTTTTATGCCTTACCCAATAAAATAAACCTCTTCTCTATCCACTGTTGTCAGGTTGGTTTAATGTCTTTGCAATATTGTGCATCAAATGCCTGCTGTGTTATAATCAAGTTGAGTCAATGACATACTGGGGATTATTAATAAACTGTACTCACAGTAATCTTATTTTCATTTGGCTAGCAGTTGCACTGCAGATAAATTGACTTCTAAGTAATCAGATTGATTAATCATATGACTTCCCATTAATAAGGTGCTGGTGTTTGATGAGAAGTGTTCTTTCATCTAGCATTGATGTAGCAATCCCAAAAGACATGAAGTTTTTGCCTGGCATAACACAAGAACTAGGAGTGTCATTCAAATAGAATTTCATTGATTAAAAGAGTTCTTTTCCACAGACAGTTTGATAATATTTTCATCTTTTCAGCAACATATGCAAAACCTGGGCTCTTCCAGCGTAGCACCAAAACGTTATTCAAACCCACATTTTTATGTCACACAGGAGTCATCTGTGGTTTAGTCTTCTTTTCTTCTGTATAGTTATGGCTTTTTTGCCAAATAGTTTATTTTTCAGCTCTTGAAGAAGGAAGACCCTGAGATTAGCTCAGTGGGTTAAGAGCATGGTGCTAAAAACACCAAGGCAGTGGATTTGATATGTACAGACCATGACCTGAAGAGTTGGAGTCAATGATCCTTGTGGGTCCCTTCCAACTCAGAATGTTCTGTGATTCTCTGATGGTTGTGCGTCAGAGAAGAGCCCAGACAGGATCCATTGTGGGAACTGTAATATGTCCTGAAATCCCAGTTTAACTGTGATGAGAGCATAACTGCAAAAGTCATTCATCTCCAGACTAAGGAACCTTAAGGTAGAGACTCATGTTATCCTTTTTTTTCTTTCTTTTCTTTTTTGTATTTATTATACTGACACAGCACCCATCTTTCTAACGTTATTCAGTTGTTCCTTTTTTCGTGGCACTTGCTATGTACTGACCCCAAAACAAAATTTCATGAGAGATTGAGAGAGAAGGAGAGAAAGGGAGAGGGGGGAAAGGGGAATGATGGCGGAGAAAGATATGGGTGAAGGAAAGCAAGGCAAAGCAAGCACAAAAAGAGGTGTTAATTTTGTAAAAGAACTAAAATTCTGTAAAGGACTAAAATTCTGATGTTTCTTTTGAAAGAAAGGGTGATGTGAATTTCGCTTTTTTCCTCCCTTTTCAGAAAACCTACAGAAATATAAAAGGGACCTGATGTGCCTAGAGGGCTTTGAAGTTGCCAAATATTTATTTAATTTCTTTTTTTGTTGTTTTTCTTAACTTTTACCATAGCTTTTACAAGTAATGTCTAATTATTTACAAACTTAAGGCATTGCTAAGATTTTGATCTTACCAATTTAGAACTTGAGTGTGTAGGATCTCCGGAAGCATTCAAGGCCGGGGGCTTTGAGCAACTTGGTCTAGTGGAAAAAATGATCAAGGTCCTGTCCAACTGAAACCATTCTATGGTTCTAAGATAGTTGATACATATAATTTAACTTCTTTTTCTTTTTTAATAAAAAAATTAAAATCCCAATATTTAAAATAACTTTTACTTGTAATTACTCCATGTACCTAATCCAGACTACAAAAATGTAGTGTACCTCAGAATTTCATCTGCAATTGTTAATTTTACATGGAAATGGCTTTAGTTTTCATGTCAGACTTCTCTGTTTTGGTGTGTGTAATGGCAAGCATTTCTCTTATGTGGTAGCTTGTGTTTTTAATGGCTGGTTTTAAAAGATTCCTTGGGTGTCTTGCTGATGACAATGGTGATTAGATGTGATTGGGACTCCAGCAGATGTCCAACACACAATTATTCTGAAACAGTAAGAGCTGATATAGTGCTCTTTATAAGGTATAATGACAAGTGTCTTTAATCAGTGTGTTCAGGGCACCATTTGTGATAATTACTGATGAGGTCTTTAATCTTCAGTTGCCTGAAGATAAATGGCTGATCTTTAGAAAGAACTAAATGATTTTCTAGCTGTAGCAGAAAACGTGGTAACTAATAATGTGACAATAACTGGTTTGTTTAATCATTGGTGTATTTCTTTTCTCTGATCCTTACTTTTTAATCTGTCATATGCAGAGTAGAGCAGGGCAATGATCTGCATTATGAGAGAGTTCAAAACTGAGATTAATTTGGGTTTAGGCCTGAAACATGGTGTTGAAAAAGCTTTGCAACATTTTTCCTGTGGGTGTTCAATGAAAATGTCATGAAATCATCTGGAGATTCTTGTGAGACTTCAGATAGGAGTGATGGAGTCCTCAGGAATTGCTCATATTGGACTGATAAGTTATTCCTTTTGTAAAGCATTAGAATTTGCCTAGAAGTTGCAGTTTTCGATTCAATTTTTTACTGTTTTTCTGTATTGCTTATTTGTTGGGAAGAATCAGACTGCTGCATTCTCTTTCCAAATCTTGTTTCTCTGCATACCACTGTGAAAAAGTAAATCACACCTGGACTTGTATAATGGAAAAGAGTTTTATTATGGCTAATTTAGAAAGTTGTGAGTAGAGTGGTAAAAGGCAGACTAAGGATGGAGAAATTCTTTCTCTTTTACAGCTACTATTACAGTTATATACTGAAGAATTTATTTGGCTCTCCTCACCATAATTTCTCACTTTGGGGCTGAAATCCACTGGTGTGGTTTGTACAGTCATTTACTTGGCTGACATTCTTTCAATTCAAGTTTTTCCTCTCTACTGATTTTGGCATTGATTTTTCAGGAAATTTATAGGAGGGGGCTTGGGAGATATGGTTTTTTTCTTTCTTTCCTGAAGTGCAGGAGCAGAGGGAACAGCCTTTCTACTCCTCGCTTCAGGAATGAGACTTGTCTGTTCTCTACCTTTTGAAAGAGTGCTCTATAATTCACTTTCTCTTTCTTCTCAGTATTTTTTCCCCAGTGGTACTTTGTTGAAAAATCATGTTCATATGCCCTAAAGAACACTACAATAATTCCCACTGACTGATGATGAAAGAGTTCTTGAAGGGAGACCTAATCAACTCTCATAGCCTCTGAGCTGATGGCCTTTCCAGCAGGAGTAGAAATGCCAACAACAACACAGTCCAGATCCATCATCCGGAAGCCAACCCCTTGCTATTGGCAAGTGTCCCAGACAGCAGCTCTGGGACTGGGGAATGAGAAAAGAGATTCCCTCTTATTCCAACCACTTTGTCTTGTTTTGTGGAAACAAATCTTCCAGTGACAGCAAAAGCCTATACCTCTGTCCACAGTTATTACGCCTGTCCTAATGATCCAAGAAACAGTTTCACAGCTGATAAGAATTATAAGTTTTGGTGCAGTGCTTGGCAGAAACATTTAGAAGTGCAGTCCCTGCAATGTCAGCTTGTGCAAAAACAACTGACGCCGTGCCAATGACCTCACAAATTCTCCAAGGATCAGACAAGTTTCAGCAGTTCTGACAAAGAGTAAAGAATAGGCTAAGAGAATAGAGATGGGTCAGTCTGTGTATAGAAAAAGCAATTTTTTTTATAGTTTCATGGAAAGATAAGAGTAATTTTAGAAGCTCTTCAGTACAAGAATAACTTCTTCTGAAGATGACTAACTTAACCACATGTCCTGAATCTGTATTCAAGTGTTGTGATGAGTGGTAAAAAAAAAAAAAAATAGAATTGGGTAATGCTTTGAGGAAGCTCTTTGCATAACCAGGAAAAGTGTTGTAAGTATTTATGCAGTTACATACATGAATATTGTGGCAGATTCTGGAGCGACTAGGTTGTCCCCCCAAGTTTCTTAAAATGATCATCCTGCTTCATGAGGACCAGCACGGCCAAGTCAGATACGGCAATGCACTTTCTGAGCCCTTTCAGATAACCAACGGTGTGAAACAAGGCTGTGTTCTTGCACCAACACTGTTCACAATCTTCTTCAGTATGATGCTTCAAAGGGCCACGGGAGACCTCGATGNATTTGGAATAGAATATGGGTCTAAAGATTTGTTTAGGGTAAGCCAGACAAATGATGATCTTACACCACTACTTTGACTGGCATAAACCTTGAGAAATCAAGCTTCCAGTCAGCCAGGTTTTGCAGTAGTATTTATCTCTGCTGTTCCCAGCTTCATAGTTTGGTATTTGAATAGAGTCTGATGTATTGTTAATGTCTGTGCACTCAGTCACTGTATGATTGCAGGTTATCTGGGTGTGTCATGAAGTGTGTCATTCTTCTGTAGCCTTCAGTTCCTAGCGAGTCAGATAAGGCCAACAGTCTATTCCCATCACTCTTCCTCCTTGTCATGTTCGCAGACTCACAGAAATAGTTTGGGTTGGAAGAACTTTTAAAGGTCATCTACAATGAGCAGGGACATTGTCAACTACATCAGGTGGCTCATAGCCCTGTCAAACATGGCCTTGAATCTTTCCAGGGATGGGACACCTACCACCTCTCTGGGTACCCTGGTCCAGTGTCTCACCACCTTCATCATAAAAAATACCATCTAGTCTGAATGTACCTTCTTTTAGTTTTAAAGCATTACTCCTTGTCCTATTGCAACAGGGCCCACTAAAAAGTCTGTCCCTATCTTTAAATCCCCCTTAAGTATTAAAAGGCTGCCATAAAGCCTCCCAAGATATTCCCAAACTCTTTTCATATGCAAGATAAAGCCATAAAGTCAGTTGAAGGCACTATATGTCTACTCTTGGATGCCTCTAAGCAAAAGTAATTGTCATCTCACAGGTTTTTACTGATGCAATCAAACACTGTCTCTGTTGGAATTAGGTCTACCTGGCATTAGTAAACCAAGTTGGTTGATGAGAAGCTGGGCGAAAGGCTGAGCAGGACAGAGGGGAGCACTCCAAAGCAGTGTTAAGTCATATTTTTTGCAGGTGGAAAAGCTCTGTTTTTGATCTACATATTGTGTTTCTTTTGTAAACAAATACAGTTTGACTCTCTAGAGCTGTCAGTCAGTCAATCTCTTTCTCCTCTACTGAACTCATTAAAAGTATTTTATTTAAAACCATAAAATGATGGCCTGCAGAATAAATGGTAAGCTACTCAAAGCTCATGAAATTTGATTGTCTCTGAGTGTAAATTACTTGAGGGCTGGTATATGTACTATGCATAATACTGGAAGTATCTACAGGGCTAAGAAAATGAACCTGTGAAAATATAATAGTTATGTAAATTTATACAGTTCCAGCTATTCAAAAGTGGCCCATTTTATAGCAGTAAATTGTAGAAGATTAATGTAATTGCCTTAAAGTTATATACCCTGGAAAGTTTCTGATTAGCCATTACTTCTGTTTCAGTGTTAAAATACAAATTGTTGATTTCTGTAGGGATAAAAAGGACTGTATATTATTTTATAGTTGGCTTTGCCATTTGATGTATGTTTGCATGCATGTGAAAGGCCTATAAATGATTCATTGCCTGAGAGCATCGTAAGTGAAGAGTTCAAGAAAGTGGCATAATGACAGGATTAGACGTTGAGCTGTTTCCTGGCAGCAAAAGGCATAGAAATCACATCCCCCCCATATCAAAGAAACCAGAGCAGCGTTACAGCACCTGGGCCAAAGAGCAGCAATTTTTGTGCAGACTTATTGTTTGCAAGAAAGAAGGTGCCTTTAAGCCAAGCTCTAAATGACTTTTCTGGGTGTCATTGGTTGAAATAAAGTAATACTCATTAAAAACAGGCCTTGAAATATTTCTAAAAGAAAAATATAATGGAACTCATTTGGTCACTTTGAAGACTTCAATTACCTGAGCGATGGGACTCTCTGAGCCGCAGAATTATCTTCAGCAAAATGACTGGGGAAGGAATGCAACATTGATTTACTTGGTTTTACAAGCAACCTAGAAGTAGAATCTTTCAAGAGATCTTTTGTTGATTAAATTTTGCAATACAATAATGGAAAAAAATCAGGTAACCTGAAAAATAGTACATTTAGATCCATTCAAAGGACTATTTCACCACCCCCGCCCTCCCTCGCCCATTTCTGAACACCAAAAGAGAGCTGGTATAACACATTGCCGGAAGGTGCTTCTGTGAACTTTGTAGGATTTGACACGATTGTGCAAAATGACAGCACTGACAATTCCTGCAGTCCTTGTTCTGAAAGGATGGGAACTGTGAGGGCCGTGGCATAAACCAATACTTGGGCAATTTAAGGAAGACTTTGCCTGAAGGCATGCAATTTCTGAAGCTGTCAGGGCTTAGCCTTATATTTTGTTTTCCTTACTTCTGTCCTGTCAGTGAGTATTTGATACTTGACTGTGATTGGTTGCAAAGCACAGGACTTGTTGGATTTCTCTCCTGATCCAGCTTGACAGAGCCTATACAAGTCAACATATTTTACTCACCTCTTTGGGGAAAAATGAGAAGTCAATCATGAACCGAGTAGAAGCACTGGGATATGCAAGAGGGTCTGTAAGTAATAATAATAATAATAATAATAAATAATAGTGCTATCAACAGAGACATGATTTCTTCCCACTTGCATATGAATCATAGGAACCTACTTGGTAACACTTGTGGCTGTGTAACAGACTGAAGGAAACAATAAAATAAAAAATCTGCCTTGGTAACAAAATGTCAAACTACTTAAAAAATGAACCTATAAAGGTTGAAGTAATTTGTCACTGTCAAAAGACAGGTAAATATTTCCTTTTTAGCTATTGTTTGACATTGTTGCTAGTGTTTAAATTTACCAAGCTGAGGACGAGATCAGAAATAGTGTTGTCAATGTTTTATTTTTTATCTCCATTTGTGAAGACAAAGCTAATTAACCAGCATGCAGAAACTGCTCTGATTATAGACATCTCCACAGTGAATTCTGGGCAAAGCTTTCAAATATGGCACCATATCTCTTCTCTCCTATGAGATGCTGTATGATCAAGAACCAAAATGACCCACTATGAACTTATTTTCAGATAGTACCTATTGTAAAAGTCATCTCAGAAGCCAAGCCTGTGGGAACAGAATGCCAGATTTCAAAGTGATCTTGGCCACATGAAGTAGTAGCTCGGAAAGCAAATGGTGTAATTTATCAACATTCTGTTTATAGGCAGAATTAACAACATATCACAAATCCCAAGGGGCTCATGTCCCTTTATCCTTTTTATTAAAATAATTTACAAGTTATCTTGGTTTCTTGGTGGCACTGTGCCATGTTACAAGACAGTAGATGTATGTTCCCCACATCTAATACCAGTGAGTGTTGATTAAAGCAAAGGCTCAGGCCATCAAATTGAAGGGGAATATAGACAAATATACAATTTTTTTTTGTGTGTGTCTGTGTCTGGCCTCTTTGAATTCTACGTTTCCCAAGAAAAGGAAATATATCCTATTTTATATTGCATTTATATGATGCTTGAATAATGGTCCTCACATTTTGCTTGTGGCAGCATCAAACTCATAAAGGCCTTTTGACAAAATGCAAACAGGAAATTAGGAAATTCATCACTTCTTTTAAGTGGAACTTGTTTTTTTATCATCCCTTTAATATCCTTCCTGCACTTTTGTCCTGTCTGGTTCTTTATATATTCTTTTCTTTGGACAGGAGGATCCCTGTCTTTGTCTTTGAATCTTTCCTTCTTAGCAAATTCTGTTTCTACTTGTAAGTTTTACACAAGTCATGAAAGAAGAGATACTACTTAGAGAAGCCAGCAATTCATCTTCTTCCATTTTTCATTACACGTATTCCAAAGAAAGATTCCATTCTTACGCCTCCATCTAATTTCTCCTTCTCTATAGATGAGGATCCAAGACCACTTTGTCATCGAATTCCCCACTTGCTAGCTGTGGGCACTGTTTCCCTCTGCTCAGCTTATAAGTAAGGCTGATCCATAGTCAGTGGGCTGCACCGGTAAGCTCACTCTATAATTCAAATATTTTTCTTTAACTCAAGTTACTGCTGTGTATAACTTGGGCATGATTTGTGTACCAGTAGGGTCATAAGTACCAGAACATACTGGCTGATATATTTTACTGCACCTTCAGATTCAAAATAAACAACAATAAACTTAGTCTTCAAGATAAACAAATTTTTCAGGCTGCAATAACATTAAAACCCCATTCTTTATCTTAGGACAAGTTGGTGTTCCTGTGTTTGAAGTACATAATTCTTCCTCAATATATGGACATTTTGTAGCTGAGAATAGTTTTGTTTTAAAGGAGTAGCGAGATGTCAAGTGTTTGGGTTTTTTAGGCTTAAAAGTAATAATACTATACCTTAGAAATAGAACTCATCAAATACTTGATCCCTTTGATATTTAATTTCGAAGCAATTTCTGTGAACGTTTTGGGAAGGTAAAAAAGGAACCAAACTTCAGAAAGCCCAAATTTGAGTCACAGTGGTACAAGTGCAGCAAGACCGGTTTTATTTCTAAAATCTGAATGACATGCCGATGATGTAGAGTCAGCCTGGTTCTCCTCTTACATGTTGCAGCCCATTGACATGATATTTTCCCAACAAGAGGGAGATCCCAAATACTGTGGTCAGAGACAGGAGGGAGCGATGTGACCGCTGAGCTCAGTCCACCGCCTCTGTGGGAAACTGGGAAACAGGCATGTACTATAGTGGGTTGGAATATATTTTCCATGCAAACATCCCCTCCAATTCCTACTATTTGCTATTTCCCACATTAAATAATTGCTATGGCATCCTGTGCTGTGTTACATGACTCAGCACATGGTAATTTATTGAGCTTCACAATGTACAGGTGAGCTTAAGGTACCATTCAATTTATATTTCTAGCACATTAAGAGGTTTGTTGTAAAAGCTTTTTTTATGCTGCTTAAGTGACAAAACTTGAAATGTGAAGTCAGAATAACCAATAACCAAGAAAAATGTCTTTAAAAAAGGGGGAAAAAATCATTTCATTCTGAACAAGGAAATACTTCTTTCTAAGTTGACTTAACACGTTCCTTTTTTCCCAGTTTGGGCACTGAACTGTAAAATCAATTATTCCTGTGGCTCTTGTCGTTTGTGAACAGAGATCCGAGCCTAAAGTCACTTTCTCTCCGGCAGTGACTGGCAGTACATAATAGAGCCTGGCATTTCTAAATAGGAAGCTATGGTCCTTGTTGTTGCTTTTATTAAATAAAGAGCATTTCAGAGTGACGATTTGCTTTGGGTCTGTGCTTCAGAAGGCAACATGGAGCAAAGTAGTTTGGTGCACGGAGTGTGATAGAAGTTCACTGTGTTTAATGGCATGTTCTGACAAACACTATGAGAGAAATATCATCTGCAAGAGAACTGAGTTTAACTTGTTTGTTAGGTCCAAACTGGCCCACATGCATTGGAAAAATATCTTCAGTTGGCTCTTGTGTCAGCCATGGACATACTCTCCTGCATGGACATGAACACTGTGGGGAGGAGATGAGAACTTTACATCCCTACACATCACTTCCATCTCAGGTCCATACATTTCCTAGTTTTTCTCTAAGTATTTCTCAAGCTCACATTAGACCCAAACAAATACATGCACTGGGACTGGTTGTCAGCTTCTTGGAGTCAACACTTACTCTGAGTGAAGAATCCGAATCATGATGTCTGAAGCATTTGTCCTGTCTGAGAGAAGAAAACACCTATTCAAATTCAGGATGCCACAGTTCTGTCTGTTCAAAACTGTAAGGTTGTTTTTTTTTTTTAATAAGTGCTGGGGGGGAACATCCCTGCCCATCTCTGAATTGTCTGCATCCAAGCTTCTAGTTTTTTTTCCTTCATACACAGCCTGTGGAAAGAAAGGAGCATTTCTAGAAAGTAGTGCATTATAAGGATGGTGAAGAGACAATTTTTGCAAGGGCATACGATAGGAGAAGGGGAAATGGTTTTAAGCTGAAAGAGGGTAGATTTAGATTGGATATGCAAAGAAATTCTTTCCTGTGAGGGTGGTGAGGCCCTGGCACAGGTAGCCCACGGAAGTTGGGGAGGCCTCAGCTCTGGAAGCGTTCAAAGCCAGGCTGGATGGGGGTCTGAGCAAGCTGGTCTAGTGAAAGGTGTCTCTGCCCATGATGGGGATTTGGAATTGGATGATCTTTGGGAGTACTTCCAACCCAAACCATTTCATGGTTCTTTTACACCAGCATTTGAAGTAGAGGGGATGAATTGTGTTCCCAAAAGGTCTGCTTCTCTCTATCTGCTATGAAGGTAGTCCAGGCTGATAAGTTGAGCTGGATATGTTTACAGTGTAAATACAAAAGTTTTGCTAGATACTAATGTCATCATTCTTATGTAAGCAAAGTGTGACATGTATTAGAGCTGTGATCATTGACCCTTCTGTAATTAATTGAAAACATTTGTAAACAAAACCATTAATATGCTATAAAATCCCAGGAAACACTTATTTATTTGTTTAGATATTTAGTTATTTATTCATGTACTTAATATCCAACAGTATATAGCACTGATGCAAAAAGAAAAAACTCCTCTGCCAGCTGCTGATCTGTATGATTACAGCATAAAGCCATCTCCACCCCAGCCAGAGCCGCAGCTGAACATACCCTTCCCTGTTGCTAGGTATACAAATTAAATCAAAGCATTTTTGGCATTTTCTGGTGTCCTGAATGCCAACTCTAATGGCACAACTGTGTTAATGTCACTGAACAGGATCTCCTTATGTGTGTGTGAGTCTGTACATACAAGTGGGAGAGACAAAGAAGTGTTAAGTGTCCTTTTAAAAATTGACTGGTTTTATGCTGCTGCCTGCAGCGGTGAGTAATAACGAGGCAGCTCTTCAGCTCAGGAGTCCTTGTTTGATCACAGCAGCAGGAGTGGATTTGCTTTCCCTATCTGTGAGTAGTCAGCGTGGACTCTCTTTGGTCAGGAAGGACAACGTATTAAGGCCCTTTTTGATGTCTCCACTGTTTTATTTTTGTTTAGGAGATCAGAATTTGCACCTAATGTGTATGTATTAATAAATATTTAATTTATAATTACATATAAAGACCAGCTTTCTTTCTTTCTATCTATCTATCTATCTATCTATCTATCTATCTATCTATCTAATCTGGCCCCTTTTTCTTACATAAACAATTATATTCAAATACTTTTTCCCCATAAAACTGTAATTATTCAGTATTGCTGTATCATCTCTTAGCCAAAAGATATCTCAGTTTGCTTTGTGAACATTCCCTACACAGACTTCACAATAACAATATGAAGATATGGACTAATATGTGTCATTTTCATACTCGTATCTCACAGAGGGAAATTAAAGCATACCCAGAGGGTAATAGTGAATGGGGTGACATCGGCCTGGTGATGTCACCAGTGGGGTTCCACAGGGCCCCATCCTTGTCCCAGTTCTCTTCCACATCTTAGACACAGAACTCAAAGGAATACTAAGTTTGCTGACAACACTAAATTGGGAGGAGCTGTTCACTCCCTCAGGGGCAGGGAGGCCTTGTAGAGAGACCTCAACAAATTAGAGAGGTGGGCAGTCACCAACCATATGAAGTTTAGCAAGGGCAAGTTCCAGATTCTGCACCTGGGATGGGGCAACCCCAGACGTACGGACAGACTGGGGAGTGAGATGATGGAAAGCAGTGCCGGGAAAGGGATCTGGGGTTCCCGGTTGATGGCAAGTTGAATATGGGTCAGCAGTGCCCTGGCAACCAGGAGGGCCAACTGTGTCCTGGGAGTCATCAGGCAAAGCATCGCCAGCCAGGTGAGGGACGGGATTGTCCCACTCTGCTCTGCACTGGAGCGGCCTCACTTGCAATACTGTGGCATTTTTGGGCTCCAAAATATAAGAAAGATATTAAGCCATTAGAGAGCATCCAAAGAAGGGATATGAAGATTATGAAGGGTTATGAAGATGGTGAAGGGCCTTGAGGGGAAGCCGTATGAGGAGCAGCTGAGGGCACTTGGTCTGTTCAGCCTGGAGAAGAGGAGACTGAGGGGAGACCTCAGTGCAGTTACAACTTCCTCAGGAGGGGAAGAGGAGGGACAGGCACTGATGTCTTCTCTGTGGTGTCCAGTGACAAGACCTGAGGGAGTGGCCTGAAGTTGTGTAAGGGGAGGTTTCGGTTGGATATTAGTACAAGGTTCTTCACCCAGAGGGTGTTTGGGCACTGAACAGGCTCCCCAGGGCAGTGGTCACAGCACCAAGGCTGACAGAGTTCAAGAAGCGTTTGGCCAATACTCTCAGGCAAAAGGTGATTCTTGGGATGTCCTGTGCAGGGCCAGGAGTTGGACTCGATGATCCTTCCAGGTCCCTTCAAACTCACTATATTCTATGATTCTGTGATCTATGATTCATACAACTTTTCTTGTGCCAGATGATTCAGTGCTCATCTTGGAAGAAGTATGCCTCTTGTCAGACACTGATCTGACTTTCATGAGACGTTTTCCCCAGTGCTTAATTTACTGATAAAGCAATGTTTTTACGGCTTTCATTTTCTCTGTGGTGATGTATAACCCTAGAGATCAGGTGGAGGAAATGGATTTTTCTTATTTATCATTATCAGAATTGTTCAAAAACTTCTATAGAATACCCTACATGTACTTTTACATTAAAAGCCATCAAGATTGTAGGCACTTGTGATGATATAAATGATGTAATGTAACCTTAGGTTCAGTTTTCAAAATAATGTGGGAAATAGACTTCAGACAAGCTAGGGAGATTTCAGAATTTGGTATCATTTTTATTGAAGAGAAATTTAAAAAAAATGGGAAATGTTCCCGAAAATAAAACTCTGGAAAAAAAACTACAAGAAAGCAAAACAGCTATGCATGAACTAAAGCATTTTGGGATTTTTGCCCCTTAAATTCTACAATATATTGCAATATGAATATGATCTTAATTTAAAAAAAAAAAAGGCAAGAAAGCCAGAAATTTTATTTTAAATGAAAAATCAAAATGCTTTTTTTTCCTAAGAGGGTCATTATGAGATATTTGGAACTTTGTCAGTGGTTTTCCAGATTTGTCTCCTAGAATAACTTCAAGGGAAATCGGTATGACCTGTGAAGCATTTTCGTTTACTGGAATGATATTTTTAGATGGATTTTTTTCTATCAAATACTTTCTTGGTCACTTCTTCTTCCCCAGCCACTTGTAATTAAGAAACATACAGTCTGTGTTTAGAACAGTAACTTCTAGTATTGAAACCATGAGACACAATCTTTAGAGACAACCAGCATAATTCTCTTCTACCTGTTCAGAGGATGCTCTTTTTCAAGCCTGATGGTTCCTATTTTTCAAGGATCTCAAGTCAAATAATTTCTACCTGCTAATTTTGTCAAAGTGTAAATTATCACTGAATCTGACTGCAATGTCAAATATTTTTTCTACTGCGTTATAATTCCAGTGGTTTTGGCAAAGTAGCTCCAACTTTTAAAGGTAATATAAATGTCAAATTGTATCTTGTATTTATGAAATACCAACCTTTCTTACATAAGAGGTTTAGTGAGAAGCATATTATAAAGCATTCCATATACTGTCGATGTTTTTCTAACTATTTTCCTTGATTGACATTTTAGTGTTATTATTGTCACAGAAATCAAATTGAAATATAATATAGTTATTTTACTTTTATTTTAGAATTTTGGTTAATGAATCATCATATCAAATATCGGACCAGTAAATCAATACAAACAAAGCCATTTATTAAATTGATATAATATGCACATTCAATTGCATCCTAGTCCACTATATCTGTTTATCTTAAACATTTGATTTTAGCTTTTACTTTGTTTAATGGAAAGTACTTAATTTTCCAAATTTTCCCTAATTGTTTCTTAATAAGCTTGCTGTATTCCTGTTACTGGATATTAAAAGAAAAGAGGTTTATAGGAGCTGGCTTATGTGGCTGTCACACAACCCTCAAGGAAGTTCTGTGTTCACATTGCTGTTGCTGACAGATGGAGAACGCAGAGATGCATTGTTTTTCTGCCAGATAGGATCAAAGTTTGTGTACCATGCCTGTTATATGTAGTCTGTGTTTGCTGTTAGATAAATATTTAACAATCCTTTTTTTTTCTTGGCTGCCCATTTTCACCACACCTTTAGATATTTCATGACTTTTTCCCGTATCTCTCAAAGAAGGATAAATTCAGCCACCACTTAGAAAAACTGTTGGGAGCACTGGCAGAGTGACACAGACACAGGCAGCATCTTGAACATGCCGTGTTTGTTGAGGAAACCAGGCTGAGAAGAAAGAGGATGTTACCACAGAATGGCATGCACAAGTTGTGCCACCGTGGACTTCCATGGATTTGAGCTATGGTTTATTTTCAGATTTGCCAGTAATTTTTCACTGCCTGGCACAGGAATCTGGAAGTTGTTTGTGTTGATGAATTAATTAATGAGGGGGAGTTGTTTTGGTTTGGCATTTTTCCATAGCTCATTGGAGATGTAAATATACGTATACACACACATATGGAATCATAGAATCGTTAAGGTTGGAAAAGACATTTAAGATCCTCAAGTCCAACTGTCAGCTCAGCACCACCATCATGTTCACCATTAAACCGTGTCCTCAAGTGCCACATCCACATGCTTTTCGAACACTTCCAGGAATGGTGATGCCATCACTTCCCTGGGCAGCCTGTTCCTATGTCTGACAACCCTTTTAGTGAAGAAATCTTTCCTAATAGCCAATCTAAACCTCTACAAAAACTCTATATGTATACATAGATATTTTTCTATACATAACATATATTTATAAAAATATTCTCAGTCAATCCAAAAGCAGAATTTTTCAGGGATATTTTGTTTGTTTGTTTTTTCCTGATGAAATATTCTCGTTGAAATTTGGTAATTTAAAATAATCTGTGTTCTTTCATTCCCTTTGAATTTCATGTCATTTCTGCCATAAGAATGGCTTAGAAGACATTCTTTGCCTCTTTGGTCTTCTCTGACAGTTCAATTTGACATATTTACATAATAACCTCTCTAAGACAAAAATAATTTCTGACATGCAACCAGTTTCATCAAATGGAGTAAAAACTTCTCCTTTTCCCACCACTGCTCAAGTTGTGGATTTTACATTTTGCATTCACAGCACTGATTTGTTTAACAGAGATATATCATATCTCCCTCAACATGTGTAGTCATGTGTGTGCCTTCACGTGAAAAGGGAACGTCTGTGAGTCCATTCTTGGTTTCTCACCATGAAATAAAAAATGATTATAGGAGGGAAAGAATTGAAGGTCAGATAAATGAAAAACAAAAATAATTTTAGCCATTTAGTAAATCTATGTTTGCTTTCTATCTCTGTGGAGGGTTAGCAGACTTTCTCTGTTTATTGGGGTCTCTGTCTTAACTGCAATATAAGTAATATGAATATTTCGGAAATTATGCTTCTGAAAGAATTTTCAGCTTCTATGATATAAAACATTTTAGCATTGGTGTCAAGAGCTATGAATTTAAGTGATAAGTGTGTTATGAATATGAAGTTCAAATTTGTTCTATAGTTCTGGAATAGCAGGTGTCAGGGTTCTGTCTGTGCAGGCACCCAGTGCACTTAAGTGCAATTAAGTGCTTGGACCCATGGTCCAAGAACCCCTCTGTTTATCACCTGTATGGATGAGATAATGAATCAACCCGAGAGAAGGTGGCAACAATTAAAATCAGCACTAACCCATTGCTGTAGAACCTTTCTGGGTGGGAATTTTGGTCAGACCCGGAGATTCCTCCAAAACGCTCCTAGAAAAGTTGACCAGTGCAACTTCTGTGCTTTGGCATAGTGACAAACACCCCGAGGGGTCAGCCTGGCTGTCCCAGAGCTCCTGCTGGGAGGTTCCTGATACAGAAATGATGCAACCAAACACAGATGAGACTCTTGTGCTTAGCCAATGGGAAATATTCCTGCAGAGGTCTTTCTAGAACAGTCTTTCATAAACAGTTGAGATATTAATGAGTTGTTTCATAGGGAATTTAAAATACTCCAGAACAATTGATGATGCATGGTGGAGTGGTCATAGAAGACCATAGAGGTTTGGGATTTTTTGGTGTGTTTTTGTTGTTGTTGTTTTGTTCTGTTTTGGTTTGGTTTTTTGGGTGTTTTTGTTTTTTTTTTAAAACTTTGCAGATATAAATATTTGTGAAATAATTGACAAGTATAAGAAAACTGGCATAATGGTTCCCTTCCTGGTTTTCTTCCCCCCTCCCCACCATTAATTATAAAATAAAATATCTCTTTGTCATTTGTGTTCCTACACATGTGAAAGAGTATTTTTCAGTTCACATGCTTCAATCAAACCCCTAATTACTAGAAATTGTTGTCTTTTAATACTCCTGATTTTTGAAAAAAAAAAAAAAAAAGATAATGAAGTGTAAACACTCAGTTCTAGCTCAAGCCATAACTATAATTTCATTTCCAACCACCAAATAACAGGAAATCTCCTACCTTAGAAAACAGCATCCAGTAGAGACGAAGAAATTCCTTGGCCCTTGAATTTGAAGCTACAATGAAATTTACATGTTAGATGATCAAAATGGGCTTGCAGATGAATGGGCAGGTGCTCTGGTCTCAGAAATTGCATTCACCTTGGGATGCTGAGATTTATTCCTCTGTTCCAAGCTGTTCTCTAGATTTCTCAGAGAAGTAGGTAAGGTAGGCTAGCTCTCTCTCCTACTAGAATACCGCTGGAAACTGAAAAACTTGTCTAGTTAGCTTGGAATGGCTTTTTAGTATCCTAAAATTTTTGACAAGCCATTTGAATCTGAATTGTGAAATGTGTTAAGAATTAAATTGAACATAAAGGGTCTCATTTACCAACTGTTAGTGCTGTTGTTGAACATTGCATGTAGTTAACATAGCTTATGAAATTGCTTTAATACAAAACAAATACAAGCTACTTACTGTATATTACAAAGAATAAAATCCAGTTGGTGCCTTTTGATCTTAGATGGACTGAGTACACTGGAAGTGCATATCCACAAATTGTTCTCTGCATTTGAATAATGAATTGGCATGAACCTTATTTAATGAAGGTGTTTGCTTTTTGCAAGTAATTTTCCTTTCTCTTGTTATGGAGGAAAAGTACATTTATAAAGCCATACACTCTAATTATAGGAGAAATCTGTTGACTGAAAAAAAGCTTTACACGCGAAACTTATTCATTTAAAAGTCTGATTTATTTAATTGTATTCAGCAGAGATATTGCCAAGAATGTTTAGTTTATTTGGAGTTGTTGATATTGCAGGCTATTTTACTTGGCTGGGTAAATCTAGCAGAAGAACATCTTAGAGGATAGATGGACAAAGGACAGTGATGGTCCAGTGCTGGGATCTAGCTTTACACAACGTGATCAAAGTGAACCGAAGCCTTTACATTTCCAAAACAATAGGCAGCTGTTTTTATCTGAGATTTGACGAGGTTTTCTTTATGGGATCATGCAGTGGGAGATCTCCCCACCCCAGGCAGAGGGGTTGGCACTAGATGATCTTTAGGGTCCTTCCAATCCAAACGATTCTATGATTCTGTGATTGATGATGATCACTTGACAGTTAAAAGAAAAATGGAGGAATTAAGCCTATATGCTTATGATTTTTCATGAGAAGAGAGCTTCGGAGCTCTTTAGATGGAGAGAGTTTTGGCCTTTGGAAGAAGGGGCAGGCAGCTCAGGAGAGTGTTGAGAGGTTATGCAGGGAGAAAATTAGAATAGTCAAAGCCCAAATAGAATTTAATTTGGCTACTGCTGAAGAGACAATGAAAAATATTTGTATAAATAGATTCACAACAAAAGGAGAGCTAAGCAGAATTTCCCTCTTGTAATGGATGAGTTTCCAGACAGCCTCTTCTTCCATCATATCTTGGCTTTCTTGATCTTTTTTGCCTCTGATAATGTTGGCACAATGAAAGAAATCTTTTTGTGTCAGTACTATTAGCTTCTGTGTTGTCATCCAGCTTTGCTATCACAGTACCTTTAGGTCTTAAGTCTTGAAGTGAAATTTTCTAGGCATTGATGTCCTCCCAAAATTTCAGAAATAGGAAAGGGCAAAAGCCAGAGATACAGTCTACCATGACAGACAGAGAGGGTCTTGGACTAGGAAATCAGTGCATTTTACAACCAGCATAGGAAAATCTGTCTACCTACAGACTAATGGGATTAAAATAACAGTAGACCAAAGGAACTAATTCAAAAGGTTATGAGAATTTTTACTAAGGAAACCAACATGTACTTTTGTAAGGATATTACAAGAGCAGGGCAGCCATCAGCCCTTGTGCAAGATGAGATTGTCAGCTTCAGAATGAATTTTTTGTTTTCATAGGAGATTTCTTTTAACCAGAAGTAAACAAATATCTGTCCTCCTGATTCAGGAAACCTGGAAAGCTGAGCTGTAGCTCAGGTTTAATGGGTCATAGCCGCTGTTTTTCCTGAGTGCTACTTTTACAATAGTGTTCTCCCTTAGAATAGCACGTGAAATATTTGTGAACGAACTTGATTTGCTAGTATTGTAGTCTGGATCCCGGTTTCAGGCTATAACCCAGGAAGTAGGTGATCACCTGAACAAACGAACAGAAGATGCAATTAAAATAGAGAGTGTGAAGGGTTTGCAATCTTTAGACCATCCCAAAGGAAGACATTTCTTGACATTTCTCAGCTTACTGAACAGTGATGGATGAGCTGATTTAGCTGCAGCAGTTTATAAAATGACATCACCTGACAGATGCCTGCCCTGCTGGGGTCCCTGCAGACGAGGATGCACCTTAGTTCACATTAGTTTAAACCGTCCCTGAGGTGAGTTTAATAATCTCTCTAATGCCCTGCTCTGCATCCTGTGTGTGTGTGACAACTTTCAGAAGAAGCAGCCCTGTGAGAGCAGTAATGTCTTTAAGCCACTGAAGGACCAGAAATTTGGAGCTTGTCATCTTTTTTTCTGTCACACTCACTTTCCGTCTCGACAAAAAGATTTTTAAATTAGGATGGATGTTCCCATTAAACAACAGGGTTTCAAAGCCAGTTGCCATCTAATAGAATTTCATCAAAATGCCTCAGCTTAATGATATGGCCTCTTACTCATGCACGGCACAACCTGGACTGTTCAGTGCTGTTCCTCCCATGCAATGGCATTCTCAAAGCACAGCACCTTTCTTTGGCACAGGTACTCCTCCCAGAGAGCTGCGACTGGAAGAGAAAAGAGACCTTGAAGTAATCTTTTCAGGCCTCTGTCCAAACATGTATACCAACCATATTTTACTGTAGTTTGAAGAAAGTTTACATCACAGAGGACAGCAATGTTAGAGGAAATCTTACTTGTCTGTTGTGGTTGTACTCAGGGTTCCTAATTCTGTGTCTACAGTGTAGAACCTGCGCTTAGTTGTCCTATGCTTTCTTCGTAATTAAGGGGAGAAAGTGACCACAGTTCAGTTCCTTGATTTGAGATGTCAGTTTTGTGATGAAAACAATCATTCCCAGCAACATGTTTTTATGTATCAGTTCTCCATCTCTCACCAGAGGTGGTAGCTCAGAAACAGAGATCTAAGTTTGCCTACACGAGTCCTTTTCTCAGAGCCTGGAATTTTCTTATTGTTGTTTTTAATGAAAATATTTGAAAATCTTTTTCCTTGTATGTTTTCTCTTGAAGTGGAATTTATAAAACTGGAACTTTTTACTGTGATAAATACACTGATATAGTCTGTATTCACTTAGTGCTTAATACTAGAAGGTGGCATTCCTCTAAGGAGGGAGCAGAAAAACAGCCTGTGTGGACTCAATATGATCCTAGTTATGTGGAAAACCAATATTACTTTAGAGGACTGCACCATTTTCTAGCTGTACTTTTTCCATCCTAAAGCATCTCCTTTTGTAAAATGAAGATCCAGACAGTACTGTATAGTGTATGGCCAAAATAGTGCAAAGACTCTGCTCTTTCTCTTGATTCCAGAGGATTCTGGAGCTCTGAAAAGTTTAATCAGGAGGTGACTTGTCTCTGATGGTGTAAAAACCAACCTAGTCCCCCTTACATACACTGTTGCTATTCAAGAATAAAAAATCCCTACAATGACATCATTCCTAGAGTTTGCTGTAGAGTAAATAAACAAATTTAGGTCGGCATTTAAAATCTTCAAGTGACAGATTAGCAGGGCAATGACTCCAGATAGCTGTTGCTTTTGCATGGCAGTGTCTCTGAAATTTTTTTTTGGAACTTTGAGGATTTTCAGAAATATCTGTAATTTTTTAATTCATATTAATCTAATTTATTTCCTGAAATCCTGATTTTTAGGGTTAATCGACAGAAATATTTGAAAGAGAGCACAAAGCAGGTAAATTCCCATTCACGAGGCTACAAAAGAGAAAGTAAAGTTTGAGGTCATTCTCAACAAAAGCAGATACATTTCAAGCTCTCTGATATAGGCAACAGAGCTGCCAAAAAAAAAAGAATCCCTAAGACCAGTTCCAGCAGTTTGAGAGAGGAAATCCTTCCGCTTTCCTCAGAATTGGAGAAATGTGTCCGGAGTCCTGTCCTCCTCAGTATAAGAGATGTGTGAATTTATTGGATCCAGTCCTACAAAAGGCACCAACCTGTTCAAGGACAGGAGCATACAAGGTACAAGGACAGGCCAAGAAACCTGGTCTTGTTAAGTCCAGAGAAGAGAAGACTCGGGGCGAAGTTGCTGCCATTTGCAACTACCTAATTAACAAACAAAGAGAAGATGAAGCCACACCTTCTTGATGGTGAATGGCGATGGGATGAGAGGCCACACACACACAAGGTGAAACCTGGGAAATTCTGAATTCATACAAGACAAAAATTTAAAAAAAAAAGAAAAAGTACGTGAAGGTGGTAAAACCCTGGGATATATTGCCAAAGAGGGAGTGGAATCCATCTCTTCAGAGATGTTCAAGACTCAGCAGGACACAACACTAAGCAATTTGATCTGATTAGATTTAAGTAGGGAGTTGGACTAGGTGATATCCAGAGGTCCCTTTGCACTTAAATTATTCTAAATTTCCACAATAATGACCAAGTTATGCTGCTAACATGGAATGGCCAATTAACTGGTTTTGTTGTTTTTTGTTCTTTTTTTTTTTAATAGTGTTTCTTTCTATGTTTTGCCACTAAGTAAATTGTTGCAAAGTATACTCTCTCTGTGCTTCAATAATTTGAAGTATCTGGTTTCTAAGAATTTTAGTCAATTCAGCTGAGGATAAATTTGATAAAGCACTATGAGAGAAGCAGACAAACACTAAAGAACTCAGAACTGAACTAATTGAGTAAGATTTTAAACATCTTTAGTTCACACAATTTTTGAGCCCACCTCCAGGTGCATTTTCCTATTACTTTTTATTTTTAGTTTGAAACTATAGTCTATGCCAAGAAAGGTTGAAAATAGAAGTATTAAAACGTAGTCATGCACAACACCGTGTTATTGCATTGATACAAACTATGAAATTAGCTCACGGTCTTCCTTCTGCTCATCAGTGTAGCATTTAAATGCCAGATTAAGTTAAACCTAAAAAAAATCAGCAATGGATTGTAAAAGAGGGCATATTTTCATGACACTGTACATCAATCCACTTCCAATTTTCTATTGTTTCGAGTAGCATTTCTTTATGCTCCCTTTTTCTATAGTCTGTGGTGAGAGTAAAAGATATTCGTGCTGAGGCTGGAGGTTTTGAAACCTTTGAAAAACAACCAATTCCATCAATTATTATCAGCCATCTCTCTGTGGGTCTAGATGATCTTTGTGTCTACCACAGAATGCTAATTAACTTCCTGAAGATTTAGGTGAGGAAGCTCAGGGAAACATCCCAGCTCAAGCTAAGAGGTGTGAAATACGGGTTTTAGGAATGTCAATGGGAGGAAATCACAGGAGATGCATCGATATGTGGTTGGTGAAGCTTCTCTGATGCTCCTGGAGATGCGCAGATATTTGGACAGTCCAAAAAGGCAATCAGTATCTAGTTGGCATGTAGGAATTGTATTCTCACCTCAAGTGATAAGCAGTGGTCTAAGTTTCAAATTGTCCATGTTTCACAAACCCACAGATTAATAAATTGTTTTACTTTAAATCTAAGCAGTGCAAATTTCAAATGTGAGTAATTTATACAAGAATTTTTTGACAGTAGTTAAAACTTCTGATTTATGTTACCCTAATGCAAACTCAGATTATTTTCTAAGTGTAAATGTGTTGTTTGGGAAATATTTGTGGTAACAGGCTGTGATCTGTCCAGTTACATCCTCCCACAAGAGATATACTGATACAGACGTTGATCCTGTAGTATGGAGTGGCTCATATTTGTTGACAGGTTGGCAATGCCATTTGCAATTTTTTCACTAATACACATAACAAGGCATACCGTGATACCATCAAGCTATAGCCTTTGCAGGAGGGGATAAGAGGATATGATGGAAAAGGAAAGTGAATGCAGCCAACTTTAGAGTCCTTTCCACTCCTTCTCTTCCAGAGAGGGTGTGTTATGAGGAGAGACACTGGCTCCACAGTGGGACATGTGTGATGGACAGAGATCAATTTCTCTGTTGGACTGTTTGCTCTGAGGGTCTTTTCATGGGACAGCATTACTGGGACCTAATAGTTTTGTTATGGTTTGGGCAAAATGGACGTGTAGAATGAGATACTATTGGATTACACATCTAGCCAGTTAGGTGGCTGGGAGGTTGGGATGGTTAAAATCTCTCTTTGGGGCCACCTGTTTGATCAGAACCATAGAACCATGGAATCAGAGTGGTTGGAAGGGACTTAAAGACTATCTAATTCCAGTCCCCCTGACATGGGCAGGGACACCTTCCATTAGATGAGGTTGCTTCAAGTCATATCCACCCTGGCCTTGGACACTTCCAGAGGTGAGGCAGACACAACTTCTCTGGGAAACCTGTTCCAGTATCTCAACACCCTCACAGTAAATAGCTTCTTCCTACTATCCAATCCAACTCTTTCAGTTTAAAGCCCTTGTCCTATCACTATACACCCTGGTAAAAAGAAACGAACGGCTCTCCGTAACTGGATTTTTGTGGAAACCTCTAGCACAAATTGAGACCATGAATTCTAATCTCTGTATTTTATTTTCTTGATACTTTTGCTACGCAGGGCAGCTTTTATGTCCCATCTGAAAACTGCATGCAGCATGCATACAAATGGCATAAGGACCTCTGTCTTCTGCTCTTGAATGCTCAAAGAGGACTTCACACATACTACACCCTCATAATGAATGAGATTTCTGATTTACCACAGCTGAAGTTGGGTAAGTGAACAGACATTTAAAATCACTGAATATTTTACAGTGCTGCATTTTCAACACACATTTTGGTACTAAAATTCTTGGGTTGTTTAGAGAATTAAAAGGATTTTCATCTGTGTTTTCTGATAAGTGTTTATTTTGGCACACTGTCAAAGATGACTGACTCCGCAGCTTATGTGGATCCTTTTAT
This sequence comes from Cephalopterus ornatus, assembly GCA_013396775.1. Taxonomy (NCBI): domain Eukaryota; kingdom Metazoa; phylum Chordata; class Aves; order Passeriformes; family Cotingidae; genus Cephalopterus; species Cephalopterus ornatus. The sequence goes on along the minus strand of VZRE01008651.1, from coordinate 63,615 downwards.
AGGATGTGGCCTGATGTGTAGAGGGACAAAATATTTTGATAAATTACTCAAAATACTTGCCTTTCAGTGATTTGTGGCCTCAGTTGCATTTTGAAAAGTGGAAATTCCAGTTCTGAATGGCCATGAAATCTGGGGAAGACGTTAACTTTTTTTTTTTCCTGAGTAAACACTTTTTTTTTTTAAATTAAAAAGAAAAATCTGAAAGGTGATATGAGTGGTTTTGAATAATATTCTTTTCTTTACAATTCACAGTGTATTTCTCCCCTGCCAATTACATCTTGCTCTTCAAAATTATTCTGATTTTCTTCCTAATTCAATTGTTTAATAGATTTTCTGGTTTTGGCAGAAGCTTTTTTTTTGGCTGGTCAGGCCTATTAGGTTCAACGTGAAAGTGCTGGCTGGATTTGCTGGATGGAGCTCTGTAATTTAGTCATCTTTGTAATGACAGCATGAGCTCCTATGGAAATGAGAGACATTCCTGACTAATTCCTGCTCTCCCACCTGTTTCTTTGAAATCAAGAATTGTGGCCCATAATTTCACATCTGCGTTTTTTGAGCCTTTTTATTTCTGTGAGCAGGTTTTGAATTATCAGTTTGGTATGTTGCAGAGATAGTTACATTAGGAGGGTCAATTGCATTGGCCAGCAGGTTTTAAAAGGGAGTAAAATGCAATTTCCAGTATAGTGCTTGTATACAAGAACCATCAAACATGATATATTATGCTTCACACACTTATGGACTTGATAGCTCCTATTTTCCACTCCATGTCTTGTTTCCCAACATATATTTCCCTTCAAGGTAGCCTAAAACCCATGGGGTGGTAAGAGCACATACTGTGATACTCAATCCAGCTAGGAGAGGGAAAAAAAAAATAACAGCATTTTAATTTGGAATTTATGAGCTCTCAGACAGAATACAACATGCAACAAAACTCCTGCTTCATGCATCTTGATTATCAGGCACATATAATAAAAGATTTGTGGCTCACTCAGATGGGGTTATAGGTTGGGACATGTCAAAGCTGTGTTTGGTCGGCTGACCACAACTCCAGGACTGCCCCAGAGCACAGACTGGCTTTCTAAATAAAATTTGCTTGGATTTCAAATGACTACTGGTACTGAGGCAGGCACTGCATTTGCAAATGTACTTCTTGCAACACATACAAATTTGCTAAATGCAAATACCCTTTTTAGCCTCTTGAGCAGAGTGCTATTTGTATCATTTTATTCACAGTCTGAAAAACTACTGAAGATTTGATTTTAATGCTGATCATCTGACACCCGTTGGAAAACTCAGTAGAATCATGGAGTGTAAGATTCACGCAGTGAGATGAATGTAAATCAGATTTTTATATCTGCCTCCTTACAACTATCGGGGTGAAACAGGCCCATTTAAAAATATGCTATCTAACACAGGTAGTGCTTTCTACTTTGGGATGGCATGAAATGCACCTTGTAATTGCTATATTTATCCTCTGACTAGGGGAAAAATGTAAATGACTCATTCAGCTGTAACATCTATATTGGTCAGATTAATCTCATCATAGGTTTCTACAGAAGTTTAAGATAAATCTGAGACTATAAATCTCTGCACACTTCCTTAATTATTTTTATTCCTAGCTCCCTGAGTAACATATTAAAAAAATAATAGCTTAGTTCAGACATTAAAAATGGTAATGATTATTTCTCAAATTTTACCAGCTAAGATTAGATCTTTTCAAGGAGCTCAGATCTTGGCCTGTCCTTTCCCATTTAGTATTATTTGAGAAGAGTTGTCTGGGGACTGGGGAGGGCATTGGCTTGTTGGTTGTTCTGCCTTGTTCCTGCTTTGTTTTTTTACGGATACTATTAGAAAGTTCCGCATTGCAAAACCAAGCTGCCAAAGTTACAGAGTTGATTGATGTCCTCCTTTGCCTTGGTGCATTTAAAGTGGAGTGTCCCTGTGCTGGATTCTCTCAGGACTGCATCACAGCGCTGCTCCTCGCTGTAGGAGTAATGAGCTTCAAACTTCACAAGGCAGTGCAGAGATGCCCAATCTTTTACTAGTCAGGCATCTGGTATCGCTACACAGTCCTCTGTAACATCCCAGGAACCACCACTTCTTGCACATCATTTGCTCAGACATTGCATTCAGTTCTGCAGTTTGTCATAAATACCAAAGGCTAATAAGAAAACTTCTAGCAAAAGAGAGAGTAGACAACGAAAAGCCAAATTCTGTTGTCTTTGTCGTCATAACAACAACTTCTACTGGTTTGGTGATCCAGGTTTCATGAACAGAAGTTGCACCTGCACCATACAAGGTGGGTCGGGAGTGCCCACATCCAAACAGGAACTTGCCTGTCAGGCAAGTGACAATTGGCTGATTTCTCACATGAATAAACAGCACAGCATGAACATTTCACGTCTACTGTTCTCAAACCTGACCTCTTTTTTTTTGTGTTTTTTTCCCCAGAGGACCTATCTGTGGAAGAGACGTTATCCCAGCTTTGTATGGAGCTGCAGGTATTTTCTTCAGCAGAATCTGCCCGTAGGTTTTTCCGGTCCATTTTTCAAGTGCAGTGAGACAGGCCACTCACACATCAGAGCCGGGAGAAAGGAAATTTGGTGCCATTAGAAAGTTTGTTGACTGTTTCTCTTCCACCAACTATTTCACATCATTTTGATTAGTCACATAAAAGGTGTTCCTGTCAGTTTTAACAAGTCACCAGCTGGATTACCGTAACATCCTTCAGTGAGCCTAGCCCTGAGTACTAGTATGAAGAAAAAAATTATTTGGGGTAGGTTGCAATTACAGCTTTTCTGCTGACAGGAGAAAAGATACTTTGGCAGGCTGTACAACCATATCTTTTCAAATAAAAATACCTAAAAGTGCAGGGAGGTTCGTGGGAGGAAAAAAGTTATTTTGGCACAGAAGTGATTGAACTACTCTCTTGAACTTTCTTCTGTCAAGTTCATTTCAAGTGAGACATAGACAAGTCAACCAGAGTGCCAGGGAGGAATGCAAGCAGCAGCTGATCACTGGAAAAAGTGTTTTAGAATCAGACATTTAATAGATTTTATTTATCATAGAATCATAGAATCATTAAGGTTGGAAAAGACCTCCAAGATCATCAAGTCCAACCTCTGACCAAATATCACCATGCCAGTAAAACCATATCACAGAGTGCCACATTTACTCATTTTTTGAACAGTTTCGATAACTCCACCACTTCCCCAGGGAGCTGAATTTGGTAACAAAGGAAGAAGATGAGTCCAAACCTACCAGGAAGTCCATTTACACTGTGGGGTAACGCTTGTCACCCATGGCTAAAAAACTGTTTGAAAATAAAAATTTATTAAAGTCCTAACTTTGATGCTTTTCAAGAAATCTCGTTTCATATAAAATTGATTTAGAAAAGCATAAGTTATTGGGCTCAACTTTACTAGATTTAGAAGCTGTAAGGGTATAGGACAGACAACACAGTCTAGAGTCTCCTTTGGACTGATTTTCTATGAGTCTGTGAAAGTCCAATTTGGCTTGGCATACATCAGCAAATGACATCATTAATTTCTCTGTATTTTCTACTTCCTGTCAAATTCTTCTTCCTAAAATCTTTTTGACTTGTTTTGCATGGCAATATTAATAAAGCCAGTCTGCCTTGACTGGTGCTTGAAATCTGATGAGGACAGAGTGGCAACAGATAAAGATACAAAACAGCCAGAACAGCTGGTTCTAGGGGGTTTCCTCTGTGCTGGAAAATGTTTTGCCTTAGAATCATAGGATGACAGCTTTCTATGTATCTGTTTGATTATAAAGACAGTGAATATGCAGGGGCTTGATACAGAGGTTGAGACTTTGCACATATTGGTGGGACGTAGATGCAGCCCTGACCATCTCTGCAGTGTCAGTGCACGTCTCTCTGTGCTGTACAGATTAGTATTGCAATGCTCTCCCTGTATTTTGCCTCTAGGAGTATGTGAACTGAAACCTTTTTTTTTTTTTTCAGCAGAACATAAGAAAAGCAGTCATTTATAAAGGAAGAAAAAGCTATTAGAACCCGTACAGAGAGAGGCCTGTGGGGTTAGTCTCCCATTACCACTGTGTTACCAGAGCCAGGTCCATTTTTAAAATTAAACACCAAAAAAAAAAAAGAAAATACCAGTGAGATTAACCCGTGATGACTTTGTATTCAACCCAAGAGCACAGCAGATACTCAGTGCAGGAGAAAGCAGAAGGGAAGTAGTTTTTCAGTTGTGTGATTGATTTATAAACAAACAAGGAAAAATAACTCCTCAAAAAGCCCTGTTAAATTTGTTTTGTGTGACAGCACTGTTAAAACCAAAGTGTCCACCAGTGTGGGTTTTGAAAGGTGCAGCACAGGGCACAGCCTGGCAGCAGGTGTGTGGATGGAGTCAGTCACAGCTGGTAATCTTTTTAATTGCTGGGTTTTACTCTGAGAAACTGAGTCCCTGGGATTTGACCTGTGTGTAGCAGTGCAGTAGAAGCAGGCATTGTCTTTTCCTTCCTTCCTTCCTTCCTTCCTTCCCTCCTTCCTTTCTCTCCGATAGGTTCAAAAGTTTAAGAACCAATAAACTTGAAAAATAGCCATCACACAACTACTCCTAAAATGACTTGCATTAATAATGTATCTTCCTTGAAGACTGGGCTTTCGGTTTATGATGTAAGAAACTGGCTTAAAAAATTAAAAATTAACACTGAATAACAGCATATAAAATTGGGTGCCATAAATAAAGTAGTTCCCTGACTCTGTAAATGGAAATGTTTGGGCAGGATCTTTTGTTTCCCAGTATCTCCCTGATTTTTATAGTACTGGAATGGGTGCTGGAGCTTGTGCCATTTTGGACTAGTTGTTAAAATAGAATAGCATCCAGGCAGTGTAAACACAGCGACAATATCTGTGTTATCCACACACAAATTTTCTCTGCTTTTCTCACACACAGACAATTTGCTTTTTATTGTGGCTTAGTTTTCAGTGTCATAAATCTGGAAACTATCCGTGTAATAAAATGTGAAAAATAAGCAGGCTTTCAGCTGGATTGTAGTTCTAACTGAAAGAAAGACCCGGTGAAGATCTGATTGTACTATTTGGTATTATTTCTGGAGTATTTCTGGTATTATTAATAGTTTCATGGAAACATGTAGGGACCATAGGAATAGATGAAGGCTCAGATGTGCACTCTCTGTGCCAAAACGTGGAGGTAAAATACAATTTCTGTCTCTATTTACATTAATAATTATAAACACAAGTTGAGAGAGCTGGGGTTGTTTGGCCTGGAAAAAACTCCAGGGAGACCTTTTAGCACCTTCCAGTATCTAAAGGGGGTTACAAAAGAGGTGGAGAGAAACATTTTACAGCGGTATGTAGTGATAGGACAAGGGGATATGGCTTTAAAGTGACAGAGGGCAGGTTTAGGTTAGACACTAGGTAGAAATTTTTTACTGTGAGAGTGGTGAGACACTGGTACAGGTTGCCCAGAGAAACCGTGGATGCCTCACCCCTGGGAATGTTCAAGGCCAGATTTCCTGGGGCTCTGAGCAACCTGGTCTAGTCGAAGGTGTCCCTGCACTCGGCAGGAGGGTTGGAATGAGATAGTCTTTAACCAAACCCATTCTATGACTCTATGACTCTATGAAATTGTGAAACCAGGAAGGCTGATGTGCAGAGACTTTGCTGCTGGCATGAGCTTTCTCACTGCAGAGCTTTAGCACAGAATTGCAGCCCAGACCTGGAGGCCACACAGGGTCCCAGCATGTGTTAGTGTCGGAGACAAGCAACAGCAGACTCTGGGATGTCTGTTTTCATCATGTGTTGAGGACACGGTGTTTTGGGTTTGGTTCGTTGTTCATTTCCCCCCGAGTTGCCCATCTGGCATCCTAATGTGACATGGCTGAGAGGGCTCCTTTTGCTAACAGAGACGGGCCATGGTTCATTATTTCAGAGCATCCAGCACCATCTGGTGGATAATTTGGAACCCACATTCTTTGAGTTTTTTTCCTGTTTACTATATCTGCCGTAAAGTGCATGCAAAGACTGAGTCTGTCCCCACTTCTTGCTCTCCAACTGGGCAGCTGAGAATTTTTGCACTAAAATATGTGGCTTTTAAAGAGTAAAAGAAAAAGTCTCACCAGCTTTATTTGGAGTAAAATAACCAAAATGGTAGCTTTAATAATAATACTTCTAAATCATGAGGAATTTTTGTTGTTGCTGTTGTTCCTAAAAGGACTTAATCCGACACAAGAACTGATTCTTTTTCATAGCACTGTCTTGATGTCAGAATTTCCTTTCTCTCCTCCAGCTGCTGAGCAATCCAGAAAAGATAGCAGAACAGATAAGCAAGGATCTTGCCTGGCTTTGTTCTCACCTCCTGGCCCTGTGGACCCAGTTCCTAGAGGTGGCAACGCTCCATCCAGAAGTCACGGCTTATCTGACTCAGGAACATCACACGCTAAGGGTAATGTTAAGCAAGTTCAGTAATGGTCATTCCTGACAGGCTTTAATGCTTTATCTAGATGTGTATTTCCAATACAATTCTGCCTATATGAGTATTTGTGTGAAATGGGGTGAGCAAGACAAGAGGTGAAGAAGTGAAGCCAGGATTTGAAATTACAGATTTCAATTTCTGGAATGAACACTGTTGCCTTTGTGTGACCTGGGATCCTATTTAAAATGAGTGCACTTCAAACACCAGAATCAGGTGAGGAGGTGGGTGGGAAGAGGTAGATATCACTTGTGCTTGTCAGATATCCATAAATCATAAACATTTGTTTTAAAAGCCACAAACATTAAAGTGACAAATAACCAAAAATATGATTTTATCTCAACTACTTTCACAAAAGTACCATGAGGAAAATAGAATTGTTCTCTTGTCTTTGTCACATGCATACTTATAAATATATAGCTATTTGTCTTTTTCCCAGTGAGGTGCACAGAACAAAATACTAATATTGCTGATGTTGAAATTGCTTCTTGTACTTGGTAATAAAGAAGGCACAAAACCACTTGTGATTTCAGTTAATGTTGTCAGGTCTGCTTTATCTGATTAGTTCAGCAAGTGCTTTGTCTTCCATTAGGATGTTCTTGGTTATTGACCAGACATCAGTTCAGCACATGCCCTGAGCTGAACTCAGTCTGATCTAATCTCTAGAGTAGGGACAATAGAGAAAAGGGCAGGATTCACCTTGCTTAGCTTTAGGAGTGTATAACGAAGGTATTGACATCTCAGCTTATGTTTTTGCTCCTGTCAAAGTCAGTGGAGATCTGCTGACACTCCAGTGAACAGAACAACCCTCCAGTTTCTCTCCCCAGGAGCATGGCTGAGCTTGGAAAAGGGAGGCATAAAATTCAGGAAGAGGTGAATGAGTGCCTTATGCTGAGACTCCCCTGGTGAGTCTGACTAGATCTGCCTTGATTCTGAGGGGACCTGGGTGTCTTTCAGCCAAAGAACCCAACTCTGTATGCTCCCAGATCCAACAAGCGAATCCCAGCCTGTGGTTTCTTCCAGCCTCGACTGATGCCTACTGCCTGCCTGACCTGTGTCAAATTACATACCCTTGTATGCTCCATATAAATTGTTCCTTCCTATATAAATGGTGTGTAATTTTACTTTTCCAGCAATGGAAAACAGTTTGAGAGCCCCAGATGAAAATTCCTACTATTAAGATAAGGGTTTTTTGAAGGGATACTAGTCCTTTTTCTCAGAAAGACCATTTGTTAAAGCACAGCTGGGGTTTAGGGAGATGCTATGACATATGCTTTTCTCTGTCATTTTCTGTCACTGTAACAGAGGTCACTTTTACAATTACTATTAGGAATGTACGGGCTGCAGTTTAACAGCTCAGTACATTTGATTGCATATTATGCTTGATTCATTTATACTCAAAGCTTTTTCCAGGGTAGATGACAGCACTGAGTTTTTTATAGCTTATTTCACACTCTGTGCTCTGCCATCCACTTCAGATCCATGGCTCTTTTGTAACTGATTATCCAACACTGAATAGATCTAATGCCCATGAAGGGGTTTGAAGAGATCTCATTTTGTATCATGACATAGGCAGGTGTGTTTCTACCATGATAGGGCTTGTTATCCTCTGGACTGATATGTATGACTTCCTTTGCTGTCTTGGTGGTTTGAGAGTCACTGTGAGTCACTTTGGATATTCCCATAGAAGAGACAATCAATTGTTCTAATTTAGTTAGTTGCTCCACTAATTGCTGTACAATTTGGAAAGGAAGAATCTTCCCCACTTTAAGAATATGGGGGGAAATGGTAAATTTCACAGCTTTTAGAAAATTAGTCAGAAGATGTAGATAACCAAATTCTGATTTATTGTCAAGGGACACTTCTCACCTCACAGCAAAATATGCAATAGCACCAGCTTTTTGTGCCAGACTGGAAAAGTGAAGCAGAATTGAACTCTTTGGTTTTTTTCTGTCAACAGAGTGGTGCTACCACACTGAGGAATCTGGTCCTGACAGTCACTGTTCTGTTGTTAGGCTTGTGGTACTTGGCACCTTTTAGCAGATCTTAGGTTTAACTTGTGTCTCTCCCTCTCAGGTGAGGAGATTCTCAGAAGCCTTCTTCTACACCGAGCACCAGAAGCCTGCTGTGCTCACATTCCAGGAAGGCCTGTAAGTAACACATTAACCCTCCCCTGTCACTGGAATGACTGAAAATTTACTTTAAAACATTTTGCAGTGAAGATTGATGTCTTTTTTTTTTTTTTTGCTGGATATGGAGGAGTTTGGTTTGAGAGAAGTCACTGGCTGGCTCTGTTTTAGCTCCATATTGTAAAACCACTGAAATAAGTTCCAAAAGTGTGTATATATATATATGTATATATTTATATATATTCCTTTCTTCAATTAAATTCCTGAACCAAATACAGCAGATCCAGCACAGGTAGTTTAATGGGAAACAATTACTGGGAAGAAACAAATCTTAACATTTACAAATTTTCTCTTTACGATCCCTAATAAACATTTTTGGGAGAGACAGTCATGGATTTCTTTTAATGTTTAGTTGAACCCTACTTTCTATAGCAGAAAGGATATTTAAATGTGGGCAGGAGCATTAAACAGCCGATGCAAAGCTGTGGATGTTCAGTAGGTGCAGCAGTGGAAGGCAGGAATGGGGAATACCACTGTATTAGCAGGAGAAAACACGGGTGTGATACGAGTTTAGGACTGATAATGAATTGACCAAGAACCAACTCTATAAAACAGACAAGGAAAACAAATGTTGAACTGGGCTGCGTGCATAAAAATATGCCCTAAAACATTGGCAATGTAAGTATTTCCCTCTGCTGGACACTTCTTGCTTGCAGCCAAGTAGGGCAGCGCATGGAGCCAGTTTTAAAGCTGCACCAGGGAAAAATTTTGCCTTTAGTTTTAGCCAGTGATCCCATGTGGCCCACGTGGATAATACTCAGGACCTGACCCCTGAAGGCAGAGTTCAAAGAAAGATGCTCAGATTTGAATTTCTGAGTAATGAGGAACGTCCTGACTATTTGTCTGCTGAAACAGCCTGTCACCATGGGGGGTTCACAGCACTGCCAGCGTGGAAACCCATCTTTCAGAAGGGGCTTAAAGGCCATGACATCAGGTCATGTCACAATTATGAGCCTTAAGTGAGACATTTGCTTCTAACTCAGTGCGAAGAAGAAAATTGCTTTCTCAGAGCTGTCACTGGGGACATTAAGGCTGATTCAGTGCTGATGGAAAGGGCCGTGACTTCATTAGTGGGTGAGTTGTACAAGGCTACCATGTTCTGCCAGATTAGAACAGCACCAGGGCTGCAGGTGCCCAGCTGTGTTCACTTGGTTCTCCTACATCAAGATTTTAGTGAGCTGTGTACAGGAAAAACCCCATGTCAAGATCCTGGGGTGAAGGCACAGACACTCACAGCCCCATTCAAACAAACATAACCCTGCACAGGAGGAAGCCTAATTGCATGAAGTGTTTTTATTTCTCCAGGCAGTCACAGAACTAGCCTATTTCCTACATATGAACATGATGTTTTTCTTAATGATTATCAAGGAGACTGAGTAAAAAAAAAGAAAATAGTTAAAAAAATTAAAAATTGGTCTGTGTAGTAAAAGCCTATGCAGGCCTCGAGGCAGAGTCACGTTTTCTTTTTGAATTTGCTAGATGACATAGTTGGAGAAACAGTCTTAATTGTCAGAGTACTGTTAGTGTTGTGGGTGGCAATAGCAAGTATTAATTGGGTTCACAGAGTCTCCAGTTGAGATTGGTGCTCAGTGTGCCAAGTGCTGTACAACCACCTCGAGCAGTAACAGTTTTTTCTCCCAGTTCTTTCTTCCTTCTTACCACACAAGAGCTGGTATTTTGCCTCCTATACTGTTGTGAGTTTGTGTGAGGGCATGTACCTACATGTTTGGTAGCATTTCACTGGTTAGACAGAAGACAACACACCGTTTTCAGTATCCTGGGTATGGCCCAGGGTGGAAACCTCTATCAGGTGATATATCCTTCCTATATTTACGGACAAAAATTCTTTTCCTCAGTCCTTTTAGTAACAATTATTCATCTTTTTCACAAAGGCATGTAATAATCAGATGGGAGGTAATGGCTTTAAGATGAAGGACAGTAATTTCAGATTAGATATTAGGAAAAAATTCTTCCCTGTGAGGGTGTTGAGGCACTGGAACAGGTTACCAGAGAAGTTGTGGATGCCTCATGCCTGGAAGTGCTCAAGGCCAGGCTGGATGGGGCTCTGAGCAACCTGATCTGGTGTTCTCACCAGTGGCAGGGGGTTGGAACTAGATGATGTTTAAGGTCTTTTCCAACCCAAACCATTCTATGATTCTATTAATTAACATGTCAGTGATAAATTTATTATGGTGCTAAGAGTTAACATCAAACACCCAGGTGTTACTGCCAGCAAGAACGATCAGTTGGCTGATTGAGGCTCCTGTCTGAGTCATGTTTTAGCATCCAATGACTTGTTTATCTCCGAAGAAAAAATAACCTGCCTACAAGTAAGAACAAATGACAGATAGCAATAATTATAATCTGAAGTTGGAGCTGATATGCTGCTCTGAATGAATTATTTGTCTCTGGACATAGGAATCTTCCTTTCTGGGATGAATTCCAAACTTGCTGTTTGAGTTTTGGCTCATAAGGTGTAAAGTGTGTTTTTACAGTTAACTGCCACATGATAACCTGCCTTTTGCCAATGCTAATCTGAAGTATTGCCACTGTGTTGTGCTACGGGATCTGTGCAGATTTACTTTCAGCTGAGCATCTATGAAAACCTTTTTGCTTCCTCTTTGTATTTGATGCGTTCTGATTTTTTTTGAAACAGATGTTTAAATAAGAAAGTTCTTCAGGAATAAAAATTATTGTATTTATTATAGCTGAACACACATTCCTGTTCCAGTTTGATGTCACATTCACTGATGTGCATTTTGTGTGGCCAAAATGGTAGAAACAGACAGGGACCTACAAGAAAACTGAAGAGGGACTTTTTACAAGGGCGTGTAGTAATAGGAAAAGGTGGAGAGTCTTCATACTGAAAGAGAGTAGGTTTAGATTAGATATTAGGAGGAAATTCTTTAGTGTGAAGGTGGTGAGGCACTGGAACAAATTGTTCAGAGAAATTGTGGATGCCCCATCTCTGGACCTGTTTAAGGCCAGGCTGAGCAACCTGATGTAGTGGAGGGTGTCCCTGCCCGCGTCAAGGGGGTTGGAACTGGATGATCTTAAAGGTCCCTTCCAACTCAAATCATTCTATAATTCTATAGCTCTAGCTCTCCCAACAGACAGTGGCTGAATTGATGTATCTTAGCTCTTCCAGATGCGAATGCGTGTGAGATACCACAGTGCTCTGAGGTTTGGTATAAGTGAGACAGAGGACCTGCCATGCATCTCCTTGGCTTTGTTCCTCCCTGTACTGCTCAACCAAATTTTCGATTATTGCTTCCTGCATCTGGGTTTTGAAACCCTGACTTCAGCCAGAGTGACAGACCTTGTTTCCTGACCGGGAAGCCAGCTGAGTGATCCAGTCCCAGCCAGCAACTGTGACCCCTGGGAGGACAGCAAGGGTTATGGCAGCTAACAGGAGGCTGTGGCAGTGGCAGCTGGAATAGTTTCAAAAATACTGAGGTCTTCAATAAGGGATTGTGCAAGTTGTAGGTATTTCTAACTGAGGGATCGAATTGTCCTGGGAGTGCTGGGTATCTCCCATCATGCATCTTCCCTCTCCTTTTGAGGACATTGACTCTGTCTTCTGCCTACACATCGGGGCTTGCAGGAGTGATGGACAGACAGCACAGTAACTACTCAAACCCTCAATTCATTTTGTACTTTGCTGCCAGGATCCAAAGCCACGCACAGATTTCTACAGAGATTCGTAACTCGGAGTATTTCACCAGCATGCCCCCGCTGCCGGCAGAATGCCTCGACATCGACGGGGACTGGAACACTCTCCCAGTTATCTTTGAAGACAGGTACATGGATATTCCTTGCAAAGGTGAGTGAAACACCACAAGATGCAGCTTCCTGAGACAGCTTGAACTGAGGGAGTTTTGCTGTCCCAGCCCAAGATAAGCCATCTCACATCCCTTGTTCTGGTGAGCTTGGAAGAGAGTGTGAACCCCTAAGTAATTCAGCTGAATTCTTCTGTTTTCCATAATAGAAAAATAGAGTACTTCCTGTATATTTTTCATCTTCAAAGTAGGCTGTTTTGTTAAGAGAGATGGAGGCAAAATCTAGACAGAAAACTACATTGTTTGGATTTTTGTTATAGTACAAATTTAAAGGAAAACCACTATGACTGTTATCCCCACTGTGACATCTAGTGGTAAGAAATCTCAGAACAAAAAATCACCGTTTCATTGTAAAGCACAACACTTTCCTGAAAGGGAGCATTACCTTCCAAAAAATATTTTGCCCTTGATTGCCCACATGAAAATTTTTAATTAAGAAATTATTTACCTCTGCATATTTTTTAGTAAAACCTCACACTTTAGTACCTTTTTCTTTTAACTCAACCATTAGGATTAGCAAGGAAGCAGTATGGATTAATATTATAGGTCACAATAGTCTAATGAACATAGCCTATGGTACAAAATTTCCACTCTTCCACAGTTATTGTACTGCCTCAATTTTGACAATGCTCATTAGAGATATTTAAGCTATTAAACTGAGTGTTAAACTGCTTCAAAAGTAAGAGCTATACTGTGAACAATGTCAAATGACAGCAGGAATACAAAGAAGTATCAGCTTTGTTTCACTTAGCTATGCTTTAAAAATTAAGAGTTTATGTACAGTTGCACTGAGGAAAGTGTATTTTACTGATATTGTCTTCTCTGGCCTAATAATAACTGTTCAGTGAGTATAATTCTAGTTGAATGCACTTTGGCATGTGCATTTGTCATCTGCCTGTAATGTATGTATAATTTACATAATATAAATATATATAGCATAATTTTTTAGGCCTTAAAATCACTTTTAAAAGTCCCATATAGCTTTGGGATAATTTCTTGTGTTCTTACAGGTACTACTACTATTTTTCTTTTTTTCTTTCAGATCAGAATTTTGAAGTTTTCTCAGATTTCGAGGTTCCTGCAAATACTCAAATGGATGTAATAGATGAAAATGAAGAGTGCACATCAAATGATGCCACTGCAGTAATGAAAGGAGACTTTGGGAAAGGTATTCCACTAATACACGACAGGATAAACAGGAATCCCTCATGCCTATACAGCAGTACTGAAGGTGCTGCTGAGGGTTTAAACCAGCACTCCACATCTCAGGTATGTACAGCAAACAAAGAAGGCCAAAGGAAACCTGAAAATATTTTTGTTTCAAGAAGGGAAACTGTTTCTGACTCAGAGCCGGGCAATACAGAACACATGCCAGGAGACTTTGAAATACCCAAGGATGTTTTATTAAAAGATAATAGACTTGGGGCAGATGTTCCTTGTGGAGACACAAAACCTAGCAATAAGGACTCTCACAAAAGTGAGCCCATCTTAATTGTCAGTGGTCAGTATGAATGTGGAGCATGTGGAACTGATGGCTCAGAAGACAGGACTGAAGTACATGAAATAGATGAACCTGGTCATCCTGAGAATAATTTCACTTCGTCTGAGCTTGCACTGAATGTGTTGACCAGTCTTGAAAAACCAGAAGATCCTGACACCAAGGCTCATCTCCCTGTTTTGAAACCTTTGCCCTCACACTGCTTTGAAGCGAAATTGCTCACAAAGGAGCAACGAGGTGAGGAGAGCGAAGAGTTTACCCTCATGTCAGGAGTCATTAAAAGATCTTCCTCTATAATATCTGATTCAGGCATTGAAAGTGAACCAAGCTCAGTGGCATGGTCTGACGCTCGGAGTCGGGCGCTGGAGCTGCCCAGTGATCGAGAGATCCTGCACCACTTGGTCCGGAGGCACGCCATCCACCGAAACTCCCTGGAGGGCGGCCACACGGAAAGCAACACTAGCTTGCCCAGTGGGATCCAAGCATCGCTCACATCCATCAGCTCTTTGCCTTTTGAGGAAGAGGAGCGGGAAGTGGAGCTCACCAAACTGACAAAATCTGTCTCAGCTCCTCAGATCAGTAGCCCAGAAGAGCCCACAGAGGAGGTGGATATATCCAAACACAGTGAGGCAACCTCGGGAGGTTCAGATCAAAACTCAAAAAGCTGCACGGAAACAGAGGGCAAAGATGGGAAGTTGATCATAGACTCTTCTGAGTGTCTAATCACCACTGAAAGTGTGATTAGACAAATAGAACCAAGACAACATCCCAAATGCCCCCTCAAACACAGTAGCAGTAACACTGAGTTACAAGGGCAGGAGGAGAAAGGTCTTCCAGAGACTTGCTGTAGTTTGGAAAATGCAAGACCGCATCTTTGTCCAAAGCAGCTCCAAGATAATGTCTCTGAGAGCCAGTCACTGGAGAGCAATGGTGAGTTCAGCTTAAAATCACCAAGTGCTTGTAGTTACCTGGACAAAAACATAGATAAGTTTGATAAATTCATTGAGGATCCAAAGGATAAACTTAAGCTGGACAGTTTAAAAATGCAACAGGCCTTCTCCAATAGCAGAATTTCAGGAGAGGAGAGTTTCTCTCAAAGTGTAAAGGTGGTACCAGATTTGAGCTATCCTGTCACAGCTCCGTCAGAGACCTCCGCTGAATTTGGCTCATTGCAAGGAGAGTATGGCAGCTCTCTTGCTGATGAGAGCCCACCATTGTGTGCAGAAATGCAGGTGTTGCAAGAAATAGAGCTCAATGACTCACCTGCCCCAGCAGACCCTGCAGCAGGGTCCTACCAGGCTGAACACCCTCAGGAACCCAACAGCCAAGAGCATAAACTTGTAGCGAACGGCACTGGGTTTCCTTTGGCAGCGACGGAGGGAGTAGCCCTGGAAAGCAGAAAGGCTGCTGATGTGGTTAACCTGTCAGTCTCTTGCACAGCCACGTGTCTTCCCTTCTCTTCCGTGCTCAAAGAGACCCCTGCCATGGTCGGCTTCTCTGCAAAGCAGGCTGTGATCCCTATCACGCGCCAGCCCCTGGGCTCCTTCGGAGTTGTCTCTTCTAGTTCTGATGAGGTGGATGAAGAGACGAACGAAAGGATGCTGAAGTAAGAATGTCTAATTACTCCATTAATGTAACTGTAATGCCAAGAGACCCTAATACACCAGGCAGACAGTAATTCTGTACTTGAGACCGTTGCCTGAGGAATTTCATTATAAATAATCCAAATAGACAAATGGTTTGTATGGAATGAATTATCTAAATAGACAGGAAGGATGAATACAGAGAGAGACCAAGATTGTCAAAGACATCAGGTCCTTAATTCCCATGAAAAGAAGTGGGATTTTGGTGTCTAAATAATCTTTAAGACCTGACCCTCCTTCATGAAATGGAGGCTACCCATACCTTATATCAGTCCCAGACAGTCAGTTCACTGTGGCTCTGCTATAGATTATTTTTCTCTTCTGCTTCAGTAATTGCACTCATTAGCTTAACTCTGAAATGGGAGTACATATTGGTTGATAGGTCTCAGCTTCAGCTTCTCAAACTGGAAAAAGGGGAGAATTGGAACCATGGATATCTGGAGAAGAGGCATTATTTTTGTTTCTGGCTTCATTGCCCAATGCAGAAGTGCCACATCATGACTTTGACGTCCCAGGGGCCCATTGAACAGATTGGCACGCTACCACATCTACACTTCCATTATATTTTGGTGTCTCTGCTGTGCTAGTGCAAACAGTAACACTGGCATTTCTCAACCCATTCAATGATCCAAAATATTGGCTGTCTGCATGTGCATTCCTTTGAAAGGCAAGGGGTTTTTTTCATTCTTTTGAAAGCATTTTGAGGTTTGCTTTATACACCATGCTGTAAGTCCTTCTTAATTTAAGCACAAAATTTGTTTCTTGTTTGTGAAACAGAACATTTAAGCATGTATTCATGCACATGAATCCAAGGCCTCCACGTCTATCACCCAAAAGCTAGTTTTTTCATTCTCTTGTCCCTTAAAATTTAGTTGGCTTGATGTAAGTAAATGCTCACCCTTGGACTCATTGATCTTAGAGGTCTTTTCCAACCTTAAAGATTTTATAATTATATCAAGTGGCCTTAAGCTGTCCACAGGCTTTGAAAGTTTATGTCTCCTAATTTGATCCATCCCAGCTTTCTCCCTAATTCTACACTTACATTGTGTCTATTAATTCCTAAAAGCTCTGGATAAGTTTTGCTAAGTCAAAAGCCCACCGAAGAGTTTGTCGTCTTCAGCCAGCAGAATTCTTCAGGGTGAATTCAGGTGTCACATTTTAGACCTTTAGTAGGAAAGGGGTTAGTTTAATTCTTTGAGCACTGAGATGCTCTTCCCCTAAATGCTAATAAATGTTTTGAAAAGAACCCAAAACCAAACCAAACCAAACCAAACCAAACCAAACTAACAATATCTACCATATGAGGTGCATCTTTTAACTCTAGTCTGAGGAAAGGGGAGAACACCTTCTACCTGACTATAAGCGCATCTGATGGTAGCAAAATGACACATTTTGTATTTCATTACCTATAAGTCCAGTGTCATTGTTAAGGTGCAAAATTGCTGATTCTCTATCTTAGTCTCATTGTTACAAGCTACCAGAAAATTATTTTTACCCTACTCTTTCACTCCTCGGGCAGGTGTGAGGTGCTAATGCACTTTAGCTGTTCCCTGTATTTAGCCAAGTTACTCAAAAACAGGCTTTCTTCCCTGCATCCTGATTTCTCTCAGTCCTAAAAGACAAAGAAGAGTATCCAGGTTTCTCCTTGAAAGCTGCAAACATAACTTCTTGCAAATACAAGCCTTCTAATGTCTGGTTTGAGGGTTTGTTGTTGAACACCCAGTTCTATTGTGATTAATTAATGTATTCTCCAGTTTTTATCAGGCCAAAGAAAAATTTAAAAAAGAAATGAAGATTGAAGGATTTCTGTACAGTGACTTATCTGTACTAGCTTCTGATATCCCATATTTTCCACCAGAGGAAGAGGAAGAAAACTTAGAAGATGGAATTCACCTGGTTGTGTGTGTCCATGGATTGGATGGTAAGGCCAGGAGGAATTACTGTTTGTAAGTCATTTTGGTGTAAATTTAAAAAAAAAGGACAGATGTTCAGCAAGTGTAAAAGAATGGAAAGTCTAAGTATTTCTCTAAGCAAAGTATTTATTCCTTATTATGCTATTTGGTCCATTGTAATAAAGGACCTAAGGGAATATGAAATATTTGGGCTAAGAAATGGGGTGCTGCAACCTTTGTTTGGTTACGGTTAAATAGAATTTTACACCAAAGCATATCAGTCCTCCTGTGTACAGGAGGAGTTCATAACAGTAACTTCTTTTGTCTTTCCACAGATACTTGGTTATTTTGCAGTATGCCACCAGGAGGAAAAAAAATATTTAACCCCCAAAACACTGTTATAGGGAAGAGAGTGGCTGGTGTTAGAAAATGGGAAAATAAAAATCATTATTCACTGCAGAGGAAGCAGATCTTGGAATTTTTTTACATGTGTGCTTTCTGAGCAGAAAACAGTTATGTTAAACGTGAGCTTTCTCTTGTAAAATTCTTGGTTTTAATGGGAAAAGCGTAGATTTTAACCTTGAAAACACAGAGAAGGAGAGGTAGAGACTCTGAAACCTCAAAGAAATGGAAAACAAACACTTACTGGCTTGAGCGAGGACCATTTGCCATTGACTATCTCAGTGGCAGGAACGTCCTCCTCGTGAGGTGGCTGTACCTTCTTTTCCAACAAAATATTTTGGAAGATTTTGGAATTTCCTAGTATGGAATGGGGCATCTCTCCAAATATTAGGAGCCTTGAGAGTATTTCAGCACCACCTCTAGTTGTGAATACACAGAGGTGGGCTACTCTTCATCTGAAGGTACAGCCCTATAGCCCGGCACATGTGCCGAGGTGTCCCTGGGGGCCTCAGTCTCTGTGAAGATGGAAGGACAGACCTCAGCTTGTTGTCTTTTTTGTCCTACCTCTGCTGTTCAGCAAATAGAGGAGAGGGTTATTCTGGGCCTGATCTTTTCCCCTTTTTCCGTGCAGCAGCAAGCGAGGTCCAACTCACCCGGGGCAGGCTGTGGATGTTCTTGCTCTCCCACTGTTTCAATGCATAGCATGGTAACCTTCTTATCAGCACTTAGCAAGAGCTCCCTTGTGTTAAGGTTGTTGTGTTAAATTGACTCTATACTTGTTATTTTTCAGTTGAATCACATCTTATGAAGTGCCTTTTATTCCCAGGTAACAGTGCAGATCTGCGCCTGGTAAAGACTTTTATAGAACTGGGACTTCCTGGTGGAAAACTGGACTTCCTAATGTCTGAAAGAAATCAGGTAGTACAGAACTAATTTCTTTCTTCCTTTAGATTGCTGAAAGAGGGCCTTTAAAAAAGGCAGCAGCTGAATGAAACAAAAGCACTAGTGAATTCAGGGAATTTTATGTAGCATTAAGTGCAAAGGCCTGGTCCTATTACTGTCTAATTTGATATGGTGTTCAAATCTATTGAAAAATATTCCTGACATTAAAGTCAAAGGCAATGACATTAGCAGTAACAGAGCTAGACCTTAGAGGGAGAAAATGGATTTATCCCCTCAGTTTGCAAACTTGGCAGCCTGGTGCCTCTGTAACACCGCACAGATGGAAAGCAGCAACTTTAGCGATGGTAAATTCTCTGAAAGGATGTGGAATATCCAGCAGGTGTTGTCAGCTCCCTTTGCTGCACCAGCCATTGTTTCTCCTGTTGCAATGTTTGTGAGATTTACTTCCTTGAATGATAAAGAAATGTCTTCCAAAAAAATTGATTGCTGGTCTAGGCAGAGAAACAGAAATGAACCCTGTGGTTTGCTCTGCAATGAACACATATTTATGACACAAAGGCCTAACTTTATGCACAAGATAAGGATCTCCAGTGCCCAGTCAGAAACATTATTCTGATTTATAAGCCGCTGAGAAACTTGAGTCAAAACTTTCCAACCTTCTTTGTTCAACAGCTTTTATATTTTGAAGTGGCTGGTTGGTGTCAGTCTGTGAACTTACCATCTTCCAGCTCATATCCCTGTCAGCAGCAGACCTGTAAAGTGAATGTAAGCAAGGTGAAATAAGTGAGACCACTTCATACTTCCATCAAAGCCTCCTCTCAGAGAAGAGAATGTTTTCAGAGAATGAAAAATCTTACAGCATCTATATTTAACATTATCCAGAGCCCATCATGGAAATATTTAGAGGTCTTATAGTCTGTGAAGGTGGGGAAATTCTCATGGCACTGGAAATGGAACCTAGGTGGTTTGATGACTACTTTGGTGCTGCAAAGCACTCCATCACTGTTTTTTCCTTTCTCTGAGAACCACACTGAAAATGACCCAAGATATCAGTCATTTAGCTGTTTTGCCTTACAGAGGAAAATGTAAATCAATTCTTTTAGGCATTCATTTGTAATGCATTTGAAAAGCTCAGTCAGGCTGAAATGATAGTAAAGGATGGAGGTATAACCAGGTGAAATATGAAGCTTGATGCACTTTGTTTATGATTAACGTTCAGGCTGATATTCTTCCACTTTTAAACAACCTGAAAGGTTTGGGATAATGAGCCTAGAAGGAAATCATTAATTATCAGTGCAAACAAAACAAACAGGCAGCAGGTTAGTGGACTGTTTGTAGTTTATGAGAACATTTATTTTAAGTCTCTGTTGAAAAGTGAATATGCTCATGTTTTCCTTTGCAAGAGCTGCAATTAGAAAGATGAGTTGTGTCACAAAAGCATTAATTACTGATACGTTTCAAAAGCATTAATTACTGATATGCTTTGCTGAATAGCTGTTCCAACACTTGATGATTGTTTTTGTGGCATCTCATTAGTTACGAATTTGATTTAGAGCCCTGTTGAATTGCCAAATGACACAGTTCTGAGTAAGATCTGCCTGTAATTGTATAGACTGGACAATATATTATTTGTTTTATTGTCTCACAACTGGCAGTACTGTTGCAAGCAACAAATTGTTCGCTTCTCTAAACTCATTCTCTTTCTGATGGCTGTTGAATAACGAACACACAGCATTTGACTAAGGTGGCCAAATAATTTCATGATGACATCCTGATCATCAGCATAACTCTCATATCAGTGCATAATACTGTAAACTGTTTTATCGCTGTAATCTCTTGAATCCCAAATGACAAAAGCTATTCTTCCATGTGCAGAGTCTGATATCTAGAACAGCTGAGCATTAGCAGTCATCACCAGTGTCAAGTCAGGCTGCTTTACCATCACACTTACGATTGTGGAGTCACTCAAAAATCTCTTTCAAAGGAGAACTTCAATTTTTAGAGGACCTGGAGACTGAGAAAAATTCCCCTTTTCTCCCCTTGAGCATGTATAAAGAAAATTCACACAGGTTATTACATTTCTGCTTGCATTTTACTTTGAAAAACAACATCTATCTGCAATTAGTGCAGTATATTTAAATTCACTAACTCATTTCATTTTTCACCAGACTGATACTTTTGCTGATTTTGATACAATGACTGACCGATTATTGGATGAAATTATTCAGCATATCCAGTTGTACAACCTCTCCATATCCCGAATAAGGTAAGCCTTATGGTAGTTAATAGTCTGTAACTTTTTGAGTTACATGAGCAATACCCAGTGAAATTAGCTTTTCCTAAAGTGCTCCGTGTTAAAAACCATTCAGTCAGTGAGACTAATTTTTACATTGTTATAGATGAAAGAGTATCTTGGAGGCTGAAAAAAACCAAGAAATGATAGCTAAAGGACTAACTGATAACTAAGTGAAAGAGTCACCCACAAGAGCAATTTGTGCCATCCTTATGTTTAATTTAATGAAAATACAGATGGGTTTTGTGTTAGTGTAATTCTTCTTTATCCCCACAGTTTTATCGGACATTCCCTCGGTAACGTCATCATTCGATCTGTACTAACTCGGCCCAGGTTTCGCTATTACCTCAACAAGTTACACACCTTCCTGTCCCTCTCTGGCCCTCACCTGGGAACCCTTTACAACAACAGCACTTTGGTTAGTACAGGTAAGAGCTGGTGGGATAGCTATGACTGCCTGTGGTCCGTGGCAGAATGCGTGAGAGGGCAACACAGGGAGTCAGCAATAAATCGTAGCATGATTTGTGCATTGAAGTTGTGGAAAATATTTTCTGAAGGCTTCATACCCACACAGAAAAAACTGCAATGAGAGTGGCTTTTAGGATCTACTACAAGGTCCATCACAGGGCTCTCTGGAAAACCCAAGGGTGTGCAGCAGTGAGAGATGACCCTGCTTCCACTTAGTCTTCCACTTCCCTGGATGCTGCCAATAAAGACAGGCATCTCCAGGGCTGAAAAAGACACTTTTTCATCAGAATCAAATGTCCGCGATGGAAAGTTCAGTCTTCCTAAGTGTTTCTGCTACCATGACATGAATAATCATAGAATCATAGAATAATTTGGGTTGGAAGGGACCTTAAAGATTATCTAATTCCAACCCTGTAACAATGAGCAGCGACATCTTCAACAAGATCAGTTTTCTCAGAGCCCCGTCCAACCTGACCTGGAATATTTCCAGGGATGACATCTCCCACCTCTCTGTACAACCTGCTCCAGTGTCTTCATCCCTCATGGTAAAGAATTTGTTCATTATATCTAGTCTAAATCTATCCTCTTTTAGTTTAAAACTGTTTACCTCTGTCCTGTGAGACCCTTAGACTTTTCTTCCTGTTGATTAGGAAAGCAAGAGTAAAAAAGACTTCTGAATTACAGTGCTATCCTTACTGTAGGCATATGTCTTTGATTGCCTTGCTTGATAAGTAGCAAACAAGATAAAAATATGCACCAATTTTCATTCAAGGTCTGTGGCTCATGCAGAAGTTGAAAAAGTCAGGGTCGCTTTTGCAACTGACCTTCAGGGACAACGCGGATCTGCGCAAGTGTTTCCTCTATCAACTCAGCCAAAAAACGGGTGAGTAGGGCTTGGTGTGCCTGTGGAAATACCAAGGGCTATTCCAATAGGTTGTGCTGGATTGGCATTTTCTCCAGGGAGTAAAGTAAATCTCCATTTTGTTAATGTTAACATTAAAGTAAATCTCCATTTTGTTAACTCTTGTCTTCAGGAAGGGCGGCTCTTTCTAAAATCTAATATCTATTTTATCTGTGCATTTTTTCTGTGCTGGCTACCAGAGAATATATTTGCTAAACTGTTAACATCAAACAAGACCTTTGTTCTGCAGTAAACATGCACCTAAGTTTATATTCTGCAAGCAAGAAACATCATTCTTGACAGGCCACCACTGCTTAATTTATGCTACTAGATGAAAACCATTTTTCCTTTCTTATTATTTTTTGTAAGTTTAAGATCTCTTGTCTCTGGGAAATATGACTCTGTGAGATGAAGAGCAAATTTTATTCATGTCTGTTGTGACACTTTTGTACTAAAGAGAGATGTATGGCCTCACACTGGAAAAATAGTGTCTGAATAAAGAATCTTTTTACCCCTTCTTTAGTCTGTCATGAATAAATGAAATAAATCAGGCTTTTCTTAAGAAAAGAAAGCAAGTATGTTCCTTTTATTCAAGCAAATGTTTTCTTTTAAGAGTTATTTTTAATATTGCATGTGAGCAAACTGGTGCCAAGGTCTCTACTTGATGTTTAACTTTTTTCTCTTACTTTGTTACACTGTTAATAGGAAACAAAAACCATGTTAATATGAATATAACATCTTAATTCTTAGTATGAACAACATAGACTTGTTTCTTAATTTTATGAACACATTACATAAAATAATCAGTGACAGGAAGATGATGTATATTGGCATTATTTGAATTTTCCCTTTGACTCCCTGGCTCTCATTTCCATGGAGCAGTCGATGTCTGCTTTACTATTGTCGAGTTAAAATAAATTGGGTTTACACAGGAAGCTTATATTGTAACTTCCCAAGGAAAAGAATTCCTAATCGTGTTGTGAGTCAAAGTGATTTGTTGTTTGTTAGTTTGGTAGACTGGAGATATAGCACGCTATAAATTAAGGTGTTGTCCCCGAAAATGCAGAAAGCAGAAATTTAAATGTGGAGAGAGTTACCTGTAAAGTCAGTCATCCAGGTACATGCTTAGGCAAAATGTCTGAAGAAGCAGATATGTCCATATGAGAACATTATGAGCTGGCATACTGAGTCAATATAGAGATGCCCCTACCTGAACACCCTGCTCTCAGAAGTAGTTGAGAGAATCTACAGAGGAAGAAATGCCAGAAGCAGTGTTGTGCCTACATTCCCAGATGATACTTTAAACTCCCAGCAATTTCTGACCTTCTTATTAAAGTAGAAGTCCCTGCTACTTTTCAATCTCTTTAAAAATTGTTCATCGTGCTTGTCTTAAAAAAAAAAAAATCAAACAAAACCAACAAAATATTCTTCCCTATTGAACCTCTTCACATGGGACTTTAAGTATGGTAACATGTGCTGTTGCTTCTCCTACTTCCTACTTCAGAATGAAGTTGCAAACTCAGTTTGATTACATAAGAAGAAAAACAGCTTCAGCCAGGTTTTGGAAAGGGAGGAAGCAGGACTTTGTGGTGGTGATAGTTAGCTTTTCTGTGAAAATCTAGAAATCACAGTCATGGAATCATAGAAACCTATGATGGTTTGGTTTGGAAGGGACCTTAAAGATCATCTAGTTCCAACCGCGCTGCCAAGAGCAGGGACACCTTCCACTAGATCAGGCAGCTCAAAGCCCCATCCAGCCAGGCCTTGGTTCTGAATGCTGCCGATAAAGAGAGGCATCTCCAGGGCTGAGAAAGAGTCTCTTTTGTCAGAACTGAATGTCCACGATGTAAAGTTCAGTCTTCCTTGCCTCTTTCACACAAGGTGGAAGGGTAGGATGAAGGACAAACCCACCACTCTTCTGTGTTCAGGATAGTCTCTGGACTAGTAAACCAGATAATTGGCATCCGTTTTCTTACTTTTCTGTTAAATGTGGGGATGGAGGGCTCAAGACACCACAGACAGGGCAAACAGCAAGAGTATGTTTCCACAACTTGTCATTAGCCCCATTACCTCCAGGGAAGAGGGAGGATTCCAGATTTCCAGTCGATGTACCAGCAGTGTGCATTTATCAAGGGATTGCTGAATGCAAGAGTTGGATGGATCTCAAGGCTCCCCTCAACAGTGATATAACAGTATGACATCATAGCAATGAAGCTGACTCCTCTTCTCCTCCCTCTCTCTATTTTGTTTGAGAATTGCTCTAATTCATTGTGTTATTTTTTAATTTGTTCCTGATTAGAGGTTTAAATATTTGCAAGATTAAGGTTTTAGTCAGGGTTTTTGTTTTCTCATTTTTTTTTATTGGCATATAGTTAACCTGTGTGGCTGCTGATAAGTAATGAATATGGCTCAGAAGCAGCAGAAATGTGTTTAAGCTGTTAGGAATCTTTCTAAGCTTGTGTTGCATGTTTTAATAAATATCATGTATTTTTCATTGTAGATTTTCAAAAACCTTTGAACATGAAGTAGTCATGCTGACACTGTGTGTATTTTTCATCGCTGCGCTTCATTGTGATTAATGTATTTAATATATTTGCCACAGGTCTTCAGTACTTTAAAAATGTTGTGTTAGTGGCCTCACCCCAAGACAGATACGTACCCTTTCATTCAGCAAGAATAGAAATGTGCAAAAATGCACTTAAGGACAGACACACAGGTATGTTTAAGATCTTTTCTATATTCATAAAGCTATTGAGGAACTGTGGTTTTGTGCAACTGAGGTCATTGCATTAGAAGGGTTTTTCATCAGCATGATGAAAACTCGAATGTTTATTTGATAAAGAAGAAAGTGTTCTCTTCCCACAGGAAATTACTGAAATCAATAAAAGAAGCTTTCCAAGAAGCTCTGCCTCATGAAAAAAAAATTCAATTGGTCATAATCAAAGGTTTCTTACTGCTTCTTCCTCTTCCCTCTATTTTTTTTCTTTAAAGTGATTATAATAGAAATAGCTCTTGATAATGTTTTCCTGTAGTCTACTGATTTACTTCTGTTATCTCACCTTTGTTACACATAATGAAATCTCTCTCAGCATAACCAGAGTCAGGGCGTTTTCCCCTTTCTTTCCAATAGTGTTTGAGTGATTGTCAGATAATTTAAGGGACAAATCTAAAATTGTGTTGGTTTGTAATAAAATTTGTAAAGCACATGAGGACTCGCCACTCAGAGACCCTCCTGTGAGCTCAGGCCATGTGTTGTCCCACGTATTGCCTTTGTTATTAGCAGTCTGCCTCATTTATAAAATGTTTCACGGCTTCAGTTTGATACCACTTCCAGCAATAAGTCTCAGTGCAATTTAATCCCCATTTCATAAATGATTACCTGGAAATTAAGGTACTCTTCAGAAACGGGAGAAACTCAGGCCCATTAATCAGCGTGGTTGCCTTCACACCTCTTACCTTTACCTAAATGCCAGCTCTTTCTATCCTACCTCAGATATGAACTAAAAGGTCATTCTTTAACTCTCATACAGTGATGGTTTCTCAGGGAGATACTTGACCTAGAAGGAGCCAGATCTACATTCAGTGTAGATCATGTTTCCTGAGCCATAGTTTTGTCCCATAAACTCCTCAAATATCTGCATGACATCCTTCCCACATCAGATCCCCCAGAGAAACTCAGTGGACCCCTGTGTCCTGCCAAACCCTTTCACATTTGAATCCACAAGCACCGTGAGTCCAGCCGCACTCCCCTGAAAGGAACAAGAGCATTTTCTTCAACGACAGAGGAGATGTGACTGATTGCCCAGGATTTTCCCATTCCTCATGCTTTTAGCTTCAGCAGATCTCTCCACATGGCCAGTGCCTCCATTAGATTAACAACACCCTGTCACCTGGCAAATCTTTGAACTGGCCTCCTATCGCCTGCACTATGGCCTTGCTTCCATTTTCCTTCTCACTGGGACTGTAATTAAACAATACTGGAAGGAAAGAGAGGACCTGGGACCTGTGGCATGTAGGTGTGACATCTAAACTCTTTTTCAGGTCCTGTTTACGCAGAGATGATTAACAACCTGCTCCAGCCTTTGATTGGGGCGAAGGACTGCACTTTGATCCGGCACAACGTGTTCCATGCCCTGCCAAACACGGCCAACACGTTGATAGGCCGGGCTGCCCACATTGCCGTGCTGGACTCTGAACTTTTCCTGGAGAAGTTTTTCCTCGTGGCAGGACTCAACTACTTCAAATAGTGCCTGAAGTGCGGGGTAACAGAGGCCAACCTTTTCACTGAGCAGAGGAGAATCCCTTAGCCAAAGGAGTGCAATGTTAGAAATGAGATCAGGTGGGACTTTCAAACTCTCCATTTCCATTTCTCTTTCAGAGAATAAAGTGCTATGGCTTTAAGGCATTCAAGCTTCCAAGTATTGGTGCTTTTGGAAGAAATAAATATTCCTCTTCAGTTTGTATGTTCTTTGTCCACATAAAGACATGAGCCGCTTCTGAAGTACAGAATCAGAAGGCTAATTCTCCAAATGTGATTGGACTAATATAATTCCCGTTTCTCCTGAATATTAAACCAGGAACTTGTCTGTCCTTGATTTAATGCTCATTTATGTATTAACAAAGCTATACATTTGTAGCACTTTTGGGGTAGTTAACACAAGAGGAAACAAGTGTATGTGAACTCAGGTTAAAACCTCCTTTGTGATGAACTGAGAAGTCTGAAAACCATTTATGGAAGTTTTAGTATTTCTGTTTGTTGGAAGAAAATATTTGGATGATTCCATTACTGGTAATAATTTGTAACATCCAAATTCTACATTCAAATAATGGAAAGGAGTGAAATATTTTACATAACGCGAAGAAATATTGGTATTTGTCTTTAAAAAGAAACCCCAACTTTAAGTTGGGAAGAATTTTATTCAAATAAGAAGCTGCCAAACCAAGAGGAGTCTATTGGATTACTTGTAAAATATCAGTGTCATCTGTTCACATTTCTTCTGTTTACATTTATGGAGGATCAGAATTGTGCTTGTTATAACCTTAGAGGTACAATTTTTACTTCTACATTTGTATCCAAGTACATTTACCCTATTTTTTTTTTAATCAATTACTCTGATTTGGAGTTAAAAATACCCTTAAAAAACCCAAACGCTTAAAAAAATTGGCTAGAGATGTGGAATCTTAAGGATTGTTGAAATCTTAAAAAATATGAGAATGTCTTCTCAAGATCCTCTGCAATATCCTATGAATGCTTTGTTAATGCCCATTTGCAGTGCTGTATAGTCCTAATTACTATATGGTTTCAGGTGGTTTGAACATTTAAAAATTTACTCATGCAAAGATATCCAGATTGTTTTTAAGGGTTTGGAAAAGAGCATATTTCTCACTTTTTAATTTTTTCATCAAATTTTCATTAAGATTTTTATCAAAAAGTTATCAGGTTTAAAGTGGCAAATTTCAATAACTTTCTGTACATTTTCATAACATTTTGATAAATTTTCAATGTCACAGGAGTTTTTTCAAAAAAAAAGAAAGTGAATAATTCTTCACAACTATTTTTCTTTGGAAGGCAGGCAATTTTTAATGCAAATATAGTTTGTTTAAAACATAAATAAACAGGTCTCTATATCTTGTAACAAAGACTGTAAAAAAAATTACAAAGTTGGTTTTAGGTTTAGGCAAATTAAGATCAAGATAGTGGAGATTTCTGAAATAAGAGAATAAAAAATGAAAACTAGAAACCTCACAGACACAGGGAAACATTTGTACATGCAAAAAGTAAAAAAAAATTTTCTCAAAAGAAAAAATGTGGAAAACTTCCACAAAATTAGTTCAAGAAAAGAGTTGTTATCAGGCTGGCAAACACTGATAAAGAACAAGGCTGGTTTGATAAGGTAGGCATGTTTTTAAAATAGACAGGAGAAAGAAGGAATATACCAAAGAGTGAGATTAAGATCAACTGAAAATAAGAACGTATATTACATATAAAAATCTTGTGCCCTCAAAGGGGCAGAAATTATATAGAAACAGTTCCATGGTGTAATTCAATGTCAACAAGTTTTTTAAACATTAAATATTACCTCAGTATTTTAATTAAACAGGTAAATACTATTTTCTCTCTCTTTTTTTTTTTCTTTTCCTTTTTAGAAATTGACAATTAAAAGTTAAAAGTCGGTTTTAGCCCATTACCAAATAAATTATGTCAGGAACCAAGAACTTCTGGTTTTCACTTCTTGTTTGGAAATTCCTTCTCACTTTTCAGCCTCAGCTGTCTAATGCCACCTACACTGACATATCACAGCTTACTTCTTCCTCGGTAAATTGTCTAGAGAATTTTAATATAATGGAACATGGAGGTTGAGCTGTTATACAGTGCAGTGTTTTTGAGCCAGGACATGGATTTTATGTAAAAAAACAAGAAAGAAAAGCAATCTGGAACCATCAGCAAGCTTCAGTGTGCTGTATGAGGGTCTGGTCCACTTGTGAAAAATGTCCGTGAGTCTGTCAACAGAAAATTTGGAAAATACATTTAGAAGGAAGTTAGCTTACACCTACATACATGCCTGAGTGTGTGTGTGTGTATGTATACAGTCTGTATGAAGTATGTTTATGTCAAAGTCTCACACATTAACTTTTGCAGTCCTGGGTGTACTGAGCCTGACAACAAACCAGTGTAACTGTTCTTCCACTCAGAGTGGTGGTTCTTGCCTTGCCTTGTACACTGGACAACATTCCCAGACTTCTGCTTGCATGATTGTGAGAGAAGGGACATGTGAAAAGGTCTCTGTTTTGCTGCAAAAATTGGTGGGCCTTTCCATGTGTTCACTTTGACGTCCTACACTCCTACCAGTGTTCTGACTGATGGAAAAATATACCTAAAGGTTTCAGTGCTCCTATACATATGGAATCCTTTGATGGCTCATTCTGATTTCAGAATTGGATTGTATATGGAGTTGGATTAGATCCATAAAACTTACACCTTGTCGTGGGTTGTGCAGAGACCTTCCATGGAGCCTCAGAAAAATCTGGGAGATGTCATTCCTGTCAAAAGACAAGACACAGATTTTATCTTCCTTCTGCTGGCAGAACATTGTGGGATGTATTGGCAGTAACGGTCTAGTTGAGTTTTCATTTTAAGGTTCTCAGAATAACCTCCCTCTCTTTTTCTTCCTTTATTATTTTTAATGGGGTGTTGCCTTGATAAGGACTCTCAGTATTGTAAACCCACTTAATGGTATGGACTATGTTGCAAAGAAATCTGCATTTTCATTACAGTACAAATAATATCTAAATTGCTGGACTTCATCCACTATAGGAATCAGCATGGACTTATTTTCAGATTTTTTTATTTACACAAAAAGAATTATACATTAAGAATTGTCTTCATAAAAAAAGCAAAGTAAATGCACAGTTAGCATCTTTGTTTCTGTCTCAACCTTTGGAATTTTAATATATTGTCCTTTCACATAAAGCGTTTTTAAATAAATTTAGCTACATTTGCAGTATTGCTACAAAGATTTCCCTGCCAACTGCACAAACTCCCCCCGTCTTCATGTATCTGTGGGGGTAGGGTTAAACTTTTAAGCTGAGCTCTCACATTTATAGAGGATAAGTTAGTTTTTCAAAACCTTCGACAGAGGAGGGACAAACAGGAGTTTTTTGTAGCTTGTCAACGTCAGTGTTTGCTGTATGTGATTCTTCAGTTAAGAAAAAAACAAAGCCAGCATTCCAGGGTTGTTTCTTTAGTGTGTAGGAAGCTTATAACCAGCGTGGAGGATCTCCTGGCTCCATCAGGTGAGGTGCATTTGGCTGTTGAGGTTTTCCAATGTTAGAGATGACCTACGGGCTATAGCCCAGATGAGTAAGTTCTCTGGAAGGAAAGCTGATAGCCCACACATAGAAAAAGAGGAGCAGAGACTAAGAGAGGAGCAGATCTCAGGGCTTTGAAAGACAGAGGAAAGGATGGGGTAGGGGGAAGGACGGAAGACAAGAAGTTTCTGAAGCAGTTTGTATCATTTAAAAGGACTGAAATTAAGAGTTTTGAAAAAAATTGAAGCACTTGGAAACTGCAATTATAACAATTCAATGGATATCTATGATTATGCTTTTATTAATAGCTGGATTAATATTTTCCAATATTTTGGGGGTTCTAGATCCCATTGAGCTCAATTTTTGAAATAATTTAGAATCTGCTGGAGCTGAATATATTTTTCTTAAATATGACTGGAAAGAAATTGCAGTATTGGCTAAGTGTGAGCAGATGAGGGACAGAGTAGTGAGTTCTTTCTTTCTGCAATTGGGATGAGGATTTTCAAGGAGTTGCTTTTGAATCTCCTGGAAACTGAAAAGCTAGTCTCCTGGGTCCTTTGGAGATGTTTCTACTTGGAGAATTGTAGAATTTGGCTTGTCTAATTTTGTCATCTAATTTGTGCTTAAAAATTGGTTGCAAAATGAATTTATTCTATGAAAATAAAAGTCTTAAATTCTCTACGTAGTCAGTGAAGAGACGCAGGCACTACTGAAATTCTGCAGGAGTTTTGATGACGTTCAGGATTACTTACCTCTATTCTGTGACCAGGGGACTTATAACTTGACTCACTGCTTAAGTATGTAAGACACAGACAAAAATTGGAGGCCCAGCATTTGAGGACTAGATGACATTCTTAATTTTTAGCTCTTCAGTTTTTCATACTTTGGTGCAATTTTTGACTGTGCACCTTGAACAAGAGCAAATACTGAATATAAAAATAAGGCTCCTCTAAAATTTGCAGGAAATGTGTCTTTTCCCATCCTCCAATTGTTGCTCATTTTCTCTTTAATGAAATTCATAATTTCTTTGCAAAATCAGGTCTGTCCACTGACAATAGGGGAGGTTGAAATTTCTTAGCCTTAAAGGATTATTTTTTAAAGACTTGAAACCTTAGTACAGAGCTTTGGAATTACCTACAGGAATACCGAGCACTATTTCACTTCAGAGCACTTCATAAATATCCACTGACCAATCCTCTTCACTGTTCCCTTGCCAGAGAAGAGCCACACTTGAAACAGGAAGCTGTTACAACAGAGTGTGAAAAATGGGAATTCAAGTCAAGGTTTTCATTATTTGTAGGTTTCTCTGGTGCTTTTTGTATGCTAAAAAAAAAGTTATCTTCTTTTATACCTCTGCATTTGAAATAGCTAAGTGGTGATGAAGGAGAAAGGTGAGAACTTCTAATAAGAAGGTTAGACTCTTGTGCAGGTTTATGCAAATATCCCATGAAATTTAATATATAATGAATAGTCATGGGGCATTTCTGCAGCAGTCTTAGCATGCAAATATGTGTCAGCCCAGCTGAGTGATTATTTTCTTTGTGGACTTAAATTTCCATTCATAAATTATTGTCAGATCAGCCTAACATATTTCACTCCAGACAGTTATTTAGATGCCAAAGGTCATATCCGTGGAGAACTCTTACGAATGTTTTTCTTTATTTCAATATGTATGCTCAGCAATTTTGATATTGAATGTTGTTACATAATTGACAGTTTCTGGCTCAAATTACCTCCTCCCCCAAATTCTCAGTGTTTATTAAATCATTGAATTGGTTTCAGGTTGTAAATCAGTATAAATACCGTTCTATTGGAGTCATAGTTCAGCTTCTTTAATGCAGATGCTTTATAGTTGTAGTATCAGAGTCTCAGGGCAAATAATCACTGAATTAAAAATTAGGCCAATTATGTTTGGAGTCATAAAATACCAAATCTGAGACTTTTTAAGCTGCAGGTCACTCCTCTCTGGTTTGGTTTTGCCTTTTGAGTCAAACACAACCAAGGTTGTGCCTCTGGCTCTGTTCATGATTCCCTTAATTTACTATTCTTTGAGATGCCTAAATTGCCCTAAACTGCTGTTCTGTTTTGTCCAGACATCCCCACATTTGCATGGTCACCTTTCCATGACCTGACTGCACCTCCTCCAGAGACTGTAAAGTAGTGCAGATGTGCATTCACAAATATATCCAGCACTGCCATTCCGTTTATCTGGGAGTAGGACATATTGCTCTCACATTCATCCCAGTCAGTTTTCTCAGCCCTTTATGAGGACTGTCATACACCTATCCAGACATGTTACAGATGACAGAATACTTTGTTTCAGAAGGAACAGTTGAAAATGTCCCAGTCTAATTCCTGTTCAAAGCAGAGTTGTCACGAGCATTATGGTAAGGTCAGCCCTGTCTGTCCTGCTGAGTCTTGGAAACATCTGGTGATGGATATACTACAGCTCCTTTGGATTACCTTTTCAGCTGCTGTACATCACTCCTAAGGAGGGGGAAAAAAATAAAATCCAACTTGAATTTTCTGAGCTGCAGTTTCTTTCTGTTACCTTTTCTTACCCCACTTTTTATTCCATGGGGTCAGTCTTGCTTCTGGTGTACTTGAAACTCCCTTTTCCATACCTTCAGACAGCTCTTTGTCATTTGGCATCATTTCTGCTCGACTAGATAAGCCTAACTTAGCCTTCTGAGGAAACTCAGAAGCTGTGTGCTTAGGCCCCTCACTGTCTTGGTAATCCTTTGCTGGGCCCTGTCCAGTTTCTCAATATTGAACTGGGTTTAGGAGGCTCCAGGCACTGGCAAACTTCCTTGGATGGTAACTGCTGCAAACAGGTGCCTTTTTCCTGTTCAGTAGGGCCTCAGTTTCTGCTGGCACTTATCATGTCCTCTTGCTAACTGAGGCTCTAATCCAAAGAGCTGGAGCTGTTCTCCTGGTGTTACAATTTCAATCTTCCAGCTTGCAGCAGCCCATGAGTTAACCTTTACTTTGGGCACAGCAGCTGCTGTTTCTTCTCTATTTTAGTAAGACTGTATAAAACATATGCACTTCCCTAAGAGAAATCCATGAGCTGAATAAAAATACTTATGAAACAGTTTAATCAGTGTTAAACAGACTGCTTTAAATGCAGATGAGTCATGCCTTCCCCTCATAGGATAAAAGCATAAAGAATAAATATGTATAAACTCTTCTTATGCAAAAGGTCAGACTAAATTAACTTCTGTTACAACCTTGAAACTTGATTTCTCTGCTTTTGAAAATTCAATTCTCTACTTTCACCCAAAGTGCTGCAAGATCCTATTATTTGAGTAGCAAACTAACCATATCTGTCTGAAATGGATTTGCACACATATGTGCCAGAAGTCCATTTGCTATATGCTAAATGCATGGAGCTTCACGTCTTCAAGTATCTTCTGCCTCTGAAAATATGAAACTGTGACACAGTGAATAGGTCTGCTCTTGCTGCAATCCAGTACACCTTCCAGTCTTTCAAAGATATCAGCTACAAACACAAACTACTTATTCAAAGGAACAAAAAAAAACCCTTTTCCACATAAAAGTCCAGTCTCCAGTAATTTTTTTTTTTTTTAAGTGGTTGGTTTGAGTACAGTGCTGGCCTCACTTATTCCATGCATCCCATAAACAGGGTTACACTCAGAAGTAAACAGATTTTGGTGCTGAAAACTCCAATATTTAAGCAACTAATTAAGAAGTTTATCATTCTTTCCTGAAACATAAGTGCTAGCAGGAATCTACCTGTACCAGTCCAGGAGACACTTCCTCTTTGCTACTTCTATGTGGATAAGACTCTGTGCATCATTCCCAACTGTGGAAAGACGTCAAGGAATTTCTGATACAGTATCATATACAGGGCTACATGCATGGGAAGGGTTGAAGAAGAGACTGTAGGAAGGTTTTTGATCTGAGTCATCCCTTTCAGCAAAAATGATAATATACAGTTCTATATATCTATACCATATGATGTGTACCCTACCTACGTATGTACACAGAAAGTGTCTTTTCCTATATGAGAAATATGTTATTTCCATATGTGGTGTCTGTATGTTCCCAGACACTGTGTATATGTACCATACCCTACTTGGAAGGAAGCTGATGGTGATCACTGAGTCTAACAGGTTTCTGTTGCTTTTGGGGGGAATTTGTGTTGTTTATCCTCCAGAGCTCCTGTGAAGGAGCAGCTTGTCGGCTTCATCCACCTCATTGGAGGAGAGAGATTGTTTTGTAGAGTGATTTGTCAACCTCTTGGTGCACCATTAACCAACTAAAATTATCTGAGCAGTCCTGCATTTGATGTGTGTTATCTACCACCTCCATGATTTCCACGGTCAATGCAACATGTCAAACTGAGCTGCCCTATCTCCTGAGAATGAAGCTTATCACCGTCTTTTAATTTTCCTTCACATCAATCCTCTTCAACCAAGCATTCATTTTTAAGCTGATAGACCAATGATTTATCAGCTTTGCCACTCTTCTTACTAATTTTAGTCTTGAATATATTTGACTATGCATCCAGTTTGGGAAATTAGCTATTTCTTTTTTTTTTCTGCAGTTAAATCTTCTTATGAAGTATGAGGGAGGTCAGTCTAGACAAGCCATGGTATTCCTTTCCAGCTGCATGTTCAGGAAAAAAAAAAGAAAAAACACCACCAAAACCCCACTAGTATTTTGTAGTGTATTCTATGTTTATTTTTCTCCATGTTCGTTTTGCCAAGAAAAAAGGTATGCATGATGTTTTGTTCCATGCTTTTTTGGATCTCCAGGTGAGTCAAAGTCTAGATATAGCTCTGACAGATTGAGAAGGCAAAGATAAACCCTCTTTCTGTCCAGGATGTGACAGGAATATACCCCACCTAGATGTCAATAATGACAGGGAAAGCAAAGAGAACAACTTTCCAAATCCTATTTCACCAAAATAAATCACTCCAGAATATTACTGGATATTTGGGAAAAGTATCAGTTCAAAAGTAAAACACAGATCAGTATATTCCAAAACACAAAGTTCAGAAATAAATTGAAATTTGTGTTGATGTTTTACTACTTTGATTTGTCTCTAATAATAAGATTCCTTAAATGCTGAACACTTTAACCTAGAACTTGTTTTCTTGGGCTCAAACTATGAATCTATTTATTACTGAGGGTTTTTTTTAGTCAGAGTCTTAGACTCAGGCCTCAGTCGTATTTATAACTCCCTTAATATATACTCAAGTCCTTTTTAAAAAAAATAAAAAAAATCTGATCTTAAATCTTCATCTTTTAATTATTCTTAGACAATTAACCACAGCACTTGAGACATCAGAGAGTTAAACCTTCTCTATTTGCAGAATTACCTTCAATGAACAGTACAAGTCTTAACTGGGAAGACCTGTCTGCTGGGAGATTTTCTTGTTTAGAAGGAGTTTATGTTGATGAGTCTAATTTAGTCAAATAAAGTAAGTGAATTCTGTCCTCTTTCTTAGCCCTCTGTTCCGTGCCATAAATTCACAATAAGGCACTTAAAACTAAACATTCTAGTTTATGTTATAAACAAAACACATCTGTGAGGCAGGTCTTGATTGATGTAACGTCTTTCCTTGTGTGCAGTGTATGAACATAGTTACTCTGTTTTTGACACTGGAACCATTAACATGGTTTAAGAGTTTTGGAAACCTTGATGAAACTTTCTTCAAAGTTTATTAAAATTGTAACCTTCAAAATCAGGCTTTAACTTTTTAACAGGTAAAGTTAGCAATGTCACCAGAAGTAACCTCAGTTTTACAGTATCTATTCAGGTGGAACACCTTACTTACACTGCTGGATTAATTCTCAGTTCAGTGGTGACACCTAAAATGTGTTACCTATATGAAGGACTGTGGC
Source organism: Cephalopterus ornatus (assembly GCA_013396775.1). NCBI lineage: Eukaryota > Metazoa > Chordata > Aves > Passeriformes > Cotingidae > Cephalopterus > Cephalopterus ornatus. The sequence goes on along the minus strand of VZRE01008651.1, from coordinate 27,425 downwards.
TGATGCCCCATGCCTGGAAGTTTTCAAGGCCAGGTTGGATAGGGCTTGGAGCAACCTGGTCAAATGTGTACACCTTCACTGTTCCTCAACTGACATGTGGAATAAAATTCTGTGGACAGGAGCAAAGTTCTGTGAAGATCCTTATCCCGTGTTTCAAAGAGTTATATTTTACTTATTTTATTAAATATTAAGAAAACATAGCTTGGGACTAAAACCTACTGTTTCCTGTAAATAATTAGCTCTGAAAGTGCTTTTCTTTAAGCACACTGTTATAGTTTTTAATTTTTAGTTGGTGGGTTTTTTGTGTTTGTTTGTTTTGTTTGTTTGTGTCTTTTGTTTTTGTTTGTTTTGTTTGTTTGTTTTTCAGATAAGCACCTGCCAAATACTATTGGGCTGAGTTTCAAATGAGTAATACTTTAAACATTCCCCCCCCTTTTTTTTTTTTTGTTTTTGTAAAAAACCTATACCAATTCAAGAGCTTGGCCCCTGAACTTAATAACTATTTGTACTCTTGCATAGTGGATGTAAAATACTATCATTGGATATATGCCCATATTTGTGCACACAAACTGCAAAGCAAAGCATCAGAGATATATCCTTCTCCAAGTACTTCCTTTGGGGCTGATTGTTCAGGATAAGCAATATGCATGATATAACTGGTGCATGTAACAGTAAGTGCAACCTTCTGCAAATTTGAATTTAAAGACAGTAACTTGATACTGAGGCTGAACTTTGTAGATGAGTAGTCTATGATATTTTTAATTATAACCATTTCTGTGGTCTGAATATAAGTACAGCTGATTCTGTCATGTGGCACTACAGGTTGGACTTTTAAATGAGACATTATTACATTTGATTGAGGCAGTTATGTTTCTTGAAAATTGTATTTTAAATCAGACACAAGAGGCAATAATTAGAGGCTGAGAGCTTTGAAAATCTGTGCAATTTATTTATTTATTTATTTATTTTTGAGAAACCAAGATTTACAACATGTGCTCCGTCTGCCTCTCTCTAATTTACTTCCTTTTCCCTAATGAACATTTGTCAACTGTCACACACTTCAATTTTCTTTAGCTATGTCTATCAAGATTTAAGTGAGACTTATGTCGAAAAACCAAAACTAATCTCACAAAGTGGAAACAAATGAAGCTGAGTCAATTCCGTGATATTTTAGGAAAAACAGAGATGCAAATCAATTTTCCTGAAATGTGGATTCTGACTCAACAGCATTCACAAGGTATTTACTAAAGGTCTGATCGTGAGAAATGCTGGTAAAAGGTAGTCTTGATAAAATAGGCCGGATGCCTAAGTGGATTAACCTGATGAAGAGCTTTATACAGCCCGAGAATCTTATGGAATGGCAACCAGCAGCATCAATGGCATCTCAAAATCAGACCACCAGAAGATAGCTAATGTCCTGGGTTCTTTTTAAGGCCGATTTTCCAGTCGGTCAAATGTATTTTAAAAGTAACGTCTTTTTAGACAAACGCAGACCTCTCCGAGGGATCAAGTCAATGGATTAATGTGGACAGATCCTTATAGGTTAGGGGAAAGGGCTTTTCATTTTTAAATCTACTACTTTTAATCATGACCATACAAAAAAGCTGAAGAAATATGACATGGTCCCTTGCATAAACAAGATCATGAATGTAAAGCTTATAATGCCACTGTGAAATTTTAATGCTTATTTATTATGGTAATGATGAAACCTGTATAATAATAATATGATTATGATAATAATAGTAATAATAATAATAATGAATAGACATCAGTGCCAATATGATTCTACTATTTTTCTACATATGCTTTATTGTGGCATTTTGTGTAGCTTGTGTTATGTGTAAAGAAATGTCAATAAAATCTTTGCTTCCTTTTGTCTGTACTTTCTGTGGTTCTTGATTGTTAGCAAGTTCCCCAACTCCTTTTGTCCCTGTAGAGTGTGGCAAACATGATAGTGATAAGGAGTAGTAGAATAAAAGATGCTCAAGTACAAGCAAATAAATGAGCTATGTGAAGGACTGTGGCTGATGACCCATCCGTGGAAGTGTTCAAGGACGGGTTGGGTGGGGCTTGGAGCAACCTGGTCAAGCACAAGGTGTCCCTGCCCACAGCAGGAGGGCTGGAACTAGGTGGTCTTTAACATCCGTTCCAACCCAAACTATTCGGTGATTCTATGATTCAGACTGTCCTTCTGTTTGAAGAATGAAAACCATCTCTGACTTACTGAATAGGTAATTATTAGATTAACTAATCATGGTCTAAAAGCCCTTGAACATAGAGCTCTTTTTGACCAGTTAAATGAATGAGACCTCGAAGCAGCAAAACCCCTAGGGCAGAAAATTAGTATGTGCTTGGAAAGGATTTTGGTAGGTGTTTTGTTTTGTTTGGTTTTGGGGTTTTTTTTGTGTTTGATGTTTAGCTCATTTCAGGAATGTAATTCATGAGTAGACTTGAGTTCCTCTGGCCCCTTATATTGAAACTGTGAACTTCCTTACATCCATCTGCACACCGTTACCAGGAAGTTACAGAGATCAGTGGGCTGGGGTTGGAGGGATTTTCTACTTTGTGACTCTATGGCAATGTCTGTAGCAATGAACCAAACAAGGAAAGAACATTTCTGCCTTTTGTATAGTCAAATGAACAGGCACTATAGGCATAAGTTCTGATCTTCACTCATAAATTTCCACAAAAATACATCTGCTCTTAAAATTAGTCACATCTGTGCATCAGCAAGACAAGCATCTGTTTGTCCTTCTAGCAAGGATATATCCCTCTCTGTCTATTTTACTGATTTTTCTCCTGAGATATTTACAGGCTGCTGACGGCATAGGTGGTACAGTGTGGTATGATGGGATCCATCCTGAGTATCTGTCTTAGGAAAAGGAAAGGATGGAAGTGAAGAGAGCAGAGTACAGTTCCAGAAGAAGGTTTCTGGTCCAAACTAGTGCTTTACACTGTTTCAGGCAATGCTTTTGGAAAAAGAGGTATGCAAAGGTATCTTCCATAGAGACTCCAAAAGACACTCAGAAGCTGGTGGAAGCCCTGCGACAGACAGGGAAGGAGTGTAAAATTTAGGGGATTGCTGCCTTCATGTTGCAAACTGATCAGTAGTCCACAAGGGCTGTTTTGTTGTGCCTGTGTCTGTATAGATAGTTTTTTTCCTTACTAATTTCTCAATCATATCAAATGGCAAAGGGGGCAGCAGCAGGAAGGACATAATTAGTGCATTGGTTAAATGCTTTTTCCTTTTGATTATAATTATATTCCACTCTCACAGACAGAAAATTAAATGACATCACCTTAATCCCAAGAAATCATTTGGCAATCCCTAAAACGTTGCAGTAGTTGGCATATTCTGTGTGATTTGGCAGAATGCACCTCAAAGCAATCAGGACAAGCAGATAAGCAGGTACTCTGGTCAGTGCCAGGAGAGACTCATTGTCACAAGTATGCAGGAAAGCCAAACCAATTCCAGCTTTATAATGTGTGGTTCAAACTGGTATTTTTAGCCCATTATTAAAAAAATTGCTAAATACCCCTCAGTATTGCCCAGAATCAAATTGTGGTAATATGGGAAACCATATCCTCATCAGAATCCAGTGTTGTGCTGGGGACCCCTAGTGAAGAAACACCATGATTTGGTATTGTGGCTGTCCAAAATGAAGTACATATTTTCCAGAAAGATCTGTGGTTCAGCCCACACCCTGGTTAGGTTTTAGTCATAGACACACGGGATTCCTAGACCAACAAAGTGAGATGAGAACAACACTTTGAAAGACAGGTCTCTGTTTTCTCAAAGACAATGAGCAGGTGCCGATAAGGGGGGCAAAGGCTCAGTTTGGCCCTTTGAATACGTTCTCAGAGGAGTATAACAGTAAGAGCTATGGGGGAAATCACAAATAGCTCCATGCCTGGCATGAGCAATGGGAAGCTGAGCAAAGGTCACATGAGCTTTTATAGTTTCTTCAAGACTAGAGACAATCTGCTTTTTTTTCCTTTATGTTTGGACAGCCAAATGCAAGTCGCCTGGTAAAATGTTACTCTTTATAGCCCAGAGTGAATCTGGCCTAAAGCCTCTTCAACACTTGGAAGCAAGGTGAATTCTGCATGGCTCTAGCCTTTGAGTGGCTGGGCTTTGGACCTGTTCTCTGAGATGTAACTGATATCTGCAGCTGCAACCTGTGCCCCTTCCCATAATATTTATATCCCAGTTTTTCTCTCCTTTTCCTTTAACCCATGTCTCCCATACAACAAGATCCTTGTTCCCTGCCCATTACCAAAGATAGAACCCAGTGTCATGAACAATTGACAGTAAAAATCATGAGGCAAATTCAAAGAGACTGAATTAGTGCAGACCCAAATGCCTATTTACACAATCAAGACTTCAATTAGTAAACAAATAAGGCAAAATTGGTCTGCTGGACTTTGAGTTAATTATTGTTCTGGCATTGAGGGCTAATTAGTGAAGAAAAGAGTAAGTGTGGGTTTTCTGCATTTCATCCTTCCAGGTGTCATTGGTCACACACTGATTCATACAGAATTAACAACCTGTTCTTCAGCTTGGATGGTTCCTGAGAGCTCACAGTGGCTTGATCAAGTTTTCATTATTGTTCTCCAAAGAGGTTTCCTCTCTGATTTGAGTCAGAGAAGAAGTGAGACACATATTCACACACTCTGTCACACACACATGCAATCGTGCACACAGAGATAAGTATTAGCATCCACTATACTTACAGTTAATTCTGATGCAGGCCTTAGTCCAAATAGGCAACTAATAGCTTGCATGCATTTGGGGAGACAGATGAAATTTGGGCCGTACTTTTCTTCCTTGAGCCATGAAAATGAAAGTAAGAATAAACATCCAAATTGGAAATACTTTCATCATTGTTTGCCTTTTCTCTCTCTCATTACATGTCTACTGCATTTTGTATTCAAACTCATCCACTAACTAATCATTAGCATCAATTGTTGTGTCTGTATCTAGAATATGTTTATCCCATGAGCTTCATGGGATGTTTATTGCAGGGACTTGCAGAGATATATATAGAAATACAAGAAGTCTGCCTAGCACCGTGCAGTAGGGACAGATTACTCAGGAAACACTGCATATGTTCCACCATTTATTTTTTTTGACAGATCTGGTGCTTTCTCTATCAAATTTCAAATTATTTTGTTGGGCTTGGTCATCAAAATCATAGAATCCTCTCACTTTAAGTTGTACAAACTCTTGCCACAAACATGCTTCCTGCCTGCTTGTATAATCCAAAACTGCCACAAGCTTTTTAGCTGCAGAGTTATTTATGGATTACCCTGTCTGATCTTTAATGTGGAACATATACAGAAATACCTCTCTAGTGCTTTGCACTACTGTACTAACTGTAAAGAAGCAGCAGGCAGCTCAGAAAGAGCATCCTTAAGAAGCTTTGATAAATCATAAAAGCAATCTGTACATGGCAGGGAGACTCAGCTAGTCAAAAGGAAAGCTATTTTAAATCACCAGTAGTAGTGACTGCAGACGCTCCCTGTCTGGTTCAGTCTGGGTTAGATGTGAACATTCACAAGAGCATTTTGTGCTTCTGGAGCTGTGATTGTGTAACTGGCTTTCTGCCTCATCTCCTTGTGAATGGCTTTGACAAGCAAGGTCTTTGGCAAGGCTAAACAGGCAGCACAACTTTGCTTCCATTCTCAATGTTAAACTCTGAATCCAAGCTGGTGCCTGCCATGTCCATGTTGTTTCCTCCATAGCTGAAATTCCACTGGCTAGTGAACCATTGGGGTGGCATTAACAACCCCAAATAACCTGCAGAGCCATTTCGTGCACAACAGGAGGGCCTTTCCCACTGGAAATTTTCAGAAGGGAAACAGGAGGGACAATCCAGATTTTTTTACTTTTATGTTGGCTTCCCAAGCTGCAAGTCATTAACAGTTGTTTTTAAAAAATCACAGGGATTCTTAGTCCTACAGCCAGAAGGGAAGTCTGAGGAAGAGGTCTCCTGCCCTTGCCAGCAGCCACACGATGTCAGTATTGGCTCATACAAACAGAATGAGTTGTGCATTCCCTTGAATGCCATTGTGCACCTGGCAGGGCTGTGACAGGCCAAGGATATAATGCTGGAAGTGGCCCGGGTAGGTGGAACACTATGCCCAAGCACAGAACTAGGTGAAAAGTGGAATGGTCATAAAGGCAAAACCGTGTGTTCTGATGTGCACTTTTGCCTCTGATAAATCATTTGTCTTTTCTAGACTACCATCATGTATCCCAAGGGTACATGAATCACAGTTTCCTTATGTTTTTCCAGTTGCTGATAACATAGATTTGAGAATCAGACCCAGCACCTGGCTTAGTGCCTACAGATTGTTTTGTGCTTTTCATCATGACTTCCTTAGAAGTTGACTACTGAGTTCTCACAAATCTGATTTAGAGGCTGTTCAGGACTTGCTGCTTCTTATTAACACATCTGTGAGCTCAGATTAGAATATTTCACTATCAAAAAGCATGAGGGCATAGAGCCTGCTGGAATTTAACAGGAACATCTCAATAGATCAAGCTCTTAATGCTGGAATTGCCATGAGGCATTAGTCAAATACCACCTTTGTGCTTCTTACAGGCTTTTATTAAAATGGCCAGTGAATCTTTGGTATTAACATGTTCTCCCAGAAATGACAACCATTTCTTCAATGGTAGGGTTTTCAAGCACTGGAAGAGGCTGCCCAGGGAAGAGATGGAGTCATCATCCCAAGAAGTGTTCAAAAATGTGTGGACATGGCAATTAAGGATATGGTTTAGCGGTGAACATGGTGGTGGTGCTGGGCTGATGGTTGGGCTTGATGATCTTAAAGGTCTTTTCCAACCTTTATCATTCTATGATTCTGGAAGAAGGGAATATTTTTTTATATGAAATTTATATAAAATCTTGGATGTCTTTTTCCTCTAGAGAATATGCAACTACTGAACTAGAAATGGAGCAGATCTGTTACTTGGCTACTCCATTCATGGATTTCTCCTTCTGTTTGAACACCCCTAACTATTTTAAGGAATGATGCTCTAGAGCTTTCATTGAAAAACTTAATCCATTCTACTGGTGACACGTCAAAGCTCAGCTGAGAGCACATGCTGGATACATTCTGCATACCTTCTTAGGTTCCTGTGTTTCTGGTGTTCTACACTTCCTTTTCTGTGAGATGATTCATACACAGAGAAAGATTAGCTCTGCATTAGAATAACTCTGTTGCATATGTTATATAAAGTCATGTTTTCTCATGTTGCCATATATTTGATGGTATAAACACAAACGACAACGAAAAGCCAAATCATAGTTTAATACTGAAATCCTCTTAAATCCCTTTAGCAGGAAGCCAGATGTTGTTGGTGTTATAGTTAGGAAATAAGTTTCTATTTTCATTTCGTTTTAGATTTTTTTGGGCATAATATTTGTTTAAAAGTCTTCCAAGGCGGTTGTCTCTGGAAAAAACAGATGCAGTAACTGGACCAACTTTTCACTGTTGCTCTACTGCCATCAGCCATCACCTTGGTTGTTCTCCAATGATACCAGAACAGCTACCTATGTGCTTCCTTCTCTTTTTGTTAAAATGGATGGCAATTGATGGCTGTTAGAAACACCGGGGTCTTTCCAAGCTAAAGTTCTCTTGAAGCATTCCAGAAAACTCTTGATAGCACTATCTCTTCTGCTTGAGATGAAACAAGTCCATTTGCCTTATTTCCCTAGCACAGGTCAGATTCAAGTGTCACAGCAAACGGCTCTGCTCCAGAAACTAAATCCAAGGTTAAAATGTGTCAAAATAAAGTGGGAGTACTTCAGCCCTTAAGGCTTCCTCAGCAAATGACAGGATCACACTACACCACTGTTCTTCCTCTTCCATTCCCTCTTGATCCAAAGGGAGGAAGGAGGACTCAAGGCACAGACACTACTTTCTGCGTTATCCTGGGGCCTAAAATCTAGAGTGAATTTACTTCCATGAGGGTGATCTTGCTTTCAAACAAGGTAAAATAATGAATGTCACAGCCTCTCTATGAAAGGCTTTCACATGGGCCTTTTTCGTGATCATACACACAGAATGGAAGTTCAAGTCGTGAACAACATCCTCAGACACACAGTTGTCCCACCTTCCTTCGGGCCTACTGCAGCGTCATTCAGTTTCTCCTGGAAGAAAATTTGCACCACACGATAAAGGTCCCATTACAGAGATCCAGACACCAAAACGTGCCTCCAACTCTCTCTTCCTCTTGGGGCCTGCACTCACCAGCACCATGAGCTGAATGCCCTCCTGTCCAGTGTACTTCCCATAGGAGTGGAAATTACTCATTAATATTAATATTCCAGAGGGGAACTGGAGTAGACTTGAGTGAAACATTTTTTACTGTCAAGGGATCCATCAGTTTTATTCCTATCCTCTACCACAGGCGTACTGGAAGAAGCAGGTCTAAGGAGTGCAAAGTCTGCATGGTGGTCCTTGGCTCTTAGAAGAGTTTGTGGTGCAACTTTAGATCTTCACTGAGAAAGCTCTGCTTCTCTTAACTTTTTTTGATAGGATATTCTTGCATGTCCAGCTAAGTACAGTATCCTCCAAGGGTGAGTGCAGTATGGCAAATGTCTGAAACAAGGTATCAGAGGCCAGACCAAGTCCTAATGCAGAATGAAATACATGAAGTAGAAGGAACTAATGAAGAACACTAAAATAAAAAAGAAATTAAAAAAAAAAAGCCTTTAGTTAGAGAGCAATCAAAGACCCTCTTAGAGGTTTTTAAAGCTTCAGACACATTTATCAAAACTATTTCAGCTGTCTCTGTAGTGCTCACCCTTCACAGAGGAAAGAAGGACATTGTTAGGCTGAAGTGCTAAAAGAAATAAGTAGGAACAAAAAAAAAATAAAAAATAAAATTGAGAGATCCTGAAAACACTCATGTCAACCACCATGTTTTAACAATCTGATTAATCTTCACCAGGACAATTTTGAAGCAATATTCCTATTAGACAAGAGTGCTCATAGGTTTTTGTAGTTTCAAGGCTTTGTACAGAAATTCTTCAGTGTTTCCTCAATTAGTGCAAATATTAACCCCTTCCTTTGAACAAGACAAAGTGGAAAAGTGGAATCAATTAAACATATCCTCTGGCTGCCAGTCTAGGGTGGGGGAGGTTTCCAATCAATCCTAAAGGAGTAGTGGTGTGGTGAAGTATCGCTGCTCCACGTGTTCTACCAGGGTAAAGGAGTTTCAATATTCCCTTGGTTGTTTTGTAGACTATTTTCTTGAGGAAATGAGGCTCATACAGTCCTGCTAAACATTTCAGCTGAAGTTTCAGCTAAGGTATTAAGTTCTCATTCCTGTAAGCAGGAGAACCCATCAGAAAAAAAATAAATACTGAAGTGCAAGTATTTACTAGATATGTTAATTTGCTCATTTTGTTTTTAGCAAAATAGAGTAGTTCAGCATCAATGTACACCTAATTTATAATAGTTATTGCGTTTGAAAGTAATGCCTAACACTAAGAAATCTAAACTTATTGAGTAGTTCCTGTAGTTCTTAAGTAACAAAGTAAACTGTTAACTCTCCTCTTACTCTCATTTTCCCCCTTAAATTTTAAAAACACATCCAATCTGTCTTGCTAGTAACCAGACAGTATTTATTTTGCCTCTAAAGGGAGTTAGCATTAATAACTGTGTGGCCACTGTGCTCATCTGAACACTAAACCAATCTGCAGTATAAAAATTAAGAGGATTAAAATCTCTTGATGTTACAAAGTTAAATTTTTTTATGGCATGAGGAAAGATTGAAGAGGTAAACCTTCTAAACAAAAGACAAGATCCAAAATTTCTCTCAGATTGATGTCCTGTATTACTGCACTCAGTCTGGGCTCAAAGGTTGAGTCTTACTTTAAAGTATAGAGAAGAAGGCAAAAAAATTCACCAAAGGTCTTGTACATCACTCCATCTTCACCAGTGGCAAAGGAGGATAATGTTCTTACTGATCAGTGTGCCATGTGCCCTTTGTGGGGTTATAAACAACTGCATCAAATGCAAATAGGAGGCAAGGGATTCCCAAGGTACCTGTCCCTCAGGGTAACCACTCTCTCCACTGCAGTAGCTGTGTGTTTTTGAACACAAATTTTAAATCTGTGTTGGAAAACCAGATGAAACCCAGGCAGGTCAGTAGTCAGATATATATTTATATTTCTTAGCATGATGTACTGTTCCATCACACCAAGTTGAGCGGGTTTTGTCCTGGAGCCAAAGCAGAGCTCAAAACCCACTCTTGCTTTGTTATTTGGTGGCTGTCAAACTGTAACTGATGCTTTTTGACAAAGTGCCTGTTCCTGTTTGAGCTCCCAGATGCAAAAGGCTCCTGATGGGTGTGAGTGTAATGGGCAGTTAGTTCTGCTTTCCTGGGCCATTACTTTCTGGAATACTGTGGTGTGATGAATAACAAATTGTCCGTGTCACCTTCTCTCTTCTGAGGCTTTTTTTTATGCTTAGCAATAACTACAAATTTTGACAGAACTAGCTGGGAATCCTCTCAAAAGAAATGTTATTTGGGGGAGGATTGTAGGTCGCTCAGTGCTAGAGCTAAATTATATGGTGTGCTTGCTTCAGCAGAGCAGAATACGACACTACCTGGTCTGGCCAGAAAGCAGAGTTATATTGTCCCATCCCTGCTGTTACATGGACCATGTAATAATTATAGCATCTAAATAATTATAGCATCTAATCTGTTTAACAGTCCCAGCTGGCCCTGTCCCTCACACAGTCAAGCTTCCCGCAGTCTTACCTTTGAATACGGTGGGAAGTTCATAAGTCAGTGTCTGAAGAAACGCTGGATGTGACTGTGGAGCCAACCAGATCCTGAGCACTTGCTCAATTCTGCAGTTCCTCCCATTGAGGAATCATGTATTACAGGCAGGCAGGAATGCAGGAAGGTAGAAAGAAGGCAGGAAGTAAAGAAGGAAAGCAGGAAAGAAGGAAAGAAGAATATTTTATGGTCCAGGGGATCATAGGAATATAGAATGATCTGGGTTGAGAGGGACCATAAAGATCATCTAGTTCCAACCCTTCTGTCATGGACAGGGACACCTTCCACTAGATCAGCTTCGTCAAAGCCCCATCTAACTTAGCCTTGATCACTTCCAGGGATGGGACATCCACAACTTCTCTGGGAAATCTGTGCCAGCACCTCACCACTCTCGCAGTAAAGAATTTCTTTCTAATATATAATCTAACCCTGCAGTCTTTCAGTTTAAAGCCATTCTTCATTCTCTGGTCACTACATGCCCTTGTAAAAAGTCCCTCTCCAGCTCTCTTGTAGCCCCTTTAGGTACTGGAATGTTTTTATAAGGTTATCCTGCAACCTTCTCTTTTCCAGGTAAAATATCTTCTATCCCGTGGATATTACCATTTAAAAGAAATCCAGGAGGATGGATGTGTAAAATATTCTTTTCTGAATACTCAGGCTGGTTTTGTAACAGCATTATGTGCTCATTTTCCTGTGGGAACAGAAAGGCAGTGGGTGGGAAGCACTTGGCCCTTCCCTCCTGTATCTTTTCTGGCACACTCCAGAGGAGTAGGGATGAGCTGCTCCCAGGCTGCTGCTGTACTGTACATCATCAATGCCTGTCCTTACCAGACAAAAGTGAGTCTAAAGGCAAAGAAGTAATTCTGAAGAGATACAGATCCATTTGTTGAAACTGATTAGCATTAAATGCTTTAAAGATTAAGAATAAAGATTGGGAAGCTTGCAAATCCAAGATAAAATTCAACAGAAATCAACAGAAAGCCAAGCCAAAATAACACAAGAATTAATTTAAAAGACAGAGGAAAAATCATAGATCTTATCTATCGGACTAGCTACCAGTGAAATCTCATCTGAAACTGAACTCCTGGCCAGTCAATGTTCAAAAATGAATGAATAAAATAGGGAGATGAAGGAACATATAAATAGACTAATATGGAAACAGAGAAGAAGAAAAAACTTTCAAACTTTAAAGAGCTTGACTGTAGTTTAATTAAAAAAAAAATCATGTTGAAGGGGGCAGGAATGCTTCCTGCAAACATGAGGTATGTTTACAAATGCAGGAGGTAACAGAGGAAAGAAGAGAAAAACAGTAGACCAGAAAAAAACACCTCTTATAAACTGCCTATGAATATAATCTGACTGAATATAAAAGTCTTCCAGCCACCAAGCACTATGGTCTGAAACAGCATTCTGGTGAGAATAAAGGGAAGTGGAAGCTGAATTTGTCTCTAGGTGCTGGTCAGTGATTTTGTAACCGAGGCTCCAGGATTTCCTTCTCTGCAAACTAAGATATGGCTTTCAATCAAATCTCATACTTCTATATAGATCTGTGTCTCCAAATCATAATTTGATTCTCATCATGTCTCAGAGCAAGCAGTGAAATTCTCTCCTTTCAGCAAATCTTTTCCAAATATTAAAATAAATGATGAGAATAGGGAACAAAAGTGAGAGTGGAAGCTGTTATTGACTACTTATAAAAAGGCTCACGGTCAGCTACGAGTAAAGAAGGAAGAGCAGAAACATTCGCAGCTGCAAACATAAAAAAAATTCACAAGTAAGTTGAAATGTGTGATTTGCTTCAAGAGAAAAGTAGGATTTTTTTTTTTTTTACAAAGATATTCATGGCTTAAGTTTGTGAAATACATGAATGATTTGGCTTAAGTCTCATCCTCAAGAAACTTCGAAAATCAAAGTTCCATTTGCATTCAAAAAGATCCAGAAACCTACGTCATCCCGATACCTTAAAAAGAAATAATTTCTCGCTTATGCTGCTGCTTTACAGAGCACCTTGCATCAGGGAAGAAAAGCTGTTAATATGTCTCGAAATATTCCCAATCCTTTGCCACTAAGGAAAATTTATGTTTACAGTACTTTCAACTCATGCTAGTGCAGTGCAATATACAAAGAAGAAAATTACTATGTTTGCTAAAAACAAGTGCATGAGTGCATGGAACCGTGGTTATCGTTCTGTCCCTTAACGTGGACACACTGGACTTGCAAGTTTCAGTCTTGATCCCATGATCTGAACGTTTAACCTCCCTTTTAAATCAATCATCAATGGAGATATATGCCCAGTCATTCATGCAATACCATTATATTCAGTCCCAAACGCTGAGTTTTGGACTCATTGTCAAATATTATGCCCAGAAGGAACCACGGAGACTCTGCAGTATGCATTTTACCAACAGCAGAATTTCATCTGCTGCTGAAATTCATTATGTCCTAATTTTTTTCAGCCTTGGACCACACTGTGTTAAACCCCTGCAACTTAACAAAGTTACAAGGAATATCTTGCAGTTTCTACCCTCGAGGCTCTGTGATTTCAAAGTATGACCAAAAGGTAAGTGGGAACTTTCAGAAATGGAACAATCTGCGCAGGAGGAAACTGTCAGCTTTCATGTGCTAGACATGCAATTGAATTACCTTCTTGAGTTTGATTTCACTTCCCTGGGACCAAAACAGGATGAAGTCTGTAGTTGTTGAGAGAGAAGCCTCATCAGCACAATGAAATGGGAAAATAACTCTGAAAGTAGTGCTGAAGTAAAAGCCCTTCCGCTCCTGCTTATCCTTCCAAATGGCTGGGGGTGAGAAAGAACATGTTGCTAACTGTGTAATGAGGCACAGATTGAAAATTGCTTAAAAGCCTGTGCGCAGTATCAGGGAGGATTTTACCCTGTGGCACTCCGAGAAAATTATTGTAATTGCACTTTTTAGTTATTATCAACTTGGTCTCCAGGACCTCGGTAAGTGCCATTAGACATCTGCTGTGGGACTATTCTCAGCAAGCAAAGAAGCCACCAAGTCTTTTAAAAAATATAAATAAGTGGGGGAGCGCTTTGGTTTGGTGGTTTGTTGTTCTTGTTTGGTTGTTTTTGTTTTGTTTTTTTGTTTGTTTGTTTGTTTGGGGGTTTTGTTTTGTTTTTGTTTTTTTTCATTCCTCACAAATAACTTTACAGACACATTTTTCCTTTTTTTTTTAACTTTAATAGTAATATTATTATTATTATTATTATTGGTGCAGGTTGGCATTTGCTATTTGCTGTAAATAAGTACTTTCCAGGTGATTTGGATAGCATGTGTACTCATTTTAATACTTATAATAGGTGAACATAATAACAGCTAAACAATTGAAGAAAGGTATGTTATAGGTTAGGACAAGTTGAATATTTAGACTCCTCACTTTCAGTATTTCATAACCCGTATTTGCTTTACTTTTGCCACAGTTCTGCAGGGCTACTTGTGTAAAAAGAAGGAGAAATAGAGAGAAAAGGGATTAAATCCAGAAAATAATGGATAGATTTATAGAAAAATCCCCTATGTGCCTGATGTCTTCACTGTGAGAGCAGAGAGAGAAACAAGAAAGGCCTTGATGCTGTGCAAACACTGTTCAGCAATAGATAAAAAGTATGTTACCAGCATGGGTTTGATCACAGATGTAAAAGACAGCTCCTTAGCAGCTGCTATGAAGAATGTAAACTCCAGCCCACCCAGGCCTGTGCAAAAATATTTATAAGAAAGAGCTCAGAAAGTCAAGACCTGAGTCCTAGGCCCTCTTTCATTGGAAGTATCTCCTATCCCAAGGCAGAGTTCCAAAGCTATCCCAGAACCTGGGCAGAGATGCTGCCCATCCTTCCTGTGGAGGAACCCGTGCTACTGCAAACATGGGAAAGCAAAGAGTGTGGCTGCAGGAGGAAAACAGCATGAGAGATCTCAAACTCATAGTGAGGATAATCAGCACCCTACTCTTGGGTTATTTCTGTTTGGTAGCCAATGCTTTGTGCAGCAAAAATGTGCATGATTAAATGTGCTGGGACTTTGTGCTGGCACTGCTACTCCTGGTATTGAGTAGTCAACATGTATCCTATCAAACTTTCTTGCCTTCCAAATCAGGAAGGCTGCATCTAATATGCTTCTTGGAAATGGCCTGTGGCCCCCTCATTGACCGGTTAAGTACCTGGGACTTGTCTAGGGAGTGTTAGTTGATTCTGACCAAAACCTTGCCAGATACTGTTTTAACAAATCAACAGTATTATACAGCAAGTTGCTGCCAGTGGCTGACTAGGATATAGACACAGTCAAATGGCCAGGGGCCTGATTATCTGCTGTAGCTATTTAGGACTGCTGAGTGTATCTGTGGCCCACAGAAGCTATTCTGCCCAAATGGACCCATCCACTTCAGTGAAGGTGGCTCTTAGATGGACTCGCCTTCAACAGTCCTTAGACTTCAAACAGTTCATCAGACCAGTGTTGAGCAAAAGACCAGAATCCTCCCTTGGAGATTGAGTCCACCCTTACAATAGCCACACTGTAGAAAAGGCAGGAGTACAGGGAGGGATCAATCCCTCAGAAGAGTCTTGTTCCCTCCTTATGTGTGCTCTGCTTTTTTGCCCAGGCAAGGCATTAAAGCAGGACAACAGCAAATAATTGCAGAATGATACTTGCAGGAATCCTTGCTTTGCTCTCCCCTGCTCCACAGTGTCCCTATTTTCATGTATTGTTAAATTAGGACACTACATATAAACATATAGCTAACTCAAACCCTCTCACAGAAGTAGACCATCAGCCTCTTGCTTATTACTAGCATTTTTGTTTTTTCCATGAGGCCTTACCTTGGAATCAAACACAAAGCTGCTCGTCTCCATCCTTTGAATCCTGGTAAAACAAAAGGGAGAGCCTTGAAAGCGAAGCTAACTGCAGAAGAGCAGGCAGATATTCACTTCACAGCAACCCTCTTGGGCTGTTTCCTGTGCTTTTTCTTACCCCCCTGATCAAAGAGCAGACTCCACTGCCTGCATAATACATGAAGCCGCGATAGCTGACAGCGTGCTCTGGCTCTGAGAGCTTAGGAGTGTGTGGGGAGACTTTGATGTCTGCATGCTCTGAATGGCCCTAATGGAAGCTCTCCCCCTGGTTGCCCACGCACCCTTCAAACCCCTGCTCGGGAGCAGAACTGAAGAATTAGTTTCCTGACTTCTTTCATTTGGTTGGTCTCTTTCTTTCTCTCCTGAAGGAGCCATCCCGACTAGGGCTGGCTGGTGCCTAAGGAAGCAAGCAGAGGACAAGATTGCTGTAAACACGGAGAGGGATGAGAGGAGAAAGAAACCTTATTTAGTGACACTGACAGAGATGGGCAAATACAGGGCAGTATATAAGAGTGGAGAAAAACCATCCCCTACCACTGCACGAAGGAAAGGGATTAGCTCCCAGCACTGGGGCCGTGCTTTATGGTCAGGCTTCTACATGCTTTGAAGCACAAGCCTGAGAAATTGAAAAGGAAACAATCCTTAATCCTGCTTTTTTACGATTTAGTGATAAAGTCAAATCCACTTTGCTGTAAGTAGCTCAGCTGTTTTGTAGAAACCAGGCTATTTCCTGAGATACAAGGCTGTGCTTACATAAAGAGATTGACATTGTTGCTGGGGCGAGGGGAGAGGAGAAGCAGCCAGTGGTGTGTGGGAGAAGTTTGGATGCCCCTTGTAGAGGGCTGCCTTTTTCATTTAATTATTGGTATTGTTGCTATTTATTTCCTGTATGATTCAGGGAGTGGTGAGTAGAAAAGGAAAAAGATGAGGAAGGAAGAGCGTTTTATCCATTTTTACCAAGACATCCTGAAAGTCCTTTCAACAGGTACATTGTTTGTGCTTCCCATTAATGAAAATTTTTCAGAAAGAAATAAAATCTGCTGTTCTTCCCTTGTCCAATATGAATGATGTAGTCTAAATTACACGATCCATACTGCTAAAAAAGCCCATCCACTTATTCACTAAGTGACTGCTGAGCACACAGGTCTTTAAAGCAGCATGCCAGTGCTTTTCAAGCATTCATAGCCCAATGGAAAAAGCTAACTGTAAAAGAATAGACAGCTATAAAACTATTAAAATTCTGCATAAATACCATTAACAATAATTGATCTTTTAAATCAGGAAGCTATTACTGATCCACGTTGACACTGGAGGTTTAGATACAGGAAAAAAGGGCTTGCAACAAATGTGAAAGGGAAGTCCACCAGAATAGGTGCATATCATGATCATTCTACTTGTAATTCTGCAGTTTTAGTAATGGCACTAGGCTTATATTAGTCATTCCAGGGAGTAGGATATTCACGGTGACATATTAAAAACTTAGTTTATATTGGTTAAATAATATCACTTTTGTTAGTAAAATTTTTTTTTTTTTTTTTAAATACAGATTGAAATAGGAGCAATTAGACACATGGCATTTTATCTACCTGAGAGCAGTCTGCATTCAGAAAAAAAATAAAAGGCTGAGGTATATAATATGAACATCAGCATTTTCACATTCTGGAAAGTATTCTTTATTAAAAAAACCTCACAGTTATTTTTATTTTCATTTTGTCATTTGCAAGGACCTCGGATAAAGACTTTCTCATAAACAGGAAGCAAAACATTTTAAATTTTCTGAAGCATCCAATGACCCAATTCAGTGTAATTTGCAATTTCTGCAGTCACCAAACCAGCACCTGATGAAATGAAACAGCAACTTTTAACACAGCTTTACATGTTCCTGTTTATTGCTATCAGGAAACTGTAGTCCAGTGTCTTTACAGATTCTGCAAATATATTTGGGGATTAGCTGTAAGCTGAAAGAGTTCAGGTTTAGATTAGATACTATGAAGAAATTCATTACCGTGAGTCTGGTGAGGTCCTGCCACAGGTTGCCCAGAGAAGTTGTGGCTGCCCCATCCCTGGGAGTGTTCAGGCCAGGACGGATGGGGCTCTGAGCAACCCGGTCTAGTGGAAGGTGTCCCTGCCCATGGCAGGGGGGTTTGAAACAAGATGATCTTGAAGATCTCTTCCAGGCTGAAACATTCTATGATTCTATGAAATAGCAATTCATAAGTTTTCTCCAAAACCCCTATCCTGTGGAAACCACCTGTGATGTCACCCTATCAATACGTTCCTAATTTCTCCCTTCCCTCCGGCACAGTGAATACCTTGTCTCTTGCTACGTGTGAATCTCAGGGAACCTGAAAGATCAAGTGGAGCTCATCATAGACACCTATAGCTCACACCCTTTCACTGCTTTTTTTCATCCCTTAATGTCCAAGACAATTTTGCTTTGCAAAAACAGAGGCAACAGGTCACTGCTTACCTGTGTGGCCCACGGCAGGCAGCTGGACAGTGCACTTTTCTGTCTTTCTTTACTTCCTCAGTACTGTGTATCCTCTGAACATTGTTCCTGTCCTCAAAGTCTCTCTAAGGTGGTGTCTTACTTTTCTACTTAACCTGCCTATCTTTTATTGAAACTCTTCCTTACCCTTTGTAAAGTCACATCTAAAGAGAAATAATCCATTGCAACTCTGTAAGAAGCATATATACCATCATAATTAACCCCAGAAAATCAGCAACAGGACTCTTAGAGACATTGTAAAAACAGCAATGGAAACTCTTTATTATATTACTGAAAATACCCCTGATAGGGAAGGTGAAACTAATAGTGATGCAACACTACTGAATTTGATTTGTTATTTGTCAAGGCTAGTAGGAAGTATCTTGGACTTATGTTTTGTCTTAGGAGTGGGAATCACCCTGAGACTGATCTGTCATTACTGTTTCTATCACTTTGATGGATTTACTAAATAGCCTACTTTAGGATCAAAGCTCAGTTGTATTGAATGAAGTGTTCACTGCGTCTGAAAATCTGTCATCTAGGCATGTGAGAAATAAGTATGTGAGATGTGCCTGAAAGCTGAGATACACATGCCAGAACATACCTTCATAAAAACAAACCAGCAACAAACAACCCAAAAGATTGTGTGTTGTGGATGTTTCATTTCCTGAGGGAAGGGGGGAAATCTATCAAAAAACAAATAATTGCATGAAAGAGGTTGACAAGTTTGTTGCTTTCTAATTTTTATTTTATTGATTTTTGCTTGTTGTGGTGGGCTACAGAATTCTCACTAATTCAAATAAATGAGTGAGTATTCCAGAGAGAAAATCACTAAAGAAAGATTTAAAGGAAGAAGTTCTGGAAATCAGATTTCATAAAATCATAGAATAGTTTGGTTTGGAAGGGGCCTTCACAGATCATCTAGTCCAACTCCCTGGCTGTGGGCAGGGACCCCTTTCTCTGCATCAGATTGGTCAAAGCCCCTCCAGCTTGGGCTTGAACACTGCCAGGAACGGGGCATCCACAGCTTCCCTGAGCAACCTGTTCCTGTGCCTTACCACTCTCATTGCAAAAAATTTCTTCTTTGTCAGCCAAATCTACCCTTTTTCAGTTTAAGACCATTCCCCTCGCCCTATCACTGCATGCCCTTGTAAACAGTCCCTCTCCAGCTCTCTGGTAGACTACCCTTTAGGTACTGGAAGGTGATATAAGAGCTCCCAAAACCTTCTCTTCTCCAGGCTGAACAGCCCCAGCTCTCACAAACTGTCTTCATAGGAAAGGTGCCCATCCCTCTGAGCATCTTTGTGGCCTCCTCTAGACCTGGTCTAACAGATTCATGTCTTTCTTGAGCAGGGGACCCCAGAGATGAATGCAGCACTCCAGGTGGGGTATCATGAGAGCTGAATAACAGAGGTGAATCACCTCCCTTGACCCACTGGACATGCTTCTTTTTATGCAGCCCAGGAAGCTCTCTTTGTCCTTAATTCTTACCTTCAAGTGAAGATCTGTCAAGAGAAATCTCGATGAATGAAGGAGAAAGACAGAATGAAATAGAAAACTAAATTAAATTAATTAGGGAAACTCAAGCTAGAACTTCAAATATAGGTCACAGGAACCCTGTTGAGATGTCCATATTCGAAGAAATGTAGGAGCTCTTTTCTTTCTCTTCCTTTTTTTCCACTGTCAGTCACCATCTTAATCTAAAAGACGAGATAACTGTAGATTAGGCTACAGTAAATACCAGCCCACCCTGGCAGCAGTATTTTTTGGGGGGGATGTATTAGTCTTAATATTAAACCATTATTGTCATTAATTTTTTACTAGGACTGTTTTTCTGCTACCCAAATCCTCCCATCATACCTTTCCAATTTAATCAGGACACACAATGCCAAGTGGCCATAGCAGAGGACAGAGTTCCACCTCCATATATGTTTTGCCTCTCCATAAAAACTTAGAGCATAATCTAGGGAAATACTCATCTCGGTTAGAAACAGCCTCCGACATTAATTCAGATTTAACTACATATTAATTTCTTCAATCATTAATAAGGTTTTTTTTTCTCATACTTTCTTTTGCAAGGACACACAAAATCTCCTTCAATCTTCTTTGATAACACAGAAGCAATCAAATCTTGATGTTGGCTTCAGAATGGTCTGAACTGTAACCTGAGTGACAAGCAAGAAAAAAAATGGAGATTGATTATTCTGAAATATCAGTACAATATCAGTGTAGAAATGCTTTATAGCTGAAATGTGTTAATTTCTGAGCCAAAAACTAAATTCAGGGGAAAACTTCAGTCACTGCCTATAGAAAAAACAGAATCAGAGAATATCTCAAGTTGAAAGGGATGCAGGAGGATCATGGAGTTCAACTCCCTGCTCCTTTCAGGCCTGCCTCCCACTAAGAGCATATAACTAAGAGCATCATCCAGTTGCTTTTTGAACTGTGTCAGGGTTGATGCCATGACCACTACCCTGAGAAGCCTCTTCCAGTGACTAACCACCCTCTGGGTGAAGAATCTTTTCCTGAAGTCCAATCTGAACTTCATCTGACACAGTTTCAACCCGTTCCTTCGGGTCCTGTCACTGCTCACCAGAGAGAGATCAGCAACTCTTCTTCCACCGTGCCTCTGGAGGAAGGTACAGGCTGTGATGAGGCCACCCCTCAGCCTTCTCTTCTCCTGGCTGAACAAACCAAATGACCTCAGCTGCTCCTCCTTTCTTGCCCTTGAGGCCTTTCACCATCTTTGTCACCCTTCTTGGGACACATTCCAATAGCTTTATATCCTCTTTATATTTTGAAGCCCAAAACTGCCACAATATTCCAGGTGAGGCCACCCCAGCGCAGAGCAGAGTGGGACAATCCCCTCCCTCCTCCAGCTGGCGATGCTTTCCCTGATGCCCCCCAGGGCACGGTTGGCCCTCCTGGCTGCCAGGGCACTGCTGACTCATATTCAACTTGCCATCAACCAGGACCCCCGGATCTCTTTCCACAGGGCTGCTTTCCAGCATCTCATCCAAAAATTATTTTTTTCTGTCATGTGTATCATACGATTGCATCTTCAGGTCAATGTCTTCTCCATTTTATACATGGAAAGTATGCAGAAAAAAGTCAGTAAAGAAGTTTTCTCATAGTTATGCAAGAAAATAAAACGGTGCGTTTGACAAACAGCACGCACTAAGCCTGTGACCCAATCCCTGGTCTACTCAGCTAGGTCTTGGCATCTTCTTTTCAAAGGAAAAAAATATCTGCAATTCAACTGAGAACTGTACACTGCATAAAAATGCATTTTCACGGCACATTTCACTAAAATATAATTTATTATATATTCAGGTAGGTGTCAGTGTTGTGAAATGTCAAAGACTTTTATTTTTTTCTTTTAGAGGGCTTTTAAATATTATCACAGAAAAACTGCTGTTTAATTGAAATTCCCTTTACTGTCACTCAGGCAAACAGAAGGATTAAAACATCAATTAAATGGTGATTATGGCACTGTGCTACTTTGCAGAATCTGAAATTAAATGCTTAAGAATAAACTTTTGTGGAGGAAGGTGTTGAGGAACTATTGAGGAAGCAATCCTGAGCTTAATGGTTGAAAATCTTATTTTTGGAATAAAGGTTTATATATATTTTTTGGAAAAAATGCTTCTATTTTTGAGAGTGCATGGGTACCAACAAAATATCCTATATTAACAAAGGATAAAACTCAGAAACCTAGGTTTACATCTAAAGAATCTGTGCAAATTCAGGCTCTAGCCCTTCAACATCAGCCTCTGGAAGAGAGATGAAAATAGATGGTCATCTTTGCAGCTCAAGCCATCCCCTGGGAGTGAAATATAGCTACTGGGGACAGTGAAGGTGCTGAACTTCCACTGCAATTTAAAGAATGATTTTTTTGCTCAGTACACATAAATGTGTGCTTTCATACTCCATCTCAGTCCGAAATATATGTGGTCGCTGCAGCACTGGGATGCAGAAGTCCCAGCTGATATAGAGCGGAACTGAGTCTCTTCCTGAGTTGCGTGTACGTACATTCATGACTACGTAGGCACAACTTCAAAAGGTGTTCCTAGGAGGTGACTAACTCAATGCTTGGAACATAGATGCTCAGTTTGTGAGGCTGAAGAAGGATCTGCTGATGCAAGGCAGGATTTCAAGAAATCCAGAAAGATCAGAATCACCAGCCATTTCCAAAATCTGCCACGGATGACCTTAAAAGCCAAAAATAGGCAATGCTGGGGCAAGGCTTCATATTTGAGGGAGCTCCAAGACACTTAGTAAAAATTTTCAGTATTCATATAATCGTAGAATCATAGAATCAGCTGGGTTGGAAAGGACCTCTGAGATCATCAAGTCCAACCCTTGATCCAGTACCACCGTGGTTACTAGACCATGGCACTAAGTGCCACATCCAGTCTTCTGTGACTGCCTGCTGTGAAGGATGATCCAGTAATACATGAAACTTTGTATCACTCACCTGATACCATTCGATGAAGTCAGTTAGAAATTTTGGAAATAACAGGGTTTTCAGCAACTTTATCATGAAACCTCACATAAAGCAGCATTTCCCAAAGATGTAAACTGCTTTAGGCAATAACCCCTGGGTAGGGCCTTTGTTTGGCTGGCTCATCTTGGTAGGTCCCCAACCAGGAAAATGCTCTAGTCCTTCTCCTTTGATGGGCTGGTTCGATGTTTTGGCTTTCACCGATAAAGTTACTGGTGTTTCTTCACCCATTAGTGTTCCTTTGATCCTTGCCAGGTTCACATGTTTAATTTATTTAGCCTTTAGTCAGATGACAGTATCAGTGCAAACTCTGAAGAAAGCACATCTTAGGTATCTGGTAGCACAATATTGTTATGACATTGCACTCCTGGATAGTGCCACTGGCTTTCTGCATATTCATATCAACTTCTTAAACAAGTTATTTCAATGTCTGCTGTCAGCTGATAAATTGTGATACAAATGCATGTAGATGTCATATTGAAGCATGAAGTAGCTCAGTTTCTAATTCATTGCTAATGTGCAAACATAATTATTAAAGTAAATATCTAATGTTTTGGAGATTTCAGCACCATCTTTTCATTGCCACTGACTCTACATCAATATGTCAGCGTCTTTCTGGAGTCCATTTCTGGAGTCTATTTCTGTGCTACACCAAAAGAGGGCAGTTGCTGTTTCTCCAGAATTTTACATCAACTTCTGTTCAAATTTGATAAGCGCTCTCTCATAATGCATATGCTGTGTCCTCCATGGGTGACTGGAGGCATGGCATTTTTCTTCTTGCTGGAACAAAATCGGGACGTGTTTTTGATACAGATATGATAATAATGGGGTGGTGCCTGCAAGTTCTGTGTTTTCACTCCATTGACACTGTAAATGATAACTATGAGAAAACAAATCATTTGGAAGCTTCTACCTCAATTTTTTTTTTTTTTGAAAATAAACATTGCCATGGACTTCTTAAGCTTATAGAAAGAAATATGCAGTAGGGTAGAATGGCTGCAGTCAAAGACTTTAACACCATAAAATTCCAGCAAGAAAGTTCAATTTTCAGAACCAACTGCGAGTCTAAAGAAGGATAAACAGTCGGTGGTGGAGGAGATGGGCTCAGAGGAGAGCATCCAGTCGTGTGATTCCTGTAGGGATTTCAATGACATAAATAAACAAGTCAGAGATGTTGCTACAGCAGATCCTCCCTAAGGGAATGGTCAATGCTGAGGAACTTTGAAGGAATGCATGGTTGTTTTTTTTCCTTGCCAACACAGTTCATGTGCCAGGTATTGTGTTTCTATAGCAACACAAATTTACTTTGAGAGACAGTTTGCACAAAAGGAGGCCAAGGGCTCCAGCTCTCTAAGTACACTAATTCAGAAAACTGTGTGAGCTATCCAGCATCTACTGCTGCGGTGAGCTGACCCTGGCTGGAAACCAGGTGCCCACCAAAGCTGCCTGTCAGCTGGACAGGGGGGGAGAAAATATAATGAAAGGCTTGTGGGGTGAGATAAGGACAGGGAGTGATCACTCACCAGGTACCTACACAGGAAAACAGGCTCAGCCAGGGGAAATTAGTTCAATTCATTACCAATCAAATCTGAGTAGGATAATGAAAAATAAACCCAAATTTTAAAAAATTTTCAAGCCCTTCCTTTCCTTCTTCCCAGGTTCAACTTCACTCCCAAATTCTCTGCCTCCTACCCCGCAGTGATGTAGGGATACAGGGAATGGGCACTGTGGTCAGTTGTTGTGGTCACTGTTGTTTCTGCTGCTCCTTCCTCTTCAGAGGGAGAACTCCTCACACTTTGTCTCTGCTCTGAAGTTGGGTCCCTCCCACAGGAGACAGCCCCCCATGAACTTCTCCAGCGTGAGTCCTTCCCACAGGCTGCAGTTCTTCATTAACTGATCCAGAGTGGGTCTCTTCTTCAGGGACGGGCTGCTCCAGTGTGAGTCCCCCACGGGGTCACAAATCCTGCCAGCAAACCTGCTCTAGTGTGAGCTCTTCTTTCCACGGTCCTGCCAGGAGCCTGCTGCAGTGCGGGCTTCTGATAGGGTCACGGCCTCCTTTGGGCATCCACCTGTCCCATGTGGGGTCCTCCAGTGGCTGCAGGTGACTGTCCGCAGTTGTTTCTCTCACATATTCTCACTCCTCTTTCTGTCTGCAATTGCCATTGTGCAGTAATTTTACCCCCTTTTTAAACGCATTATTCCAGAGGCACTACCACTGCCACCGAGGGGCTCAGCCCTGGCCAGTGTTGGGTCCATCCTGGAGCCCATCCGCATTGACGCAGATATGGGAGAAACTTCTGGTATCTTCTCACACAAAAGACCCCTTAGTGCTGGAACCTTTCATGCTGCATGGAGCCTTCAGACATTTTTGAAAGGGGCCACACAGACAACAAGGCTCCCACATAGTTTGGGTTCTCTCTCTCTTTCTGGAACATTTTCAGCTGTTTTTCGTGTGACAGAAGTTGCTCTCAAGAAGAACAGGATCCTGTTCTGACACAAGTTTGAAGATAAACAAAGACTTTAGTTGCTATCTGAAAACACATAGCCTGCAGCATTTTAGAAAAATAATTTCCTCACCTAAATTAGCATTTACCTGTGAAAAAAGAAAAAAAATATCATTCTCGACTGGTCACAGATGATTGAAATACGTTAAATTCTTATAATTTCTGATGATTGTATCACAAATAATGTCCCATAATGCCATACAAAGAATTTATGTCAATAAGAGTTCTGCCTTCTGCTCATGGAAAGTTCTGCTCAGTTCTGCCTTTTGATCAATGCAGAACAAAGGTGTCTGTGTCTGAAATCATCCCTAAATCCATCTACAGAGGTTCCCTATTTCTCTTGCCTGTTTTTTTGCTTAAAAAAAAAAAAGAGAGAGAAAAAAAACACTGGACCCGAAAAGGGGATCTTTCTGTATAATGACCTGACCTCTCATTTTATTTATTTTAAAAATAAAATACCCACTGAAAAACTGATATTTGTTATCTTTGTTGTCCCTAACACCGGGCAAAATACAAATAATTGTGTGTGGCATGAATGAGTAGTAAATATGTGAGTAATGTCAACTATTAAAAAGGAAGTCACGTTTCAGACAAAAAGAAGCAAAAATCAACCAGCTTTTCCCTAAACTATCTTCCCAACCTTTCATTTTCGTGACTTATTTGTCAGTTTTCTCAATATTCACACCAAGCATGAGCCAAAAAAGAGTAATAGGGAACTGTTATTCCATTTACTAAGCAACACATGATCCATTTTATCCCATTGTTTATGAAACATCAGCCTTGACTTGGCGACCCATTTTTTACCTATGAGTATTTTCCAGGGTACAAGATGGGAACATAGACACTGATCAGAAAAAGTGTCTCTTCCTGGGAATCTGGATAGATGTGGACAAAAAGAAGAGAGACAAGAAGCCCTGGCCACATCTTTGATAATCTTTCCTTTCCTATTTTTCTTTGGGTCCTAATTCTTTTCCACTGGCTTGCTGAGTTTTCAACAGCTTGATTTTCCTTTCTAAACGAGTTATAATGAATGCTGGGTCTTCTGGTAAGTAACAACTGGCCCAATTCTGTCTACAACATGAGTCTAAATCTGTAATTGCATTAATGGTGTCCTTTTCTTTGTTCGCAATATGCTCTTTCCTTAGTTTTAAATAAAAAAAATGCTCTCAGGAATTCCCTTCTTTTTAAACTTTATGCATTCATTACTCCCTCTCTCTCTTTCTCTTTTTTTCATACTTGGTTAAATAGAATTGCTCCCTTTTCTGTCATTGATTTGCTAATTCTGGGAAGCTTCCAGTTCTTTTACAGAATTTTAGCTCAGCAATGGATGTGTTGAAGGGCATTACCATCACTTCAATACTGCTCACACCTTTTTGTAAATGCAGGTCTCTGCCTTTGTTACCTCTGTTTTACCTGTCCATCATGGTCAACTTACTGCCTCTATACTCCAAAATGAGCTTGTAAGTCCATTCTTGTAGAGTCCTCCAATATGGTCTTAGTTAACCTGTGCTGCCTCACCTTGTTTAACCATATTCTCATTTGCTGTGAAATTTCTTCTTAAGTGGCAGCAGACCATGCTCTGAAATGCCAATTCCACTCCAATAAATGGAAAATAAATTATTTGACTTAATACAGATGGCATTCCATGCCTGGGATTTTTTTTGTTTCCAGTTTCCCTGTATCAATAGTTTTTTTTTTGTTTGTTTGTTTGCTTTTTTGG
>VZRE01008650.1:235501-290281 GCA_013396775.1 Cephalopterus ornatus | reverse complement strand
CACGAAGTTTCTGTTGGAGCTTGCTACAACAGACCTAAAAATAGCCTCTCCAGTCTCACAGTGCACCCCATGACACCTTCACCTGGCACCAGACCTGCTAATTGCTCCAATGACAGAGCAGCAAACAGAAATAAACACCCAAGGATGGAGCTTGGGCAGCTCTGGCAGAGCTCTGTGCTGTCCTATCTGCGTAGAAAACCCATAGGGCTCCCCTGCAAGGCTTAATCTCCACAAGATGCTGCTGATCAGGATTTGGCAGTGCTCATGCCAACTGGCAGCAAGACACCCAGGTGTCCCCAGAGCAGCTTGTGAGTGCCATCAACTTGCCTGCTCACCTGGGCCATCCTCCATGCATGGCAGATGGAGACGCTGGAGTGTTGCTCAGGCTCTGTCTTGACCTTCCTCTTAAGAGTTCCAGCTGATGGCAACTGTCCTTGGGCTCTCTGCAATTCTTTGGGCTCTCTGCCATAACACCCCTATGAGCCAGGAAAAGTCATCCTGTAGGAGAGTCCTTTATCAAGCCTTGCCTTGTGCTTGCAGCTGGCCAAGGGCCAGCTGTCACCAGAAGCCAGACCATCCTGTGGCACCAGGTCCCATGTTTTGTCCCAGCTCTCTGGGTGGCTGAAGGCCGGCACAGAGCTCTGTCAGGGGTCCCAGGTCAGGTTCACAGTCCACACACCTCACTGAAGGGATTTATTGGTTTTGCATCAGGACAATACTCTGTGTGATCAATGGGATCAGTTGGATATGCCATCACTGCCAATTACTGAATAATGTTACCTTACGGAGCTCATCAACTCCTGCTCCAACCACTCTGAAAACTCACTGTTTTGCCTCGCTGTTGATGGGCAGGAATTTCATTCTAGGTGATTTCTCCCAGGAACTTTACTTTCTCAGGTCTTCTTCACAAATGCACCAAACAATCACGTCAGCAAGACCTAGAGACTGTTTGGGCCATAGATCCTTCAGCAAATGGCCACTAAACCTCTGCCCTTGGCTGTATGTGCATCAGCTGCAGGACGGAAATTTTAATAAGGGCCAAGGAGACACTGTAGCTTGTGATTTCTCACAGTGTTTCACCCCAAAAGAGATGAAGGACAAGAACATTGTCTGGAAGCTCTGGGGGAGATACAGAATTGGTAAACAGCAAAGGAAATGATCACCTGTGGTCTTCACAACACTTGCCTCAGCAGTTGCTTGACAGACTTCAGCTCATTTTTCCCTTTTGGCCACTGTAAAATATAAGTATGAACAGAGCAGTGACAGAAAGAGCCCTGGCACCATGGGTAAATCATTGCTCAGTCCACCACTGCCCTGGGGAGCCTGTTCCAGTGGATGACCACCTTTTCCTAATATCCAGCCTATACCCCTCTGAGCTCCTAAAACCCTGTGATCTGTTGGGTTGGCAGTGGCTTGGACCTGACAAAGGGGGAGATTTCCAAATTATCTGGTGGTCAGACACTCTCTTCACTGCCCTCCTGTGCTCCCAGAACACTGGCATGACTCATGATAGTATATATATATATATATATTTATACATATAAATTTGGAATCAAAGTCCCCTCAAGTCATTAAAAACCTGCTTTTCTTGCATGACTCTGAATCTGCTGGTGCTTTCACCATTCTCCATGTGTGCAAGGGCAGCTGATGTGTTCTCCCAGCCCTGCTCTGCCAGCACATGAGGAGGAACAGGAGGATATCCAAGGAGAATGATAGACTTGTGAGAACTTCTGATAGCCTGAGGACAGCATGGCATCGAAAGCCATGCCAGGGGTGGCCACTGTGGGTGACAGGGATGAGACAAAGGAGCAGAGCAAGAGACTGAATGGCTCCCAAAGCAGTCCCTGTGTTTGGGGGCTTTATTTGGGGGTTTCATAGCCCACTGAACTTCTCATGCCTTGAGAGCAGCCTGCAGGGTCACAGCCCTGTCCCCTGAGACCAGACCTGGCTTTTGACACCCTCGATTCTCCTCTGGTCACCACTCACCTTCCAAGCACATCCCAGGAGGTCCCAAGGCCCCACCACCTTCATGGAGCACAGGGGCCCAGGGTGCTTCTTTCAGAGGCAGAATTTTACTCCTCTGCCTGAAACAAATGTAGAAGTACCCAACCTTCTCCCTTCTAATTGAGTCTCCCATTCCAGCTCCAGAAATACCAGGAGCCTTTTTGTTCCCATAAGATATGAGAGGGACTTTTTAAGGTGACAAGTAAACTCTACCTAAAATGACCTCAGATCAGGTGAAACAACTGTTTCTGACCCTCAGAAACATCTTCGCAACATAAAAGAAGTGCTGAGCATCCGTTTTTCGTTCCATTGGCTTCATATCCTGAGGGTATCTGTCCTCTGTGTCCACCTAAAGGAGCAATATATTCTATTTTATCACTGTGTTGAAGTTGAAACACTTTGGCCAGGTTTCCCCTGTTTCACTCATATTAATTTCTACAGCCCCTTGGATAATTTTTCAGTGAAAGCCCTGACAGTGTCTTCCTTAGCCCTCTTTGTGAGAAATGACAATTTCTGGACAGATGAACATGCAAAAGGAAGAAAAAAAAAGAGAACGAAATAAAAAGAAAGAAAAAATCTCTCACCACAGGAACCCCACGTTCAAGTTACATGTAATATATTGTTATACCACATGGATTCATCTCTGACACAGGCTACTGCAATATATGGCAGGGGAAATATGGAATTAGGGAACAGGGAAATAGGGAATTAGGGGAAGGCTGAGCTTCTGCAGGTCACCACTGCTGCCGGAGCTGATCATGTTTTGCTCCTGGACCGGCAGAAGGACTTTGCAAGGACTCTCATGTTTACCACATCCTGCAGGCAGGTTCCACAGCTGCTCCTGCTCCATGTCCTACTGAGATGTGACATTCTGGCACACACTCCCCTCTTGGGAAGCAGCCCCTTCCACCCTAGCACACAGGACACTATGTGTTTTTTTTAAGCAGGTGCTGTTGTATTATGGTTTTAGCAGATACCTGAGATCGTGCACCTGTGTAAGAATTTTGCTGAAGTTGACCTGCAGAAGGAAGGGTCTGAACATGGAATAGTGGGTAGAGGAGGCATGGGAGAGGTATGGGCAGTACTGGGTTTGCCACGTCAGTGATGGAACACTCAGCAATCTAACAAAACTGAAATCCCAGCTAAATCACAGAATCACAGACTGCTTTGGGTTGGAAGGACCTTAAATCTCATCTCATTCCAATCCCTGGCCATGGATAGGGACACCTCCCAGTAAAACAGGTTGCTCCAAGCTCCATCCAGCCTGGTGTTGGACACTTCCAGGAAAAAACTGCAAGAGCAAACCCTCTGCAACTTCACAGCCAAATACATCGAGCTCCTTGTGACCCTCGCGCTTGGCAGACTGTGTCCATGTGGCCCCCTCCAGCATATGGAAGAGGGCTCAGTCTCTCTGGGATGAGGCTGCACAAACATCCCCCTCCCCTCATTGCTCTCCTCATCCAACACCACATACATGGGCAGTGCTGGAATGTTGCGCTGATTGCTTCCATTGAATCATGGTGCAGAGGCCGCTTCCCAGCCTCCGTGGGGTGATTGCAGTCTGGGATGAGATGGTCACAGAAGGACCCTGGCTCCTCTCCAGAAAGCTTTTCCACAAGGATCTGAGGAGCACTGTTCCCAGTGCTGCACTCTGCGGATCTATTGCTCGGCTCAGGCGCTGCCGGAGCCTGGCGTAATGAGGGTGTTTGTTTCCCAGCATGTTATTCACTGATTTTATTCTCCAGCCAAGAGAGCTTTGCAAGTAATAATAAAAAAAGATGAATGAGATGGCATGGGATGATTAACCAGGACCATCAAAAATGGGGTAGAACCTGCACTGCTGGCAGCACAAGCACCTGGCAAGCAACAGGCTGTATCCCACATTCATTCCTCTGCTGGAGGGGCTGCCCTTAATCACTGAGTCAGAGAGTGATTTGGGTTGAAAGGGAACTTACAGACCATCTTGTTCCTTGCCCTGCCATGGGCAGGGACACGTTCCACTAGACCAGGTTGATCCAAGGCTCGTCCAACCTGGCCTTGAACACTTCGAGGGATTGGGCAGCCACAGCTTCTCTGGACAACCTGTGTGATTGTCCCACCACCCGTAATAGACCATTTGGCACTGACCATCCCCACCATCGAATAGCTCTGCAAAACCGGTTCTTGCAAACAGTCTCTCCTCTTGTGTTGTTGTGTTCAGGTTTTCGCTCTCCTTACAGCAGAAACTCCTAGATTTATCCCTGCTCTCCAAACACCTTGCCACGACAGTTGGGATTTGATGCTGTTATAATCGTTCTGGACTTTAAAAATAAGCCCTGTCTTTCGCTAGCATATGGTTCTCCCTGTAAAACAACAGACACCAGAACTTTCAATTAAGTTTCTGGAAGCGGTGCTGAAGCACACATGACTCATTTCACAAGTGCACTAACAAGTGAAACGGTCCTGTTTTTTGCCAGATCACTCTACTTATCAGGAAACAAACAGTATCTGATGTCTTTCTTTCTTTCTTTATACATTGATGAAAATAACACCCTTCTCTGATGCTGCTGAACTTGGGTAGGAATCGTCCAGTTAAATATTCTAATATTTGATAACAACCCTGCCAGCACAGAGCTGACTCATTCCATGGCATGTGCTGCTCCCTGAGGATTGCTTTCAGCACAGTGAACAATTAGCTGGTTCATTCATCCCAGCTTGAGAATGGCAGATACTTACAGGACCACAGGCACACTCCTAATGGGAGGGATTTATCAACACTCGTAGTTGTTGCTCCTGTAATTAATCTCATGCTCTTTCCACACGCACTCACCCTCTGCTCACACTCCTGCTCCCAACTTCCAGCTACTTTTCTTTATGCTCAGAAAGGCATAGAAATAATTTTGAATTCTGGTCAGTGACATGGAAATGATCAAGATGTCATTTGGGGCTCTGATCCCCAGCATTCCTTAGATTCTGCCTGTGGCTCCTGTGAGGCACAGCAGAGGGGTCCAGCCCTGGCAGAGCAGACAGGTCCAGTCCCAGCTCCAGCTCCAGCCTGTGATCCCCATGGGCCAAAAGAGCCCTGTGACAAGGATGCCACACACACCTCCAGGTGATACCCATGAGTGTGTTCCCACATCAGCCCAGGGACACCTGTCTGCTCCATCCCAAGGGAGCCGCCAGCTCCCTGGTGTGCCTACAGGCAGTCCCACACCCTGGGAGCGGAGTCCTGGTGACTCCATCTCTGGGCCTGGGATATAAACAGGGGAGCGTCCTTGTCTCTGGTGCAGGTTGGGGACACAGGGAAGATCGTTTGTCCCAAGGTCATGTGGTGAGCATAAGAGTTGGGGCATCTGGTAGGAGCTGGGATTCCTGGAGGTAGAAGCAGTCACTAACCCCTCCAGCACACCTTCCTGCCCCTCCATTGCTGACCCCTGGCACACCTTTCTGCCCTTCCATTGCTGACCCCTGGCACACCTTCCTGCCCCTCTTCTCTGCCTTCTTGCTGCCATTACTTTCCTGCCTTGGTGATCTCACAGTACACAGGCACAGCTCAGGCTCTTGGTGTCTCAGGGCTGTTGCCCCCCAGTCCCTGCCTCTGGGGAGGCTCAGCATCCCTCTGGAATCTGCTTCCTGGCTGGTTTGGCTGTGAGCTCCTGGCAATCCAATCCCTGCGGTACCCCTCCTTCCAGACACTGCTCAGGAGCACATCAGACACCTGTAGCCTCCAGATCACAGGGAGAAGATGGCACATATCTGGCAATAAGCATTTCTGTACATCCTTGAAAAAGACACAGCTCCTGGGATTTTCTGCCTCTAATTTTTCTCCCTCCCAAGCCTCTAGACTTGGGCTTCAACTGGAGATTTATTTTACTGTGTGTTCATTGCTATAGTTATTGCCACTGTGAAGATGGTGTCCTCAGCACAAATGAATACAGCGCTGAATTCAACAGCAGTATCCTTGTAACTACCATCCAAAAACACATCATGGAAAGCAGGGGGAAGGGGCGATACTCAGGTAAGGATGAGAGGGACCACCCCCAGTGTCCCCAGGAATTGCCCCCAGTGGCTCAGAGGGCAGGATCCCATGGCCTGGCTGGCTGTGAGGAGCTGTCCTGTGGCTGCAGAGGGCTGGTCCTGCCACCTTGCTGCTAGCCTGGGCTGGTCACCCTCCTGGGAAACGGCAAACATCCCCACAGCTGCCATTGCTGCTTTTGGGGTAAACTCCATCCCCACAGATGTGGGAGATCCCTGCAGGGGATGGAACAGGGATGCCTCCGTGTCACATCTCTATTGTCACCATGAGGCGGATGGCACAGAGCATACCTGTGTGTCATAGAATGGTTTAGGTTGAAAGGGACCTTTAAGCTCATCTCATTCCAGCTCCCTTTCATGGGTAGGGATACCTTCCACTAGGAACATGTGTCCACCTTTACAACCCAGGGACTGTGCAAGGTGCCTGGGGACACAGCCTGAGCCTGGTCTGGGATGTCAGAACTCTGCTGAAATCTAGGTCCCATCACAGTGGCTCTGGCTCATGGCCATCCTACTCTGCTCTCCCTGGAGCAGCTCCAGCAGCCCCTGGTTGCATGGGCAGATACCCACGATATCCACACTCCTCCTCACCAGCCCATGCTAGCCAGTAATGGCAGCTGTCCCAGTAACTTGCCAGCTGTGTGTCTCAACCATCCCAGTTTCCAGCACAGGCTGATGACCTACAGGGCACAGGGGCATGGACAGACACCAACCATTTGTGCTTCGCCACTTCACAGGGTGCCACAGTCCTTGGGGCTGGGACTGACGTGCTGTGGCATTGGTGCCCTGTGGCCTTTGTGCCCAGTGCCATCAGTCCCCATCCTCCCAGTGGCTCTACACTGGCTGTGCATGGACATGGGATGGTGGGCACCTCGCTTCTGGATTGCTGGGGAAGTTTTCCAGTTATTGCTATCATCCTCATCTGTATCAGTGACACGATCCTGACAACTGAGGCAAGACAGTTCACGGTTTCTTTGCAGGAGATTGGAAGATTCTTCATGGAAAGGCAGACATCAGCACAGGCTGCCCAGGGCAGAGATAGAGTCATCAGCCCTGGAGGGATTTAAAAGATATGTAGATGTGGCACTTCGGGGCATGATTTAGGGTGGGCTTGGCAGTACTGGGATAACGGTTGGACTTGATCTTAGAGGGCTTTTCCAACCTTAATGATTCCACAATTCTATGAAATCTCCTTGTAAGAGCTACCCAGTCACATCCCCGCTGCATTCAGCCTTCAGCGCTCTCCTCGCAAAGCCAACACAAACTCCCCTGGAGCTCAGGAGTTGGGACAAGGACCTTCTGCCTGACCCACAGGCTGCACTCCCCTCTCTCAGCCTCCCAATATTTCTGCAAGTGCCTTCAGAAAGGTGCCGCTGCTGAGGTCAAAGCAAGGTGACACCTTCCTACAGTGTGCCCTGACCAAGGGAGAACACCTGGTGTGGAGACACTGAATCTGATTGCTTCCATTAAATACCAGGGGAAGAGCTTTGGACAAAAATTGGGGAGGGGTGGCTCAATTTGAAATGGATTTTGTTGATTTGAAGTGACTGCTGCTGTGGTGGATGTGTTGGACTGGCTAATCTTCTGCACTTCAACATTAAACATGCTGGACTGAAACTGTGAGGTTTTGGGTTTAACATTGCAACCTCACAAATGAAAAGAAAATGAGCATCAGCAGGAGGACCAGAGAATGCTCAGGGGCATTCATGGGTCTTCAGGGTCAGAGTGTCTTCAGGTTCCACTGGATTAAACACTTCAGAGTGGAATTTTTGGGTTTTACTTCATTCAGAAGGGTCACTGTGGTCCAAACCAAACCAGTTCCCTCTGTGCCTCTCAGTACTGTCCTAGGGAATCTGCTCCCATGTAAGAGCACAGAATCACAGAATCATAAAATCATAGTCACAGAATCACAGTTATCCTGAGTTGGAAGAGACTCGCAAGGTTCATTAAGTCCAGCTCCTGGCCCTGGACAGGACACCCACAAGACTCACATGAAATGATTCACCTGGTAAGAGCTCACCTGGGCCAGGGCAAGGACCTGAGACTTAGGCCTTGGCAAAGCAAAGGGCAGAGCAAAGCAAAGTGAAGCCCCCCCCCATAATCCTGCTCAGACTCTCACTGCCAAACCTGCAGCAAATCCCTGCTCACCTCCTCCTGCACATGAAAACCAGGGACCATTAGCACTGAACAAATGGGAAAGAATTGAAATCAGCTCGGAGGCAATCCTGAGGCCAGAGGAGAGGCAAAATTAAGCAGCTTATTATTCTTATTTAATGCCTGTATTGTGCACACAGATGAATAACTGGTGTTTGGGGCTCTGTGCGTGAGGCTGTTATGAAGTTTTTAATTCATTAGTGCTTGTAAAGTGCCTCGAACTTGTGAGATGAAAGGTGTCCTCTGAGCACCAAGAGCTGTTACAGCTCCAGCACTGCGGATCTTTAATAAGGATATTGAACGACTCCTCTGAGCCAGCACATTGCTTTTTAACTTTTTTATGGCTGTTTTTACAAGCAGTATCCTAGAGAGCCAAAAAAGTAAAAAAGTTGAAAGAAAAAGCCCCATCAGAGCACACAGTTGGCTCTGCACAGCCATGGACTAGGGGGACAGCTCTGCCACCCTCAGCTGTCTGCTCGTGGGGACCAGTCTGAAGGGTCTGTCACCTCCGCGGTTACTGAGAGCTGTGACAGCTCTGGGGATGTCACTGGGTGGATGCTGAGAGGGACAGGTGGGGAGAGAGGAAAGTCCAGTGGGAGCTGGGGGCTACTGGCTGGGTGTCCGGTTTGCCTGCAGGGTCACAGCCCAGAGGCCTGGCTTGTCTCCATGCCCTGAGTTGGAGTGATGTGTGGGGAGGTGACAGTGGAGGCCTTCCAGCCATCCCTGCCATCTGCCCATCCCTGCAATCCATCCATCCATCCCTGGCAGCCTGCACTCACCTGCCCTAGCACAGCCTGACAGTGGGGTGATTGGAAGATGAGTGGTTTTCATAGAATCAAAGAATCCTAGAATAGTTTGGGTTGGAAGGAACCTTAAAGATCATCCAGTTCCATGCCCTGCCTTGGGCAGGGACATCTTTCACCAGACCAGGTTGCTTCAAGCCTTGTCCAACCTGGCCTTGGACACCTCCAGGGATGGGGCAGCCACAGCTTCTCTGGGCAACCTGTGCCAGGGCCTCACTACCCTCACAGGGAAGAATTTCTTCCCAATATCCCATCTAACCCTGTCCTCTGTCAGTGGGAAGCCATTTCCCCTTGTCCAGGCACTTGTCCCAAGTCCCTCTCCAGCTCCCTTGGAGCCCCTTTAGCACTGGAATGGGCTCGTAGTTCTCCTGGAAGCCTTCTCTTCTCCAGGCTGAACACCCGCAGCTCTCCCAGAGGCTTTTCACGATGTTTCTGATAGCATCATCTCTCCACTCAGTGCAGCCGCTCACTCCATGACAAAACCATTACACTTGACCAGGCTCCATGAAGCCCAGGCACAGGGACTCTTTGAACACCCTCTTCTTCCACATCCATCTTCCTGCAGCTACTGCTGCTCAGTTATCTGGTAAGGAACCTCAGCCATGAATCCACAGAAAACCCTTCCCTGCCCTATCCAGGTGAGAAGAGCTTTCCCTATCCAAAGTCCCAGCTGTGCCATCTCCAATTCCTTCTGTATTTCCCATCAACTGCCATGGGCTTTGAAAAAAAAAGGTTTTAAAATGTCCTACTGGCAGAAGAGTGGCAAGTGATGACAAAGGATGAGGGACATGGCAAATCTCCAAATGACCAGGAAAGTGGCAACTTATGCCACTGAAGGAAAAATGACCCTCCAAGGGCAAAAACATGACCTCTTCACGTGCCTTCCATTCGTCCTTCTTTAAATGTTGCTGCTACCAGCTAAACTCTCTCATTACCCTCAGAGCCTGAATTGCCAGATGGCTCCATAAAGGAAGCATCTCCCTGCCTTGACATGCTGGGAATGCCAGAGCTGGGGACAAGCCATGGCCTCGCCTCTGCTCAAAGGAGAGAAGGACTCATCATTGGCTTTAATTATCTCAAAGCCTCTTTACTTGGAGGAAAATAAAGTATTTATCAGGGACTCGTGGCTCTGGCAAAGGAGATCATACTAGAATTAAATTTTTAGATGCCTGTAAAATTTAACTGGCTTTAGTGTGGGGCAGTTTCTGTCTCTGAGAACGAGAAGCGTTTCTCTGACCAGTGCTAGCCTGGCCTCTGGAGGGGTATCCTTCAGGCATCCCCAGTGCTGCCCAGGGACCAACCCAGGCTGGTGTCATTGTGCCACCAGCTCCACCCCAGTCTGACAGCACTGACTGCCTTCTGTCCAGTTATGCCACTGGCAGCCACTGCCCTTCAATGTGTCCTTTGTGCGGGTGGCAGCTGTGGCATGGATGGGTACCAGAGAGGATGATCCATGTGGAAGAGGATGGAGCTGGGGAGCCCTGCTGGGTCATGCCTGTCCTCAGCAGGGCTGGGGCTCAGCCCAGCTCTGCGGCCCATCCCCAGCTCCACTCACATCACCTCATGGATGTGGCACGTCCTCACAGCTGCTCAACATATGCCTCTGAAAGATCCTGCTCCTGGGAGCTAACTTCCCTATCTGTCCCTAACTTCCCTGAGGTTTTTCCATGGACAGCCTTTGGCTCTCTCCTAGTCCCCATTCCCTACTGAAATCCATCCCATGCCCAAGCCTAAGCCCAGTTCACCCCTGCCCTGGCAGTGTCCTTCTTGACCAAGGTGCCTGGGTCAATGTCCCCTCTGGGCAGAGGAGCTTCCTCCAGGCACTTGGAAAACCACATGCCCTGGGATTGGATGCTGTGGTGCCAACATGGGCATCCACACACACTGTTCCCACTAGGGAGGAGCTGGGGGGCACAGATCAGATTATAATGAGTAAACTAGTCGTTATCCTATGGTAGCCTTGTCGAAAACCCCCTCTCCCTCTTACATGCATGTGGACTGATGCATTCCAGTTCTCTTGCTCCTGGAAGTGATGTTTATGTCTGAATAGAAGCCAAGGATGGTGAAACTGTGCTGTCAAAGGGACGGAGACCCACTGTCCTGCTCGGGATGTTCCCATCAGGGTGCTTTTCCAGGCTGTGCCCTGCAGAGACTAGGCTTCCTGTGCCCTGCCAGTTTGAACACTGGTTTAGCTGCGAATCCAGATCTCCAGGCTCCTGCTTCTTACCCTCACACTGTGCTTTTCCCGTTGAGGCTGACAGCTTTGCCAAAAAGCATGTGAAACAAGATTTCTCTTTGCTCTTATCCCTGGAGTAGAAATGCACAAGTGGCAGGGAAAGAAATCTGGAGAGGCTGAACCACGACTTGGAAATCCAGAGGGATTCAGGTCTGGCATGACAGGGATCACCCGGCAGCCTCACTGCCAAGTAAAATACTACACTGAGATCAGAATCAAGCCAAGGAGTTTGGAAACACATCCTATCCCCTCCATGCTGTCCTTGGGCTCTGAGCCCCACATGTGCTCCCCCAGTTCCCTGCCCTCCCCAGCTGTGCTGCCTTCCCAGTAATTTAATGGTTTCCTTTTCCAGCCAGCCCTGTCCATGTAGTTTTTTCATTTCAGGATTAATGTCCTCAACTCCAAAGGCTTTCCAAAGGCTTACATAGACATCAAGGAGGTAACCCTTCCCTTTCCAGCAGGCAAGAACCTCCTTGGCATCACTAATGGAATTAAACAGAGACATCAAAGGAGCTGAGGGAGCCGATGTGAGCAGGGGAAGGCAGAGACATTCCAAGGCCCAGCGGAGTCTTTCAGATTTAAAGAGGACAAATCCTGCTGAGATTTCTCCTTCAAGGAAAAAGAGGATAGAAGCATGAGGGTTCCCGAGGTTCTGCAGAGTGCAGATGTGCAGGTGGGAGGCAAGGCTGAGGGTGACGGGCACTCACTGAGTCCCCCATGGACGCCCCATACCCACAACACCATCCAGCATGGGGGAGTCCCTGCTGGCCCCAGGGGCACGTTGGCTCACTGAGGTACCTGTGGCGGATGTGCTGTGCTTGTGTCCCCAAGGAGAGCTAGGCAGCCAGGGCAGGTCCTGCAGGTGCCTTGGGAGCTCATCAGTGCCCTACTGGCCATAGTGGGCATGTGGCCCACTCCCATGCATGTGCTGCATTCCCACTTGGCTCAGCACAACCCTCCGATTTTAAACACACTTGATCCCCTTCTCAAATAGGGCCTTGCTCCCACTGGATCCATCAGCCCACAGGCTGAATATGCCACACAAGGTTGCAGAGGATCCATGGAGCAACTGCCTGGCTGGAATGACTGAACTTAGTGAATATAAGTCAAGGCAGTCTCTGGGACATGAGGCTGTTGTGACAGAAACATTTCAGAGTATCTCAGTTAATTAGTACTTAATTGGCTTCAACGCTTTGAAAAACTGCCCAAGCCCCACAAGCTGGTCTGTGTGTCTCTGTTTGGGCAGCTTGGCCCAGCCTGTTCTGGCTCCAAGGGAGGCTTCACAGGGAGCTGCATTGTTAGCTAAACCCCTGCAATCCTCTCCTCATTCCTTGTGGGAAGTTTTTAATATCTACCCTTTCCAAGTGAAACACATGGAGATGCCAGGGATGAAAGAGAGATGGTGACCCGGTGGCATTTCAGGTGACTTTGAACACTTAAGATCCCCGAGGGCAGGTAGAGGGTGGAAGGGGCACAGTGGGATGGGGAGGAATGACGTAGGAGCCCGGGGCACTGCAGGATGGGATGGAGGGGTGGGTATGGCTGTGGGAACCCAGGGGAACATAGGAAAGGACGGCGCGGGGATGAGTGGGATGGCTGTGAGAGCCTGGGACACCACAGGGTGGGATGGGAATGGGGGGATGGCTGTGGGAGCCCAGGGCACTGCAGGGCACTCAGTGCTGGGGCAGTGGGTACCACCCCCTTCCTCCAGGCTGGTGGCGAGTCCAGGGCTGTCCCTGTCAGGCTGGGCAGGCACCAGCAGGACTGTGGGTCTTGGAGATGGGCACCCTGAGACTTGTCAGAGCCCACTGACCCGGGGGTGTGACGGGGACTGAGCACTGGTGAGCCCTCCCTGCCTGCTGGGAGCTGGGGAGACCCTCAGAACACGGGATGCTCCCAACCATGGCTTGTCAGTACCAGCCTGGGACTCCTCAGACCCCTGCAGCACTGGCTGAACACAGTGTCCTCTCTGGTCTGGCTGCTTGGGCAGTACCTGTGGCTTGTCCTGTCCATGTGAGCCATGTCCAGCCCCACATGGCCAGAGGTGAGTGATGATGCCCACGGAGCGGGGGTGGTATTTGCCCCAGTAAGCATTGGAGGTGAAGGGAACATGAAGGCATCCCAGAGGATCCTCCACAATCTTGATCTCCAGTAAGAAATGTGGGTGAAGGAACGATGAAGGATGCTAAAGGATGGAGTGATCCTCCCCAACCCTCATGCAGACCCAAGACATCCTGCAGGCAACAGGCAAGAGATGCCCAAGCAGGCACACAGAGGGAGAAAAACACAAGGAGACATCATGGGAGAACAGAATCCTTCAAGAGGAGGGATTGGGCTATGGCAGGTGCAAACCCCCCAGTTGGAGGCACGGAACAGTTCATGCCCTTCTCTACAACAGCTCCCCAAGCTCCAAAACAGCTCCCTGGCCCCAGGAACAGATCTGGATGAGTAGACAGCCTGACAGAATATACAGACAAACCCCAGAAATTAATGATGCAGGAATTACAGAAACCTTTTTGGTTGATGGGAACCCTCAGATTTCTCCCAGAAGGTCACTCTGCGGCCACCATGGCAGCTGGGGAGTGGTGGTGGGAGCCAGGATCTCTGCCAGGCAGAGAACCCCACCAGCACTGCCCCAGGCACCCCCCGAGAACCCTGCACTCATCTCTGCATCGAACGGAAAACAGCAGCATCAACTGGAGCTGAAATCCAGTTTTCTGCTGAAAAGATTAATAAAATGGAAGGTAGCTGCTGGGTGAACGAGTTTATCCCCTGCTGAGCACTTGTAAGGGCTCTGTGGCCTCTGTCACACTGTGGAGATGTGTGATGTTCATGTGTTTTCCTTCCTATCACAGCCAATTGTCCAAAACTGTCATTGGGCACTGCCAGCATGGCAGGGGACCAGGACAGGGACTTCAGGTATTTAATCCCAGTCATTCCAGGGAGGCCTTATGGACTGGTGAAGGACATGCCAATGCAATGTTGACCTCTCGCAGTCCTGTCTCCTACAAGCTCTTCTCCCCTTTCCCAAGTGCTTCCAAGCAAACCGCTGATCCAGAATTGTGGCTCCAGGGGTGAGCATCCCATCTTCCCTTGGGCACTCCATATCAGCACTGGGTCACCAACCAGGGTGTCCAGCAGAATGGAGAAGCCTCCACTGTGTCCATGGTGGGATGTTCACAGGGCATGGGGGCACTGGGCTCACACACTGGTGACAGCTCAGGTGAGGGGCTACCCTAGGGGCACCAGAAGGGCATCCTGATGGGTGCACACCAGGACTGACACTCAGAGTTCACACCAAGCCAGGAAGGAGGACAGGCCCCACATCCAGGTCCCATATATTCCTCTGCTGTGCCCCTTAACTCTGCTCCATAGAAGTGGTAGGATGTCAAACAAGGAGGTGAAGTTCCTGCAGAAGCTGTGACATCCCAACACCAATGAGTAACTGGGTGTTATCTGTGAGAGTACATGGTCTGGGTGAGCCTGACCCAAAAGTGTGGAGTGGAGGGGGGATCAGAACCCATAGGTGGAGGTTTGGGGGCTGTCTGGACACACAGATGGGTGTCTGGGCCCCATAAATGGGGTTTTGGGAGGTGGTGTTTGAGTCCATAGACGGGGGTCAGGGAGTGTTGGAACCCATAAATGGGGGATTGGAGGGTGTTTAGATCCATAAATGGGGGTTTGGACCCCAGAGATGGGGGTCAGCGGGACACTGGAACCCACAGATGTGGATTGAGGGGCGTTGGGCCCCATAGATTGGGTCTGGAGGGTGTTTGGACCCACAGTTGTGAGGTTAAGGGGGACAAGGACACATAAATGGAGGTCAAGGGGGCACTGGGCTCCATAGATGTGGATTTAAGGGGTGCAGGAGCCCATAGATGAGGGTTTCAGGGACACCATCACCCATAGATGGGGGTTAGGGGTGCATTGGGGCCCATAAACATGGAGCAGAGGAGTTTTGAGATCATATCTATCTATCTATCTATCTATCTATCTATCTATCTATCTATCTATCATATATATATATAGATCATATATATATCATATATAGAGGTCAGGGTGCACTTGGAGGGCACGGGACCAACAGGTGGGCTTGGGGGCAGTTCTAGAGTGGGGGAAAACCTCCAGTGGGGCCTCTTGTGGGGCAGTGACCACCCCCTGGCTGATGCGTGG
Source organism: Cephalopterus ornatus (assembly GCA_013396775.1). NCBI lineage: Eukaryota > Metazoa > Chordata > Aves > Passeriformes > Cotingidae > Cephalopterus > Cephalopterus ornatus. Next base: position 274,897 of record VZRE01008650.1, on the reverse strand, counting down.
GGCCCCACAGTGGCACTTGAGGCAGACGGGGGGCAGGCACTGACCTTTCCCTTTCCAGCTGGTCATGGAGCATTGTCTGGGCTTGGATTCCAAGGATGAGTGATAGCACCATAGATGGCAGAGCTGTGGGGCACCGCCATGGGGCAGAGCTGTGGGGCACCCAATGCATTCCCCCCAATGCACAAGGAGCTGCTGCAGGAGGTGCAGGTTGTGGCTATGCAAGGTTAGCTCTGGAGCAATCATGGACTGGAGAGCTGGAAGCATCTGTGTAGGAACATGGCACAGAGCTGCCATCGGTGGAAAGGTTTGCAGGTAGGAGCCCAGAACAATCGTTCCCTGAACAAAACAACTTCTAATCCTATTTTTACACTGTGGTAGTAACGTTCCCTACAGTTCTGAGGGTGGCTCTTACAGGAAGAGACACATCGCGCACAGAAAAGGAAAAATCCATCCTGAGCCCTGAGGGATGCAGGGCTGGAGAGGATGGGTTACGGGCAGAGACTGAAGAAATTTAATTTGTATGGCCTAGAAAGCTGATGGTGGAGGGGGAACAGGATCACACTGTATAAATATCTGAAGGGCAGTTGTGTGAAGAAGGGTAAAAAAATGACGCATGCAGCAGCCGTGGGAGGGATGTGATGGACCAGAGCCGGGAACGCCTTCCTGAGGGAGCAGTGGGCTGGTACAGCCTGGTGGGCAGGGAGCAGGGAACGTGCCAGAGCCTGCACGGAGCTCCCAAGCCAGGAGTGGGGAGGATCAGCCTGGCATGAGCAGTTCGTGGCCCTGACATGAGCCAGGAACTGGGGTGGCCCCATCCCCAGCAGTGACCAGCCCCCACCAGTGCTGAGGTGGGACTGGGTGCTATTCCTGCCGACTCAGCACAGAGCTCCAGCACGGCTCCGGGTGCTCCAGCAGAGACTGACCCTGATGGCTGTTCCCTTTGCCATCACAGCTTTCCAAAGGATGGAAGAACAATTAAGGTTGGTAAAACCCTCTGAGGTCATTGAGTCCAACCACTAACCCAGCATCACCACCATGGTCACCATTAACACGTCCCCAAGTGCCACATCCACATGTTTTTTGAACAAAAAAAGAGATGGTAACTCCACCATTGCCCTGGGCAGCCTGCTTCAATGCCAACCCTTTCTGTAAAGAAATTTTCTCTAACACCCAATCCAAACCTACCCTGGCACAACCTGAGGACCAATTGAAAACCCTAATTCTTCCTAGCACAGAAATTCCCTTCAGAATTCCAGCCTGAAGATAACCTGCTTCCCCTTGGTCATAAAGAATTTGCCCAGGCAGCCCAGCCTGGGGCTGTTTTGGGTGTCCTTGGGGCACAGCAACCCTGGGCTGGGCTGTGTGGGAAGAGCCCAACACTGTGGTAGTGCCAGAATGAAGTGCACTCCATCGCTGTCTGTGTTCCTGACGCTCTCCCTGCTCTTCCCTGCAAATCCAAAGTGCTTTTTACAATCATATTTTCTTCTTCTTCTTCAAAATAAAAAAAAGGTTTTTTTTCTCTGTTGTTGCCATGTGCAAACCCACACAAACACCAGGAAAAACCAGCTCTGTCTCCGCAGAGCCTGTGCCTGCAGAGCCTCTGTCACATAGGCTGAGCTAGAAAACAGAGAAAAATAGATTTTCCCTTTAGCCCTATCAGACACATGACAGAGACTTATTATAGCAATAACAGGCACAAGGGGTTCAGAAAGGCTGGTGCCTGTGTGTTTCTCCCTTCACTGATGAACCCCTTCATCAGTTTAAGTGGGGCAGGTTCTGCTGCCAGCTCCCCCCAGAGCACAACAGCACTTGGGAATGAACCTGCCAGTGTAAGGAATCCCTCAGACTGGGGTCTTACTGGGAGGGAAGCCCACACTGTTGGGAAGAGCATGCAGAGATGGTTTTCAGTCAAATCCACTGCGGGAGGTGGGGCTATTCAGCCTGGAGAAGAGAAGGCTCCAGGGAGAACTCAGACCTTTCAGTCCCTAAAGGGGCTCCAAGAGAGCTGGAGAGAGACTTTGGACAAGGGTCTGGAGTGACAGGACAAGGGGAAATGTCTTCCCACTGACAGTGTTCAAGGCCAGGTTGCACAGGGCTTGGAGCAACCTGGTCTAGTGGAAGGTGTCCCTGTCCATGGCAAGGGTGTGGAATGAGATGGTCTTTAAGGTCCTTTCCAACCCAAATCATTCTGTGATTCTAGGATTTACCTGTGATTTACAGCTGATTTACCTGGCTCTGAGCCCAGTGGATCTTCCCGACTCACCAGTTTACCAACAGCACAGCACAAAACACAGAAGCCGTGTGTGCTGGCGCCAGCAGCTCTCCTCCTCTCTCTCCCTCTCCTCCTCCTCCTCCTCCATCCTCATCCACCACCCCAACACTGGAGAACCATGATGGGAGGCAGGAGCTCCAGCAGATTAGCCTTTGAGATGATTATTCTTGTATTCACTTACCTCCAAAGGGTTTAAAACATGAGCACGTTTGGATATTCCCAAGTGCACCTGTAATTACCCAGGTTACCAGGAAGAGTGGAATCAGTGCTGCTAACGCTCCATGGAGTCCTGTAATTCCTGCACAGCCAGCTGTGGGTTGTCATGGAGACCACATCTGTCACCCACTTCTTCCCAGACCTGTTAAATAACCCAAGTAGGCCAGACTTTCCCCCTTTGAGTGTGTGTCCACCCCAGACTTTGCTCCCCCCTCTCTCCTTTGATGACAGTGTACCCCCAAACAGCAGTCACAGGCTGCCTCCATTTCTAGCACCCAGGGAAGGGGGGAGCATCCCAATGCCTGGGCAGAGCAACCAACATACAGCATGATGCCAAAGAGAACAGTGAAAAAAAGAGACACAGGGCAGGTGTCACTCTTCATTTGATTTTGATGGATCCGATCTAGTGGAGTGGTGGATAACGAAGCTGGGAATGCGTGTCTGTGTCCCTGGGCTCTCCTCAGATGCTGGGGCTCCCTGACTCAGAGCTGTGCCCCACACTGCCCTTGTTCCCCAGCCCGAGCTGGGCTCCTGAGGACAGAGCCAGGGAAGCAGCACCTGCTGGGCACCACAGAATCACTGAATCCCAGAATGCTTTGGGTTGGGAGGGACCTTAAAGCTCTTCTTGTACTAGCCTCTGCCATGGGCAGGGACACCTTCCACTAGACCAGGTTGCTCCAAGCCCTGTGCAACCTGGCCTTGAACACTTCCAACAATGGGGCAGCCACAGTTGCTCTGGGCAGCCCATGCCAGAGCCTCACCAGTTGGGCACCAGCTTCTCCCACTGCCCAACACACCCTGGCTCAGCAGGTAGAGCCCTTTGGTGTGTTTGGCAGAGGCCAGCACAGTTCTCACACCAGCCAAGGAAACCCCAAACTGGCCAAGATCAGAATCATTCCTCTCCAGCCCACCCTGGCTTTGGTTCCCAGCAGGCATACAGCTGCAACCTCAGCCTCGGAAGAACCTTTCCTCCCACCTCCCTGGATCCTCTGCCCAGAGCATCTCAAGGTGCTGGCTGGAGGGTTTTGGTGCCACTGAGCCCTCCCCAGGGCTCAGCACAGGGTCCTCCTGGGGCCATGGGTATTCGGATGGGCACTGCTTGGACATGGGGCCACTTCTGGGTCAGTGCATCCTACACTCCATGTCACCACAAAGCAATGAGAAAGAAACGAGCTCCAAGAGAGAGATCCAGGGACAGAACTCCCTGTCTGCCTGCCCTGGTCCATGGGAGTGAGCCCTATGGAGCTGCAGGTCTGAGTTGGGCTAGGATGTCCAAAGGACTGTGCCAAGCAGCTGGTATGAATTAGGATGGGGGAAGAAACTCCAGCTGTTCCTTGAATGAGGGATCCAGCCTTTGTCACCCCCAGGTGCTCCTCTGCCTCAGTCACAGCTCCCATCCAGACCAAGAAGTGCTGCTCCCAGTCCAGCACATTGCTCATCCCAGTGGCCACTGGGCACTGCACGGGGGGAAGCAGCCTGTCCCCTAGTAAGTCCCTGCACCCCCAGTGAGTGCTCAGCCTGGGCAGGGGAGACATCAGAACTGCTCTTTTTCTACCTTAATTTCCTTCCCTGGCCATCTCCACAGCCCCAGGACCATCTGCCATCCAGACACTATCATGATATCTCCTCTTTCCCTTTCCCCAAGCCCAGGCCATGCTGTTTCAGGGCTGGGGAGGTGAGCAGTGAGTGTGGGCAGGCGCTTGCAGAGCCCTGGCCAGGAGGGGCTGTTTGAACATCTAATTACATCTCAGCAAACTTGCTGGATGGTGAAGCTCCAGCCCTGCCACCCCCTCAAGACATCGTCCATGCCTGGATTGCTGTCTGATTCCCATCTACATAATTCACCATAATCCTTAGAACTGACTCCAGCGCAGAGGCTCAGCACACGGCTCACTGGGTTTGATCCCCACTCCAGCAGCGCTAACGAGGCTGATGGCACAGAACAACAGCACACGGATGGCTTGGAGGCAGGGATACAGCATTAATCCTACCATATGCTTTCAGCCCGCTCCACTCTTCCACCCTCACCCCAAAATGCAGCACCGAGGGAGACCAAAACCCAAGGAAGAGGAGAGGAGGAAGGCTGTCCCCTTGGGTGGGTGGGCTTGCACCATGTGCCCTCCTCAGGTCCAAGCTATGGGCAGTGCAGGGCTTGGTGGGGCTGGAGGGCCCAAGGGGAGCTGAGATTCTGGGTGAGGGGAGGGGGCAGCTCCCAGTCAGAGATGTGGCACTTGGTCTCATCCACAGGAACAGCCCATCTACCCCGACCCAACACATGGGGATGGGCAGACATGACATCAGATCCTGTGTGTGCAGCATCCCACTGACACCCTTCCAAACATCCCATGTACCTGGAGCTGTCTCTTGCTGTCACACCTGCAGGAGGGGGACAGTCCTGCCAGCCTGCCCAGGTACCCCACATGTGTTCCTACAGGGCAGGTACAAGCAGCACCCCTTTTCCTGCCTATTTCCACTGGTTGGCAGCTGGAGCTGGGGTTCATTCTGCCAGTGCAGAGCACCTAGCACATTGTGGGGCATTCCCACATCACTCCCACTCCTCTGGGCATCACTCCAGCCTTCCAGGTGTGTAATGGGAGAGGGAGCTGGGAGTGAACCCACATGCCCAGAAGTTCCCCTCCACTGCCTGTCAGCCCTGGGCATTGGCTGGAGGAGGCAGGATGTGTTTCAGAGAGGTTTTTGGAGAGCCCAGAGCTCAGGGGAGGATGAAGCCTGCCCTGTCTCTTGCTGGCAGGATGAGCCCAAGCATCCACAGCTCCTTCTGCCTCCGCACTGGGAAGAGAATAGCTCAGGAGAGGAGGCACTGAGCTACCATCCATCCAGGACCAGCCTCCTCAGCTTTAGGGGTTGTTGGAAAGGGCTTGAGCCACCAGCCAGGAAGTGCCCTCCAGCCTGCAAAGCTTGGTGGTGCCTGCACCAGCCTGGCCATGGGAAGCAAACCCTGCCATGGCTTGGGATCTGTGAGCAGGGAAAGGTACTCTGCAGAGGCATTCAGAGCCCAAATTAGCTGTACTGGGCTCAATCTGAGATTTTGACAGCGGATGCCAAATTTATTTTCAAACGCACTCTGGAAATGTCAGCTTGCTGGTCGGAAGGAATCGGGTACATGCTCCCTTTTAAATAGCACCAAGCATATGGGAGGAGGATGATTAGATTGCTTCGAAGCTGCCAAATTTCTTTGCTGCAGCTAAAAATCCTCCCCAAAATGTCCCAGCCCACAGTGTTTTTCATCACTGAAGTCTGTGCAGAGACTTTGCCATTGACACTTGTCCTCTGAGCAAGAAAACACATCCCTCTGGTGCAGTCCCAGGGGGTCCCAGCTCTCAACTGCTGTGGGTTCTCCTGAGTCCTGTTGGAAACTGGAGCAACTCTTCCCCTCCTGCTGCCCTACCCTGGAGTGGGGGGAGAGTTCTCTTCATAGAATCCCAGAATGATTTGGGTTGGAAGGGACCTTAAAGCCCATCTCTGGGTGTCCCTTAAAGCCATGGGCAGGGGCAGATTCCATAGTCCAGGTTGCTCCAGCACACTAGCAACCCAGAAGCTGTTTGCAAGCCTGAAGGGAAGCAGTGAAAGCTCCTTTAGCTCCTGGGAGATAAAGCCCCAGGCTTCCATGGAATGGCTTGCTGCAGTGTTTCCACCAGCTGGGACACCAGTGCTCCCAGCAACAGGTCCCTCATGGGTCCCGCTGTGACTCTTCCAGGTGACAGTGCAGGTGACAGTTCCAGAAGAAGCAGTGTTCCCTCTCCTCCCACTGCCCAGATATGGGGTTCAGGCCCCACGTTCAGCTGGGGGAAAGATGTTGGGAGGAGATGGGGTTGTGCTCTGGGCTCCTCAATCAGCACTGCAGAAGGCATATATGTCCTGTCGCAGTCAGGGCACACAGAGCCCACCAATTCCATCACGTTCCCTACAGACCCACCCTGATTTTGGGGGAAGCAGTGGAAGCCACCACAGCTCACTTTTCCCAGGTCAGCAGCCCAAAGTGTAAAGCAGCAGCACTGATGATGTCTCTCATCCCAGCCCCAGTGAAGGATCACCCAAACCTTCCCTGCCACACTGAGAGACTGAGGAGGGCACAAATAGCTGCTCTGTGCCTGGCAGGGGGTTTCTTCTCTCCTTGGGTGACACTAAAGCTTCTGCAGGGAGCACAGCATGGGAGCCTTCCTGAAGGAGTTTGTGGCCAGCACCAAATCCAGGAATGCTGCCCACTCCCACCCAGCCTGTGGAAATTTCTGCCAGCCCTATGCAGGGGACAGTCAGGACCAGGCACACACTATCCCTCCAAAACCAGCCTCCACCGGCCATCCTCGCTCTCCCAGCAAGACCTGAGGGGACCAGGAACCATGTTCTTCCTTTGGGGAGGTCCATGCAACACTTCAGATCCTATTCCTGGCCTTCTCTCTGGTGCCCCAGTGCCAAACATCCACTTGCTGATCACACATGGATTTCTTGGATCACAGACACTGAAATCTCACTGTTCTACACCTTCATCTACCTCCCCATAGTTCTCACCATGCCCAGGACTCAGAGGAAGGCACAAGGTGACACTGGCAGTTCACAGAATCATTAACTAGGCCGAGTAGGAAGGGACCCACAAGGCTCATCCAGTCCAACCCTTAGCCCTGCACAGGACCATCCCCAAGAGTCACATCATGTGCCTGAGAGTATCATCCAAATGCTCCTTGAGCTCTGTCAGCCTTGGTGCTGTGCCCACTGCCCTGGGGAGCCTGTTCAGTGCCCAACCCCCCTCTGGGGGAAGAACCTATTTCTAATATCCAACTTAACCCTGCCCTGACACAACTCCAGGCCATTCCCTCCATCCTGTCCCTGGTCCCCACAGAGCAGAGCTCAGGGCCTGCCCCTCCTCTGCCCCTCCCCAGGAAGTTGGGAGTGCAGTGAGGTCTGCCCTCAGTCTCCTCTTCTGCAGCTGAACACACCCAGTGCCCTCAGTGTCCTCACATGGTTTCCTCTCCAGGCCCTTCCCTGTCTCCGTTGCCTCCTTTGGACACTCTCCAATGGCTCAATCTCTCCCTTCCATTGTGTCCCCCAAAGTGCCCCAATATCACAGGTGAGGCCACCCCAAGGACAGAGCAGAGTGGGACAATCCCCTCCCTGGCCCGGCCGGCCGTGCTGGGCCTGATGCCCCCAGGACAGGGTTGGCCCTCCTGGCTGCCAGGGCACTGCTGACTCATGGCCAAGTGGCTACTGACTGGGACCCCAAGGTCCCTTTCCCGGCACTGCTTTCCAGCCTCTCATTCCCCTCTCTGTCTGTACATCCAGAGTTGCCCCATCCCAGGGGCAGAATCCGGCACTTCCTCTTGTTGAACTTCCCATGGTTGGTGATTCCCAGTCCTCTAATTTGTTGAGGTCTCTCTGCAGGGCCTCCCTGCCCTCGAGGGACTCAACAGCTCCTCCCAGTTTTGGGTCACCTGCAAACTTGCTCAGTGTCCCTTCCAGTGCCGTGTCCAAGTCATTGATGAGGATGTTGAAGAGCACAGGGCCCAAGATGGAGCCCTGGTGAACCCCAGTAGTGACAGGTCACCAGTCTGATGTCACACCAGTCACTGCCACCCTCTGTGCCCGACCCGTGAGCCAATTGCTTACCCAGCACTGAATGTGTTTATCCAGCTCTGGGCTGGACAGTTTGCCCAGAAGGATCTGGGGAGAGACAGGATCAAAAGCTTTACTGAAATCCAAAAAGATCACATCAAATGGCTTCCCTTGATCAACCAGGTGGATCACTTTGTCATAGAAGGAAACCAGGTTGGATAAGCAACACTTTCCCATCACGAAGCCATGCTGGCTGTGATCAATGACTGTGTTGTCTTTCAGGTGTTTTTCAATCCCTCCCAGAATAATCTTCTCCATAACTTTACCAGGCACTGAGGTGAGATTGGCAGGCCTGTAGTTTCCGGGGTCCTCATTCTTGCCCTTCTCAAAAATCAGGACAATGTTTGCCAGCTTCCAGTCAGCCAGGACCTTCCAGGATTCCCAAGACCACTCAAAAATCATTGAGAGAGGTTTTGCTATGACATCAGTAGCTCTTTGAGGATTCTGGGATGAATCCCATCAGGCCCCAGAGATTTGTAGGGATCCTTCTGGAGCAGTAGATCCCACGTAAGTTCAGGCTTGACTGGGAGCTGATCATTCTTGCAGTCATGGTCCTGCAGCTGAGAGCCCCTTGGTCTGTCATCCGTGTTGAAGACAGAGGCAAAGAAAGCGTGAAACACTTTTGCCTTGTCTCTGTCCCTGTGTGGGAGGTGACCATCCTCATACTGGAACAGGCCAATGATATTTCTATACTGCCTATTGCCATCAGTGTATTTGAAAAAACTCTTTTTATTGTCCCCCATATTTCTGGCAGCTTCAACTCTGGTTGAGCTTTGTCCACATAGATTTTCTCCCTATAGTGACAAGCAGCATCTCTGTATTCTTCCCATGTCACTTGATCCTGCTTCCACAGGGCATACACCTTCTTTTTTGCCTTATTTCCAAGAGAAGATCCCTGTTCAGCCAAGCCAGCCTTTTGGCTGTCCCTGCTCAGCAGGCTGGGGAAATACAGTGTGTTGGAAGGTGGCAGCAAGCCCCAAACCAGTGAGGAACAGAGCATCACCTCCTCCATAGTCCTTGGGCAGAGCTCTGTCCTAGGGGCACACTGACAAAGCGGTGCCATAAGGGGTCCCAGAAGCCCACCTGGCAGGGTCAGGGTCCCGGAGCCAGGAATTGGCCCAGAACACGCTGTCAGGGCAGGAGCAGGAGGAGTGTGGAGCCCAAGCAGTGAGAATGAGGTGGTACAGCTGCTCCCAGCTCTGCTCCCAGCCCACACGCTGCCATGTGGCAGGTGGGAGGTTTTTCTCTGCATTGCAAATCCCTTCTTGTTTGAGTGCTGCAGTGCTGCTTGGAAGGAAAACAACCCCTCTGGAGCAAGCCAAGGGGTCCAGAGCAGCACCAGCACCTACTCTTGGCCCAGACAGGTCCAGGCGCTGTCCCCAGCGTGCCTGGCTCTGTAGATAAAGCCAAAGCTTCCCTGGCAGGCAGCCTGGCCGGGAGCAGGACCAGACATTCCTATTTCCCTGTGCTTGTCTCCAGCACAGACAGCCCCAGCTGAGTTCTCCTTTCAGACCTGGGAGGCGGGAGGAGGAGGAGAAGGCAGAGGGAAGAAGGCTCCCCTATCTGAGGGGACTGGCTGGCAGCAGGACAAAGGCTGTGGGAAATGGGTAGAGCACCCCTGAGAGAGTGGGCCAGATGCTGCGGGGGTGCCCATGCCATGGGGATTTGGATGCAGTTAAAGGACCCAGGCTGGTGGAAAAGTGGACCGGGGGTGGGGGACAGATTTGTTCCATTTTGGTATCTGGTATTGGGCAAGCTGCTCACCTCTGCCTGGTCTGTGCAGGGTCTCTGCACTGAGCCCCAGGAACAGCACTGCCCCTTTCCCAGAGCAGTGATTCCATTGTTATTGGAATCATTGTCCAGGTTATTGCCAATCCTAGCAGGTGCACATCACCAGCACCCAGCACCTGCTTCACACAGCTTGTTCTCCTGCCAGGTACATGGCACTGCTGGATGTGATGATCTGGGAATCCACAGAAAACCAATCCCCACGTGCATAAATTCCCCCATGACCAGGGTTTTGGGAGCCACTTTAATGTTGAGTACCACTATCCAAGGAGAGAGAGGTTGGGTTTGTGTTCCTCAGGGACTCGGGGATGGGGGAGTCCAGAGACTGTCTGCAGGGTCTTTTCCCTTCGGCAGGGGTTGGGGGGGAGGTCAGCCCTGGGTGATGAAGCGGGCCAGAGCACTGGGGAGCCCAGATTCAGTAAATGTCCAGGGAGCCCCTCAGGAGGAAAACATCTGCCCCTAAAAGCCATGACTCTCACTCTAGGCCCTGGGACACTGAGCAAAGGAGAGGTGAGGTGAGCTCTCAAGGGGCTCTCACAAGGGGCAAAAAATGCCTGTACATTTGGCCCAGTCCTAGTGGGACTGGTCATGCTGATGAGAGAGAGGAGAAAGAATAAAACCAGAAAACCCTAAAAACAAGGGACAGCATTCCTCAGAGGCAGAGTCATGTCTGCGGCAGGGAACTGCAGGTGGATTTTGGGCACCAAAGCTTCTGAGAATCAGCACTGGAGGAGGTGCCAGATCCACCTGTCCTTGGCCAAGCTATCCCCACAGGTCTGGTCCTCCCCATCCTCCCTACCACAGCATCCACCACCTCACCTCTCTGAATTCAGGTAGCTCAACTCTTTAGAACTAACACCTACCCTTCCATCAGTCCAACCATCCCTCCCTCCATCCATCCACCCATCCATCCATCCATCCATCCATCCCATCCTCAGTCCACCTGGCTATCTCTCCATCCATGGTTTCTCTTTCATCTCCACACAACCAAAATCCACTGCCTGTCCGGACTGCTGTTTATCAAGGTGACTATAAGGATCTCAACCTATTCACTCCAGTATGTGTCTGGGGGATTCTCTACAGGGAAGAAGGTGTGCCCTGCTTTGGTGCCAGCCAGAAGATGGATCTGCAGAAATCTGTTTTGACAGACACTGCTTTGAAAATGTGGTCTGGGGCAACAGACCCCAACCCTTAACATCCATTCTTGGCTTTATCCAATGTCCAAAATAGCAAATGTCACCACTTTGCCTGTGCAGGGGGTACCTCCCAGTGGCACAGACAGGGCAGGAACACTTTCTATGCACACATCCTTGGCCTGACCCATGAGCCTCACAGGAACACAAGCAAAGACCTCTCCTGGTCTCTCTCCCTCTCACATCCCAGTTGGAGAGGAAGAACCAGATCTGTCTCTGCCCCCATGGCACAGCTTCCCCAGCATGCCAGGCAGGGGCCAGGGGCACTAGGCAGGTCACCAAAGGAAGGACCATGGCTGCCTGGGCACAGGGGTCAGGCTGCAAGTCCCCCACACCAAGCACAGAGCACCTGGCACCTGGCTCTTGTCTCCCAGCATCGCCCACAGCAGCAGTGTGGGACTGCACTTGGCATCAGAACCTCATATTCCAAAGAGCTACAGCATGCCAACAGACTTCCAAGGAGGAGCGGTTCTCCCCATCACCGCTCCCCTGATCAGGAGTAACAGGAGAGGCTGGGGGCACAGAGGGGAGAGGCTGGGGGCACAGAGGGGCACACACATGCTGGAGTTATACAGGGATTTTTTTTTCCTCACCATTTCCTTATAGAATAGAGGGGGGAAAAGATGGAAGAAATACCAAAATAAAGCAAACCCAACAGCTCCAATTTCTATCTTAATGAATAAATGAAATGCATCCCAAGAGGCAATTAAGTGCTTCGAACCAAACATATGTCACCTACATAAAAAAAAGAAACCAGAGAGAAATCTAGCAGCTGCAATGAAGGGAAAGAGGCATCTGGGTAACTGCTGGAGAACAGGAGACCAGGGCTGGTGCTCCCACCGTGGTGTTTGGGTCCCTCAGAAAGGGGGAGTTCCACCACTGTGGGAGTCCCAAAGGCCCAGGTGTGTTCCCAGGGGCTTCTCCTATGCTAAGGACATCACTTTGCCTTGTGCAACCATCCATCTTTGTGCCCTTTAGGGACTGGGACCATTTGCTCCTCCAGAGAACATCCAAGCCTATCTGACCTCCTTTCCTGTGTCCCTGTCACTGTCCTTGGAGCATGGCTGCATCTCAGCCATCACCAGACATGTGCCCAGTTGACACTGGTGGGCTTTGCTGCTGCTGCCTGCACTGAGGAGGGGCTTCTCTGCTGTGCACAGGGGCAGAGGCTTGTGACTGGGTTGGGTATGACCTCAATCCTCATCCCAACACAGTAGCCACCCCAGGCGCACAGCCCATCTCCATGGACGTATGCTTGACCTCCATCCTCATCCCCAAATCTCCTTCAGACCCCTGCACCACTGCCAGAGCCTTGATGTTAAGGAGAGACATTCAGGATGAGAACCACATACCTCTTTTTCTTCAGTGCCCCCCAGCCCTCTTTTACTGGCCCAAAGTGGGGGCAAAAAGACCATAGGGTGTTAAAAAACACCATGGATTTTTCTGTGACAATTCATAGCAGCAGCTGCACCGAGGAAGCCCCATGCTGTGAGTACCCTGGGCTCTCAACACTCTTAGCTTTTTGGAGAAGCTGTGTTTTACTTGTGGTGCCATAGCCAGGACAGGGCACCCACAGCAGCCCCTACCACCCCTTGCGCCCCTCAGAGTCACACAGCTGTTGGCTAGTGACAGGCTGTGAAGGAAAAGCCCCTTACACACTCTTGATCCTCACTGGGTTTTATGACCACCTTCTCCCTCTGGGAGGCCAAATCCAGACTCTTTGAATGTTTGAGTTTTGGGTTGAAAAGGGCTGAAAAGCTGATGTCACATTCTGGAACACGTCAGGAAATCTTTCCTAATGTGAGGAAGACATGGGATTTATTCTTCTCTAGGTCTGCCCTGCCTACTCACCATGCCTACTGCTTTCAGAATGAGTTCATTCCCTCTGCACTCTTTCAGCTGCGACAACCCTGCCCAAATCCACAGCACTGCCCTTTGCACAGCTTGTCTCTCTCCTTGAGCGAGGAATACAGGCTTTCCACGGGCTGGAGAGGGCTGAGCGTTACCTGCAGGAGCCTCCTTCTCTGGATTGTTGGAGGGGGTCAAGCCTCTGCATCCTGCTTTTGCCTACACTGCCCACAGGGAGCCCGGGACCTTGGGGGCCATGCCAGGAGCTAATTGCAGAGAGCAGAGAGCAAACCATGGCAAGGGGCAGCCCCATGGATCCTATGGACCCTATGCCTAGGGGGTGTGGGTGCTCCGGGTCTGCTCACCACCTTGCTCATGGCTGCCTGGTCCCCACGGGCAATGCCCCTGGATTATCAATCACAGAATCATAGAATCAACTGGGTTGGAAAAGACCTCTGAGATCATCAAGTCTAACCCTTGATCCAACCCTGCTGTGGTTCCCAGACCATGGCACTGATGTCACATCCAGTCTCACCTAAAAACCTCCAGGGAACGGTGACTCCACCCCCTCCCTGGGCAGCCCATTCCAATGGCTGATTACTCTCTCTGCAAAAAATTTCTTTCTAATATCCAACCTAAACCTGCCCTGGCAGACCTTAAGACCGAGCCCTCTTGTCCTACTGCTGGTTCCTGGGAGAAGAGACTGACTCCCACCTGGCTACAACCTCCTGTCAGGGAGTTGTAGAGAGTGATGATGTCTCCTCTGAGCCTCCTCTTCTCCAGACTAAACAACCCCAGCTCCCTCAACCTCTCCTCACAGGACTTGTGCTTGAGTCCCTTCACCAGCCTTGTTGCTCTTCTCTGGACCTGCTCCAGCATCTCAGATCCAGAGTCCCTGTGCTCTGGCAATGCTCCAACCATCGCCCACCATCACAGCCATCACCTGGAGCACACATGGTCACAGCTCTCCCTGCACCCAGAGACACCCATAACAGTGTCCTCAAGCCACCCCCTGCCTCTGGCCCTGGGGCCATGCCAGCACCTCACACCAGCTCATCCTGAACAGCCTCTGTGCCCTCAGCCCTGCCAGCAGTACCTCTCCCCTTCACTGCCATGCGGTGCTCAGCCTCTTCTCACCTCATGGAACAAGCACCCTGAGAGAGGAGAATCCACAGCTTCCCAGCACCCACAGCCTCCTGCAGCTTCTCACCCCAAGGAACCCCCTGGAGCTGGACGGTACCCCCATGAGGGTCCTGCCCCAGCCTGGGCCTGCCTGCGGTGCCCAAGCACTGCCAGTCTGGATGTTGCTTTCCAAGATGACACAGGTCTCCAAGGTGAAATGGAACAAGGACCTAAAGAGTTAACCTAGAATGCTGATCCTGGTACCTTGCTCTGAGAAATGTAATGCTTAGCTAGAGACAGAAGCCAGGTTTTAGGAATTAGCTGAGTGAAGGATGGTACCTTGCACCAAAGATAATGCTTACACGCCTACATAAATAAAGATAGAACAGGAACACAAAGAGATAGGGGGCGAAATAGGGGCATGAGTCCAAAGGTCTTGCAAAATTCACCATCACAGAGTCAGCAAAACAGAGAAAGTTGAAAAGTTCAGCCAAGGAAGAGGAGTGAGAAGACGACCCCGTGAGGCTGAAGAAACAGAAGCGACCACCAAAACAACACCCCAAAAGATGATTCCACCCCAAACTCCGCCCAGACTCCGCCTATTATGAATATTATAATTAGATGTTGCAATTATATGAATATGTATATAGAAATGATGTAATCCCTTCTGAAAACTGCATAAATTCCCTAACTTTTCACTGGAAACTTTGAAGCCCTTTTTGCCTGGTGCGAACTGGAGGACTTCCCAACATTGCCTAAATAAATACCTTGCTGCTTAAAGACAAAACTCATCTCTAAGCAGTTATTCTGTGCCGTTTTTCGGCATCAAAGGGGACACAGCTCTCTGAGGTGACACAGCTCTCTGAGGTGACACTGCTTCAGGACACTGCCCATCTGCGGGTTGGCGGATGTGGGTGGCCCATGCACTGCAGGGTGGGCAGAGCTGGGCAGCAGCTCTGTGACTACACTCACTGGGCACCCTGGGCTGAGGAGGGAAAACACAAGCATGAGTTCAGCCAGAGGTAGAGCAAAAGATCTCGACAGGGATGCAAGTCCATCCCTGGCTTCTCCAGCCCTGCTCCAAGTGTGGCCATGGCCTCATTAGCTCATCAGGAACAACCAGTCCAGTGAATAGCTGGCAGTCACACTGCTGAGGTCAAGTTCTCAACGTCATCTGAAACCGCACTGGGGTACTGTCCAAACGGACAGCACCATTCCCCTGATTCCAGGGACTCCATGGCTGTCAGAGACCAAGGACTGGGCTCCAGCTTTATGAGGGTGTTATCAGGAATGTTAACAGCCTCCAGCCATGTAAAACTTAAGCCTTAGAACTGCTGATGCACTTAAAATCATGGAATCATTAAGGTTGGAAAAAGCCTCTAAAATCATTGAGTGCAACCTGGCACTGCCAAGGCCATGACGAACCCGTGTCTCCAGGTGCTACATCCACATGCCTTTGGAACACTTCCAGCAACAGTGACTCCACCACTGCCCTGGGCAGCCTGTTCCAATGCCTGTCCCCCCTTTCCATGAAGAAATTTTCCCTCATATCCAATCTAAACCGCCCTGAGCCTGTGCCACCAAAACAGGGGACCTTCCTGCTGATCACTGCCAGCCTGGCTCACACACCAGTGACACATGCGTCTGTCCTCCCCGTGCACTTCCAAAAGAGCAGCTTACACCCTGATCAGCTTAAAGGAAGAAAATTGCATTGCAATAAATCCAGGGAGGGAACTGGCTGCCGAGGCTTTAATCGGAAGGGAGCCTTCAAGATAAGAGCATTAAGTGAGGATGAAGAAGCCTTGGTGCATGGATGGTCTGAGCTGGTCCCTTGTCTGGGATGCAGCAGAGTGGGGCTGGCTTGCCATGCCCTGGCACCTGGGAGCAGCTCAGCACATCCCATCAGATATGACCAGTCTCTCCATGCCTGCAGGAGAGTGGGGAGCTCCAAGAAGGGCAGGGCACAGGACACAGAGCATTGCTCCTAAAGTCCATATCTCATATAAGGAGCTTGAAATCCCAAGTGGGATGAAGGACAGAAGGACTCTCTCACTGGGAGACCTTAGAGTAAGGTGGAATCTGTCCCACAGTCCCTCTTTCCAGTGAGGGGATCTGGCACCTCCCAGCTCTGGATGTACTTCAGCCCCAAGTGGACACTGGTTTCCCGTCTCTGGGAAGTCCTTCTTCTATCTCCAGAAGGTGGGCCAAGAGGCAAAGTGCACTCTGCAGGGCTCTGCTCCTCCCTCAGAGCCTCAGATTCCCTGAGAGCCACCCCTACCTCTGGGTGACCTTCAGCCCCAGTTCATGCACCAGAGATGAGACAGGAGCAGCTGCAGCAAGGCAGGCTCTCCAACTTGCTCCTCTGGGAAAGCCAGGCACTCTTCCTACCTCTTTTCCCTGTAGAGATAATCCCCACAGCAGCACCAGGGGAGAGGGAGGGAAGCAGTGTCCACCTTGGACGAAAGCTGAGGAGAGCCATCTGCTCCCATTCATGGTTTGGACCTGAAGGACCTGTGTCAGATGGGCAGAAGCCACCTGGAATGTGATCAGTGGTGAGATCTCAGGGGAAGCCCCTCTCCTGCCAGGGTGACCAGTTTGGCACCAGTGGGGACTGAACATGGGGGTAGCGGCAGGCACAGGCCCTCCTGCGCTCTGCTGTCTCAGCCCTGGCTCAGCTGGAAATGGATGGAGACAGCCCTGCAGCCTGGTGTAAGTAATTGAGGGAAGAACATTTGTAAGGCAGGAGACAGCGGGATTAAAAAGGTGAAGCCCAAAAAGCCTTAAATGAAAAGAGAATCATTGATGATGGATTGGAAAGCAGTACCCGAGTCCCTGGATGTGCTGGTTAACAGCAGCAAGGCAACAAGAGCTGAGATCAAACCACTGAAAGAACTTGGGCAGCCACAGGGACTTAGAATCATAGAATCATTGAGGATGTAAAAGCCCTCTAAAAATCAACTCCAACCCTTAACCCAGCACTGCCAAACCCACCACTAAGCCAAGTGTCACATCCACACACTTTTTGAACACTTCCAGGGATGGTGACTCCACCATTGCCCTGGGCAGCCTGTTCCCATGCCTGACCACCCTTTCCATGAAGAAATTTTCCCTAATATTCAACCTAAACCTCCCCTGGCACACCTTGAGGCTATTTCCTCTCATTCTGTCACTTGTACCCAGGAGAAAAGCCTGACCCCCACCTGGCTCCCTGCTCCTGTCAGGGAATTGTGGAGAGCAAGAAGGTTACCCCTGAGCCTCCTTTTCTCCAGGATGAGCCCCTCTAGCTCCTTCAGCTGTTCCTGGTGCTCCAGACCCTTCTCCAGCTCCATTGGCCTTCTCTGGACACACAGGCTGTGTACCAGGTGTGCCCAGGTGACACTGCTGCCCCGCACAGCCCTGCCAGTGCCTCTTCCCCTGCAGTGCCAGGCCCTGGCCCTGTCTCTGCAGAGCAGAGCTCCCCAAACATCTGGCGTGTGATTCTTGAGGGCACTCAGAGACCACCCAGACACACTAGAAAGGCCACTACTGCAGTTTGCTTTGCTAATTGCTGCTGATTAAATGTTTTCTTGGCAAGGGGAGAAAGACATTTGGGTTGAAAAAAAGTAAACTGAGTTTGTAAGACAGAAGAATTCCAAACTTCTCTGTTTGCACCAGGGGCCAAGCAGACACAGCCCCCTGTAAAGGCTGTGTCTGGGTGGGGCGGCCTGGTCAGAGCCTTGGGACAGGTCCCAGCCAAGGTGGGGAGAGAGTGGAGGAGCCAAGGTGAGCCACTGCCTACAACTGAGGAGGGTCACACTTGTCACCCCTGGAGTGGCCTCCTCGCCCCATCACAGTGAGGACAGAGGGGAAGGTCACAGTCCTATCACTCCAACATCCCCCTTTGTGACTTTCCCCATTCTTGTCTTACCACTGCAGTGGTAAGATCACAAGGCACAAACTGCTGTGCCACTCTCCCTGCCTGACGTCAGGCCACTGCCACGCCACCTCCACACCCTTCTGGCACAGCCCAGGGACCATCTCTCCACAAAGACCAAGGCAGTCTCCAACAGGCTCCAATTCCTGTTCCCTTAGCCCCAAACACCAACCAGAGCCTCCCCGTCCCAGCTGCCTCCCAAGCCATTCCCTGCTGGCTCTGAAACTCAGCTGGGGCTGGGAGAGCATATGAGACTGTCTGGTCCCAGCAGGTCACTGCTGCACAGCACTGCCCTTCTTGGTTTTCTTTAAAAACCAGTTTGCTCCAGTGCCCTAGACACTCTAGATACTCACAAGACTCTGAAACAAACCCTGAAGCATTTGCCAGGAGGTTTCCCAGATTAAGAACCACAAGCAGATTCATGCCAGCCCCATCATTTCCCAGTGGGCTGGGGACAGTGGTGTGAGGCTGGCCCAGGACTGTCCCCACACACATTGTCCCTGCTCTAAATGTCCCACCTCACTGCAGATCACATCACTGCAAGACACGAGCAGAAAGACCTTCCCCAGTATGTCCAGCGGGTCCTACATCTGTCTTGCAACTGGGTACCCTCGGGCACAGAGGTGTAAGGCCTTGCCAAAGAGATCACAGGTAGCCAAAAGAAGAGCCAGGGATGGAGCCCTAATTCATGGCTTCTTGATCCCACACACAAGTGGACCAGGAGATGGAGCAGCCTGAGAGCCTCCATCTCACATGGATGGGGATGCTGTGTATAATGGTGTTCAGGCTCCGGAGACACACTCTGGATCATCATCCAGCACAATCTGGGCAGCAAGAAGCACCAGGCCCCCATCCAGCCATGGAGGAGAGCTGCCAGGATCACTATGGTCAGAGTCACTGAAACCTCCCACTGAGGACTCAAAATCCATGCTGGAATATTAGTGCAGGAGTCCAGTCCCCCAGTGCATCAGTACAGCAGGACCAATGCTTGGGGACACTGGTGCTGCATCTGAGCAACTGGTTCCCTCTTCCTGGACACATATGACCATTGCCCAGGGCAGTGGGAGCCCCCCCGCACCAGGCACCCACTAGGATCTGAACCCATTAGAAATTTAACTGAGGAGAAGGTTCAAGGCACAACCAGCCCCAGCTGGGCTGGGAGGAGTCCCAGGGTCAGGAAGCTCCAACCTTAAGGTTCAGAATGACTCCAAAAGAGGAGGAGCAGCCAGCAATGTATGGAATTGCCTGGCAGAAACAGATCAGAGGCAGTTCCATCCAGAGAAGTAGCTTCCCTTCTGCTGGCCAAAACCTTGGGTCTAGAGTTCCTACCTCAGGGTTGGACAGATGGATGGGAGTCAGGAAACTCTGGGGAGGTTCACAGTGCCACCAACCTGGAGGACGCAGATTCCTCCATGGAAGGAGTGGGGCGGGGCTTGAGGTCCAGAGGGATGTAGGGTTCCCAAGGAGAGGCTCTGTTGGTTCCCTTGTGGACCGGGCTGGGTTTGGTTGTGGACAAGCTGGAAAGGACAAAGGTACCTCAGTATCCCAGCAAGGCAAATACTCCCTAAAATGGCCACCAGCAGCTGTATGGCAGTGCAGGGGTTCATTGGCTCTGTGTTCCCAGTGCTCCTTGGAGGTGAGGAATAATCTCACACCGCTGAGGTCTGTGATGGGAGCACACAGCAAATCCTGGGGCCCAGGAAATGCTGGGGGGGGGTGAGGCTTAGGACCCCCATCCCAGACTGCTGGAGGAAGTGGGAGCAGCTCCTGGGCTCATGGCCAGGCAGTTCAGGGGAAGCAGAAGGAAACCCAGACCTGAGCCATGGCCCCTGGCTGGGAATGCCAGAGGGAAAAGCCACGTGTCTGCATCAGGCGTGGATCCAGCCCCCTCATGCACCTCATCACCCCTCCCACAGCTGGTGCCCCCTCCATGCGGCACCACAGGCAGGAGCACATGGACCCTGGCATGGGGAAGGGGCACCTGGGCCTGATGGGCAGCAGCTGCTGCAGGTGCTTCCTGCAGAGTACTGTCATCACTAAGAGACACTGCCATCACTGAGCGACACTGCCATCACTGAGAGTCACTCTCATTGCTGAGAGACACTGCCCATCACTGCGGAGCACTGCCATTGCTGAGGGGCACTGACATTGCTGCAAGGCACTGCCATCACTGCCCGACTCGCCAGACTGTTCCGTCCATCTGCCAAGCCAGCACAGTTATTTCGTGTTTCCCAGTTGGAGCAGATCGACTCTTCCCCTTTAATGCAATGAGCGTGCTGAGCTGGAACAAACCTGGTCTGTGTGCAAAGGCCAGACAGGGTATCGGGGGCATGGTGGGGACCCCGTGGGGAGCCACAATCAGGACAGGTCTGGCATCCAGCACAGCCCCAGCTCCCAGCCTGTTCCTCACATGTGCCCACACACATCTCCCCACTGCTCCAGGGCTGAGGACCTGAGCATGGACAGGTACCTTTGGAGAGAAGAGCTTCCTCCTCAGACCTCAATCCACGCACAGCTCAGCTCTTTCCCTCCTTTCCTTGCCCATTTCCCATGCTGCTTGACCATCTTTCCAGCTAATTACCCTGCCATCCTGCGGGCACAAGCCACGTGGCAGCTGGCATCTGCACTGGCTCCTAGAAACGACCTTGGCAGCTCAGAGGACAGCGGGAGCCTTTCTGCCTTCCAGGCTTCCCCCGAGGCAGACAAGGATCCTCCAACAGGAGGGACAATGTGCACTTCCAGCCCTGCAGTTGCTGCTCTCCAGTGCGAGCTCAACTCTGCCAGCTCCAGAGGAACTGAGCCTGCAGCTCCCGTGCTGGGACTGTCACCTCCATTGGGACCCCCCAGCACCATTCCCCTGAAGAAACTTCCTGGCTAGATTTACCACCAGTCTCAGGCTTGGAAATCTTTCTCCCCCAGTTTTCTAACCCCAGTTGCACAATAGCACAGCCCAGAGACAGGTCTGGTTGCATCCCTGTGGGGAAGGTGTGCTGTGGAGAGGGGACTCAGCCACACTGTGGAGGATCAAAGAGCTGGATGTGGGGTCCTTTTAGGAAGCAATTTGGGTGGGTGACATTGCTGCCACTTCCCAAACTGCTTCTTCCCTGGTGCGAGGTGAGGTGGAGCAGAGAGGAGGAAGCTCAGCAGAAGACACACTGAAGCTCCCTGGGATGACAGCCCTAGGTAACACCCAACCCTGATCTGACAGAACACCCCCAGAGCCCAGTGGCTGGGAGACCACCAGGGTAGAGGGTCAGCAAGCATCAGCTGGTGCAGCCGTGCTGCCCAGCTGGTCCCAGAGAGGACAATGCCACACAGACCCATGGTCCAGCTGCAGTCACAGGCAGCGTCAGGACATGTGTAGGGATGCACTGGGCACTCCCTCAACCGGGCAGAGGAGGGGATGTTGGGATGTCCTTCGCAGGTTGCATCCTGCCCTGCTGGGAGGCAGGGCAGGCAGGATGGGCAGCAGGCAGGGTTGGGGGGTGGACATGCTGAGGGATTCCAGAGAATGAGGGTTCCATGGGGCTGCCCATCCTAGGAACCAGGCCAGAGCCAGGTCAGTGCCCAGCCAGCTTTGTTTCACACCTCCACTCAGCCAAAGCCTGTTCTGACCTGGGTGCCAAAGGCTCATCTGCTTCCCAAGCTTCTGTGGCACTTTGGGAAATGCTCCCTACAAGTGACAAATTCTCAGGTGCTTGGGCTGCACGCAGGTGAGGTGCTGGACTCCTCAGGAACTGACATGGTGGCACAAGTGTCCCCACCTTGAGGACCTCAGCACCCTCCTGGCTGGGTTGCTGGCTTCCCCTTGGGCCTCACTGGGGTCCAGCTGTCTGTGCAGATGGGTTTCCTTCAGTTGCCTCCCCAAACCAGACCCCCCAGCTCCCTCCAGCTATCACATTTGTAGATTCCTTTTGCTTAAAATGATAACCAAGCCCCTGCCATGAGGGGCTCGCTCCTGCCCTGCTGTAATAAAGAGGGAAGATGAAAAGACCATGGGAAAAATTGCTTCTGCAGCACCTCATTGTCGCTCTAGCTCTGTGCTCTCTGCCCTTATTCCTCATTCTCCTTTCCAGGAGGGGTCTGTAACCCTTTGATAACACTCTCCTCTCTCCCAAAAGCTGGGTGTTCCCTCCTGCCTGTGTCACCAGAGACACGTCACACGTACCTTTGATGTCAGGATAATGTACAGACGCAGCACCATGTGCATATGTGACATACAGACAGCCAGTTCTGTCCCAGATTTTGTAATGCAGGAATAAAAAGGGAAAGCTAGGGGGAAAAAAATTTTAAAATGAATTCTCCCTGTCCAACACACGCACATAGAACTGCTCTGGGCAGCCTGGGACACCAGCGCCAGGGCTGAGCCAGGGACATGCAGGGCCCTGCGAACTCTGGGGGTCCTGCACATCCCCCTGGCCTGCTGAGCCCTGGGGATGGCCCTGACATGTCTCTGTGCCCAGAGGTGACACACTGCAGCCTGGCGAGAGTGTGGGGCAGCTGACAACTACCCCCTTACAGCAAAACAAGCAGCTCCAACCCCTAGGTTCGGCCAAAAGCTGTTCGAAGATGGATTTGCAGGAACGCCCCACCCACTGGCAGTGCAGGTACCAGGGCTACCCTATTGAACCTGGCACCTCCAGCAGCCCACATCCCTGTGGGGCTGCTGCCAGCAGCTCTGGAGTCCCTGCTCCAGGCTGGCAGGTGCCTGTGGAGCCCCCAGAAATCTCTCACTGTTCCCTCTGTACGGCTCCTCTGACTGAGGAGGTATTTCTCTAATTCACATGAGCCAGGACATTCCTGGTTAGGATGGAGGATGAGCCCTTTCCGTGCTCTGCCAGTGTGGGAGTAGCCCTGGCTCTGGCCCACAGCCCCAGCCTTGGTAAACCTCCCCAGCCCTGGGGACCAAGCCCTGACTCCTCCAGTCTCACATGGTTTGGATGCATCCAGCATTCAGAGAAGATGGATGGGCACAAGGAAGTTTGTTTGTAGACCCTAGGGTCACCTCCTGGCTTTTGCCTCAGTGCCAGTAGGGACACATACAACCTACATGGTGTAACCATGTAGGATGAACAGAGTAGTCTCCACAGACCCAGCGTGCCTCAGTTCCCAATGCCCCATGGCATACAGCACTGTCAGGAAAGGAGGTAGAGCTCAGTGTTCCCCATGGGTCCCCTCCCCACCTCTCACACTCCAGCACTGTTTCCATTTCTACCTTCACATCCTGCTCCTGCAATGGCTTCACAACCAGCTTGGCACATGCACCCTCCCAGGTACCTCTGCAGGCCAAACCTGTGTGTGCTGCCAGCACATGAAGGGAGAGGGTTTTGATCCTACCGACCCCCCAGTTCATCTAAACTAATGCCAATGCTGGTGTCAGCATACCCACTGCACATGGAGTGGCTGGATCCAGATCCACTCCAGGAGGGGAGGACCTGTGGTGGGTTGGCCCCTGGTTTGCAGAAACCAGCCAGTGAATGCCTGGGGCCACCAACATCTCTGGGGGGAGTGTGACAAGCATGGCAGGCTGGAAGGTGAAGCCCATGGCAGTGATGACAAGCTCCTTGTGACTATCTCCTCTCTGGATCCAGGCTCTGACATGTACAAAGGTCCTGCTCTATGGTGACTCTGCTCCACACGGTGACCCTGCTCCTCATGGTGATCCTGATCCTCATGGTGACACTGCTCCATGGTGACTTTGCTCCTGTGCTTTGTTCACTCCAAACCACTCATAGCCTGGCCTGGCTTGAAGCTTGTCTTCCAGGAACATCTCGTTCACCCCCACAGCAACTCTCCCCTGCTGACTCAGAAATTTCTGTAAGACCAGGGACTGCAGTGACTGCAGCTCCTGAGGTTCCTCACTCCCTGCTGCAGCCACACTGCCCCTCCATCCCACAGACACCTCCCCCTGCTCTTCTGGGAGCTGAGGGGCTCTCACCATCCCCTCCATGAATATGTGGGCAGACACCTTGGAGTGCAGCTGTGGGGGGAGTTGCAAGAATGAGCTCCAAAACAGGAGCATATGGCTCCTGAAGCCTCCACAGGTGTGACTCTGCAGCATTCTCACAAAATCACTTCCTTTCTCCTTCTCCCTCTGGCTCTGGTGCAGACCCTCAGCATTGGGGGAGCTGTGGGGAGAGCATGGGTGCAATGATGCCCCGCTTGTTTGAGCTGCTCACCTGCCCTCTCTGAATGCTTCAGACCCTCCCTATTAATGGGAATCTGAGACAGAGAGGTTGGGTTTATCTAAGCCAGAGTCACTAGGAGCCCTGGAACCCTGCTCCGTCATTAGCGGTGAGTAAAGCATGGTGAGTCACCACTGCCATTATCAACACTTTTCTAACGGCTGGGGAAATGCAGCGACAAAGTGCTGTTCCTTGAAGTCATTGCTTGTAGCTGTTTTCTTCCATCAAGATCTCTCTCTGTGACCTGGGACTGGCTCTGACCCCCCAGTCTGCCCTACGGGCACCTGCCCCCTGGGCCAGGCTCTTCATGTTGGGGTTGACAATATGAGCCATGTCTGCCCCACTCCCACAACCCCTCTGTGCTTCATGGCTGCTCCTCGCATTGAGCCTTTATATAAATATAAAGGTTAATGCATGCAGGACAGATATGCTTTTCCCAAGCTAATTGATACTAAGACACCACCACGAAGGAGATGCTCAGTGCCACATGTACTCTGATGAGGGCAGTGTGACCTTGTCCCAAGTGCTGCTGCTCTCCAGTCCCTTGGTCTGCACAATGCCAATCCTGCCTGTCACCCCTGCTCATAAACTTGGAGCTTCCTGTGACCCCGACATCTGTGGTCATGCCCCTGCCTGTCACTTTTCTCCCAGCTCAGGCCCATCCACACCACAGCTACTGTTCTGCAGTGGACACGCTGCTCTTGTGCATGCAGAGAAGCTGCTGTGACTCCCCCGTGAGTCCCCACCTCCATCCCCACCTCTGCCTTGCTCCTGTGCTCTGTTCGAGGGCCACACGGAGACACTGGCACACGGGATAGGCTGTGGCCATCACACCAAAATTCTGCTCCACAGGCAGATGGGCCCAGTTCAGCCCATCTCTGTGCTGGCCTCCTCTCCCTGTCCATCCAGCCTGGGTCTGCTCCTCCTCACCACCTTGTCCTCTGCTTACCACATGCCCTCATCCCCTCTTCCTTCACATCCTATTTTTCAGCTTTTTGGGTGTTTTTTTCCTCCGTTCTGCTCCCAGGTCTCATTTTATCATCAGCCTTCAAAACACAAACGCTCACTAGCACACCTAAGACAAGACCCACGCTGGGATGGGTTTGCCCTGGGGGACTTCCCTAACCCCAGCCCGTGGCTGTGCCCAGCACCAGTGGTGCAAAGGGCTCTGGTGACCAAGCACACTGCCCTGCTACCACCACTACCTCAAGAACAGCAGGAGCTGACCTGTGAGACAGCTCTGTGCTGGTTGGATTACACTTAGTACCACAAAGAGAAATGAAAATGCCAAAACTCTGGAAAAGGAAGAGGAGGAATTGGACCTAAGACACAGGGGAGAGCAATTCCTGCAGGGACTGAGAGGACCCTGCACGCAGCCCTCATCCCTGCATGGACACGGTACTGGCCAGGAGAGCTCTGCTCCATGCTGCCATCCCCATGTTGTGCCCAGGCTCCAGGGCTAGACACTCAGATCTTCCTATTCAAACGGATTACAAATTACTGTCTGATCCACTAATTAGGACGGGAAGATGAGTATGCTTCTGACAGTGCTGTTTAGCAGCCATTTAGAAATTGCTCTGAAAGCAGCAAGGCACCATGAGCACACCACAGCAAGGGGCCACATCTGCTCCAGCCAGTAAGCCCAGGACCACCCCACCAGGACCACCCTGCCAGCCTTCCTGCCAGCAGCCCTGCCCGACCCTATCCCAGCTCCCACAGTGAGTCCTGACCTGCTGCAGAGCCTGCCCAGCTCCCAAGGATGTCCTCCGTCCATTTGGCTCCCAGCCCTGCTGCCATTACTTCATATTTTTTTACCAAAATTTAAACCTGCTTATTGAGGCCAATGAACGCAGGGGAGACAAATCAGATCTGCCTGGTGCTGCCAGGGAAGGGCAGCTTGGTGCCAGGCTGGAGCCACCTGCACTGTCTCAGGGGGACACAGACCCTCCTTCCCATGATCAGGAAGTCACACCAGGGACTGAGCAGCAGCACAGCCAGTACACCCAATTTTTGGGGTTTCCCTTGCCTCCTGCTTGGCCACTGGCGGCAGGGACGTGGATCTGGCTGGGGGAGGACTCCAAGAGGAAAGGTCTGTGTTGAGATGGGACTGCCTGAGATGCAGGGGCAATGGGGTCCTTGCACATGCTGACAGGTATGGTCAGACCTCTGAGAGGACCCCCCAGCCCTGTGTCCACCAGTCTGGCACAGGGGCAACAGCCCTTTGTCTTTGTGTTTTGGGTGATGGCAAGTGTGTGGAGACTGCTCTGAACCCCTCCCAGAGAGTGTCCAGTGACAGGACACTGCCCCAGCCCAGGAGCAGCAGAGGGCCACTGCAGCCCTTTCCGAGCTCTCGCTGTCCCTAGCAGGGCCCCTATGTCCCACGTAGTTCCTTACAGGGCCTGGATTCTCTCTCCTGGGTGAGAAACTTCCTCCAGATCAGGACATTCCCAAAAGTCATCCTAGTGCTGATCCCCATTCTGCAGCACCACACCCCTTCCAAATCCCAAGCCACTGATGGGCACAAAGTCAGACAGCTCAGCTCCCTCCCAGGGCGTTCTAAGACTTTCCATAGGAGAGAGCATAGAGCCAGAGCTTGAAAGTACAAGCTTCATCCTCAGGGCACCAGGGCAGGGATCCCCCTGCCCTTCGCCCTGGTAGAACTCACTCTGGGGTCTCCAACCCTGCTCAGCCCCAGGTGCTCCCTGCAATCCCTGGGCACTGAGCCCTGAGCCTGCATTACCCAACAAAGGAATGCAAACCTGCTGGGAAAGCAGAGGGAGGGGACAGGAAGGCTCAGGTCCAGGTCCATGCACCCACAGAGGAGCAGCTTCATCACAGAGCCAGGCCCAACCACTACTAGAGGAGTTACAGTAGCATGAATGAGTGCTTTCAATTTTAATGAAGTCAATCTACCTGTAAAAGCTCTTTATATGATCTGAGAGAAAACAGGACTTGCAGCCACATTTTTATGCCATATGAGCATGTTTTCTGCAGACACCAATTTCCCAGGGATGCCAGCACAGCACCTGGGGGAAGAGCACCCAGTGCCCAAACTACAGCCCCCCACCATGCCAGTTACAAGTGGAGCTCCATGGACTTCCAGGGGAGGCAAGATTCCACATTCCCATTATGATAGTAGTTAAAAAACCCAGTAAATTTTGATGGAAAAATAGACACTGTCTTTTCTCTGCAGTGGAGGAGATGGTGACAGCAGAACAAGGTGCTCAGGGAGGGGATGACAAGCCCCTGCCCAGCAAAGACCACAGGCACCTGGGCTGTCCCTTTCCCTCCTGCTCCCATCCCAAGCAGAGAGCCTATCCTGCCAGCCAGGCTCTCACAGGAAGAGCTGTGCCAGGGCTGTTTCCAGTCCCCAGCAGGACCCTGTCTGCTTTGCAGGAAAGGATGATTTTTCCAGTGCCTCCCATTACTCTTGGAGCAAGGTACAGGTGCCCTGGGTTTGATTCTCTGGCTTCTTCCCAGTTTCACCTTTCCAACCACTGGGGAAAACAGGAGAGTTGGAGCCTGCTTCATAGTTGGGATGACCTCAAATCCACAGTTTTGGATTTATTCTTCCCTCCTCCTTGTGAATCCTGTGAAATTCCCCTTCCCAAGCAATATCAGCCAAGGTCCTGGTGCCAGAGGCCACCAGGTCTCCGTGGGGAGCAGTGCCATGCCCATGCTGGTCCTTCGTGCCTGCAGGAGAGGATAAATGGAGCCCTTCTACACAGAAATGTCCAGCTGACCAGAAAGCCATCCCATCCCATCTGCAGAGAGAGGAAGGTGAAGGAATGGCACTGGAAGTTAAGATGTGTCAAGGGAAAAGCAAGTCTTTCCTCCTGACAAGGCAGGTTGGGGCTTTGAGGGGTCTGTGATGGGCAGCAGCTGCTCCAATCCTCAGGGGGAGGCAGAGGAGCGGTGACCTGGGGGTCTGCCTGGCCACACAGCTGCCAGGATACTGCAGAGCACTGGGGACCCTCTTTGTAGGGTACCTGGGCTGTGTCCAAGGTGGAGCTGAGTCCTTGCCAGCTACAATGATGGCTTGGTCTCCACCATTTTGCCTTTCCAATCAAAAATGCCTCTTCGTACTCAGGCAGCATTGCCAAGGGCAGGAGACGCCATGTACCGTGGGAGCCTCCAGCATCACCCCTGCTCCTCTTGCCTTGTTCCCAGCAGCTCTGTGACAGCCTGGTGGGCCTTGGGAAAACTTGGAGGTTTCTAACACACCTCCTACACTGGGGCCTCACCACAGGTTACTACAGGGACCCCCAGATAGGCTCCTGTGCCAGCACTGAGGCAGGAGAGTCCCACCTGCACCCCTTTGCACTCCACAGATTGAGACACTGGCCAGGGCAGGCACGCAGGGTGGGCCAGGGCTCTTCCTTGCACCAAGTTCCCCAAGGCCACAATATGCTGTAACTTCTTCTCATGGAAAATGTTCTGATGTACCCCAACGGTCCCAGGCATGCCCTTGAGGAGTCACTCCCTGCCTGCTTGGGGGGGATGACAAAGCAGCTGCCCTTCTCCCTTCTGCCCTTCTCACTCCTGGGAGAAAGCCCCAAGACCTGAGCCCTGAGCCTGAGGTACATGAACATCCCTTCCCAGGGATGCTACAACAGCCTTCCAGCTCCAGTGGAAACCAGTAGATCAGTGTAAAGAGGAATTTGTGGAATTAAAATTACTTTGCTCTTTCTCTAAAATTTGCCTTGTCCACAGAGCCTCAGTTGTTCCTGCAGTGGTCTGTGGGATGCTCAAGGAGCACACACTGCACAGAGCACCCACAGATCCACCCTGGACCAAGATGGGAGCCTGGCAGAGGGACCCTGATGGAACAGGTGGGTGCTTGGTCTGAGC
This sequence comes from Cephalopterus ornatus, assembly GCA_013396775.1. Classification (NCBI taxonomy): domain Eukaryota; kingdom Metazoa; phylum Chordata; class Aves; order Passeriformes; family Cotingidae; genus Cephalopterus; species Cephalopterus ornatus. The sequence continues at coordinate 245,881 of VZRE01008650.1, read as the reverse complement.
CCACGCCTGTGGAGGGACTGGAAGTGGCTGGAAGGAGTGTGGATGCCAAACACATTCCTGGCTGCTGGCAGGGGCAGAGATGGCTGGATTTGGTGGTTTTGATGGCAGAAGCCCCAAGCAGGAGTTCCTACAGAATGTCCAAAGTGGGAAGGGACCCCCATGGATCATAAAGTCCAACTCCTGGCCCTGAACAGGACAGAATGCCACAGAATGTGCCTGACAGCATGGTCCAAATGCTCCTTGAGCTCTGTCAGGCTTGGGATTGTGACCACTTCCCTGGTGAGCCCGTTCCAGTGCCTGACCATGCTCTGGGTGAGGAACATAAAGCATGTATAAGGACTTCCTTGGGAGTGTGATCCACGCTCAGCTCCTGCCAGCATCACCTCCCCAAGTCTCTCCTTGTGTAAGGTCCCCCAAAGATACCAACCCCACAGCAGAGGAGAGGAGACATGGTCATCTAGCAAGGAGACTAATCACTGCAAGGGAGGGAGCCAACCAGTCAGGGCTCCCCAGCTGCAAGTGGCTCACCTTTGCTGGGACAAGCAGTGCCACCAAAGTAGGGCTGCTGGGCTCCCGGGGCCATGGCAGCACAGAGGCTTCCTTGGCACGGAACAGGGCGTCTCTTCTAATTATATCAGCTCTGTCCCACAAAGAGCGGCTGGGAGTTAGGGTGCCCTATTTACACAGCCCTTCTCTGGGCCCAGCAGCTGCAGTGCTGGTGACCAGCCCACCCCCACCCCCAGCCCTGGTACTGGGATGGCCCCACAGCCTTCAGCCTCAGCAGTTGGAGGAGGGGAACAGCAGCCACATCTCCACACCCAGCCACATCTCCGTACCCAGCCAGGATGGCCTGGCACAGCCTGGATGCAAGTTTGCTTCTGGGAGGCAGCCAGTTGCATGGCTCTGGGTCAGTGTCCAATGGATTGGTGGTCTCTCTTCACCCCATCCTAAAGCACCTGGACTGGCTCATACTGAGGGCTGAGTGATCCCACACTGCCAACAAGGTCTGAGCACCAGAACAGCACACTGGGGCCAGCAGGATTCTCCCACAAGACACTGGAGCTTGTGGCCAGGGCAGCCTCACTCACCACCTCCCACAGGCACCCATGCTGGAGCCAGGGAGGGGTCAGCAGGACAGGGACTCCAGCTACCTCTCAATGGGTGCCCTGGGCACCCCAAAAAGCAACACCTCTCCCTGCTCGGCATTTGCCTTCCTTCTCAGCTCAGGCCCTGCCCCAGAAGGTCCCATCACCTGCCCTGCAAGGTTGTAGTAGAATCCCAGCATACCAGAATGGCTTGGATTGGAAGGGATCTTAAAGCCCATCTCATTCCACCCCCTGCCATGGACAGGGACACCTTCCACTAGACCAGACTGCTCCAAACTCCAACCTGGTCTTGAACACTTCCAGGAATGGGGCATGGTTATTAGCCCTGTGCCAAGAGCCACTGGCTGGAGCCATCAGGAGGTAACTGCCACCTCAGGCAGCACCCAGGCTCTGCCATGAGCAAACTATTCCTGCCCATGATGGGACAACTGGAATGAACACACTGATGCTGGGGTTATTCTCTGGCTTGGAGAGTGCCAGGCAAGGGACTGGGCAGAAGCCAAGGGCACTCAGAGCTAGTGCCATAGTGGGGCACAGAGAAGAGGGTGACAAGGGGTTGGTGGATCCCGTCCAAAGTTCTCTGTATTCACCTTCCAGAAACTTCACTGTGCTCTGGAGGTCCTGGCACAGTTCCCCCTCTCCTCATGCAGGAACTCTGGATACTCCAGTCAGCAGCCTGCCCAAACAATGCTGGAGACCCAACCCCTCTGCATATGCTTGAAGATTCCCCTTGGCCCTTCCTGGGAGCTGGTCCTGGGGGATCCCCTCCTGCCCTGCACCCCAGCTTAGCCATGACCCCAGAGCCACTGCTGTTGGGGTGCTGGTGGCAGGCGTGATCCTGTCCAGGGGGCTGGCAGGTTCCCTGATCCCAGGGAAGGCCAGGGGCTGGGGAGAGGTTGGGGGCTGCCTGGCCTCTGCCATTCAGGGGGATGATGGTTTAATCCCCCTACGTTATTTCAGTTGCTAGGTGACCAAATTATCCATCTGCTTGTGACAGCATGGGAGAGCGCCGTGAGTCAGTCCCTTCCACAGCCAGCAAAAGGGGTTCACTCCAGCCCACCTCCAGCTTGTCCTGGGTCCCTCCGTGCCCATAGAGTGCTCCAATGGCAGAGCCTGCCATGGACAGGGGAAGCAGGTCTTGCCCAGAGAAGTCAGGCTGCCACGGGGCTGTAGGTATCTTCCCATATGCTTCTGGAGAACAGGAACCCTGTGGCATCTTGGAAAGCATGGTCAAGCTATGTCCTCACTGCACCACCTGGCAGGAGGTGTTTGTTCTATTATATTGGATTGGATGTTAGGAAGAAATTCTTCCCTGTAAAGGTGGTGCTGAGGCACTGGCATGGGTTGCCCAGAGAAGCTGTGGCTGCCTCATCCCTGGAAGTGTTCAAGGCCAGGTTGGATGGGGCACAATCTAGTGGAAGTGCCCATGGCAGACAGCAGAACAAGATGGTCTTCAAGGTCCCTGTTGTAAGTTCCCTTCCAACACAAACCATTCTGTGATTAAGTGATTCATTCCAGAGCAACTTTGAGGATCAGATGAGCCCCACTAGAAGCACAGGTAGGTTTGGTGTTACCTCCTGGGACAGCCCAGCACTGTCAGCACAGCTACCCAAACACCTTCCCCCTTCCTCAGGGACATCCCTACCCCTGCACACTATGAACTCAGGGAAAGCCATCAGGCTGCTCAAGAGAGCAAGGCAGAAAGGCAACACTTGGAGAGAAAATAACATTTTCATAAAGTGTTTGAAGTCATTTGGAGGAGGAAAGTGGGAAGGAAGAGAAATAAGAGTGTGTGTGTGCGTGTGTGTGTGTGTGATGTGTGCGTATGTGAGAAAGTGACAACAGGAGCTTCCCTCCCTGCAGAGGAGAAACCATCTCAGATTCTCAGGTTTGGGAGAGTGTCGAGACACTCGGAAATTAAAGCAATGCCCACAAAACCTGTTTGGAAAGTCCAGTTTCCTTAAATGTAGGTGCTGCACAGAGGCTTCTGCTGTCAATGGGCACACACTGGACTGGTGAGCTACACAGGACCCCTATCCCCTGCCACATGCAGCCTGCAGGATCTGAAGCCCACCAAGGCCAGTGAAAATCTCCTGTGAGATACATGGGCCTTTGCAGGAGCATCACGGGCCATGTGGAACTTTGCTGCGGGGATAGCGCAGGGTGGCCACCCCAGGGTTTGCCTATCCCAAAGAAGAAGCCCTGCAGCAGGGTGAGGAACACCATGCAGAGCAGAAAAGGGACAAAACCATGGCAGAGCAACTGGGAGCTGCCCAAAACTCCCTTCTCTGCCTTCTGCCACTGCATGTTGGCAAAAGACCCTCTGCCTGTCCCCTCCCTCTCACTCCACACACCCTGTGCCATGCCAGCAGCTCAGCCAGCACCAGGGAACCCACACAGCATCCCAAACCCAGTGCCATGCAACCCAAACCCCAGGAACTGGGCTGGTGGCCTCCATGCTGCTCTCCACAGCCCTCCCAGGTACCCCAGCAGCTATCACGACTTCTTAGTGCAAAGAGACTCATTAATGAAGTGGAAAAGGAGGAGGAGGAGCAGGCTGAATGGTCCGTCCTGAGGGACAGTGCAGCAAGGAGGAGGAGGAGAGGGTTCAGCATTGATCTCAGGATAAGCAGCCACTGGAGAGAGAGAGAGGAACAATGTCCGGAAAATAAGTGGGGGTGGAAAGGATGAGGGGTGCAGCTGGCTGGGCAGCCAGCCGGGGGTGAAAGCCATGGAGGTGTGGGCAGGAGGGGCACAGGGAAGTGATGCTGCCCCCAGAGCCACACAGTCCCATCCACAGCACCCTCCACCAAAAGGCAGGAAGCAAAGGGGAGCCTGCAGAGCCATGGGCAGGAGGGTTGGGGCCTGGGAGATACTCGTGACCCCCCTCCTAGGGCTGTTCACCCCAGCTGCACTCCTTGCCCTGGACCTCAAGTCTCTCCACCCTGCAGGGCACCATCCCTTTGCCAGTGCCCGGCGCCCTGGCACAGCAATGAGCCTGCAGCTTCCCAGTAGCAGCACTGGTGGAGGGAGGAAGACAGGCTGGACTATATAGGAAGGACATTTTTCTCCAGCTCAGCAGTTCCCAGTTTCCAAACTGTCTCTGCAAGGGCCTGGCTGCTGTGCTTGTTGGCAGCACTGCCGGGGCTGGGGGGAACCACTGACCCCTGGCCACCAGCCCCTGGCTGGCTTCCCCTGGCGCAGAGGGCACAGAGCCCCAGAAATGGGTTTCTCCAACCCACTGGTTGGCAGCGCTGGAGGCTGCCGGGTAGCGATGGGAGGGGAAGGTTTCCATCCCCACCTCACAGCTCCAAGCAGACGAGAGGAAACATCAGAGGGGCAGGAGCCGCACAGTCAGCAGCTCCACTGCAGCTGCTCCTGCAGCTCTGAGGTCTTGCACTGTTCTTGGGTTCCTGAACCCAGGGATCCCTGGTCTGCAGCAGCTTCCTGTCTCCAGCTCACACAGGGTCACACAGAAGGCTTGGCTCCCCATGGGTCTGAGCCATCACCTTGGCCTCTACTGCTCCTGTAGGGCAGCAGGAGGACTACTCTCCTCTGCTCACAGCACAAGAACAGACCTGAGTGCTGGGGACAGGACTCCCATGCCCTGCCAGCCCCAGGAAAGGACTGAGGAGCTCATGAGGAGCTTGGGTGCTCCACTCCTGGCCAGACCTGCTGCCCCATCGTGCAGGGCACACACCTTCCGTGAGCATCATTGCCTCAGGAGCATCACCCCCTCAGGGAGCATCACCCTCCTCTCTGAGCGGGGGGAGGATGCAGCCATGGTGCTGCAGTGGGTCTGTCTATCCATGCCCTCCACATATGCAGCATGCTGCCTGGAAAGCACAACCCAAACCTTGGCCTGCCATGAAATCATTTTTCCCACCCCAGAGGCTTTTCCCCACAGCAAGCAGGGACAGGCAGGGAATGGTACCAGTGGTTATGAGCCGACAGCTGACAAACATTCCAGCCAGCTGAAACACCTCCTAAGACATCACTGGACTTCGACCTCTTCCCAAACCGGCAGCAGTGCCCAGCTGAGACAGAAGGAGGGTGGGTTATTTAGAAAATGCCAAACCAGCCCTTTCTGATTGTTCAGAAAGTCATCTCACTGTTCAGAACACAAAAATCACTGGATAAAGGAGCTTGTCGACTAACTATGCCTGCTCGGCTCTAACACCAGCCCTGAGCCCCGGCTGCCCCAACAGCTCTGCCCCAGGAAGAAGGTGGTCCCTGTGGCCCAGACTGCTCCCTGGAGGATGAGAGGCATCGTCCCCCCACAATTTGGGTCAGCCGAGCGTGGGAGCAGGGCAGCAGATCCCTCTGCCACAGGTGCAGGGCACGTGGCTGAGGTGTCATCTCAAAGACTTGCTCAGATGAACCAACAGAGAAACCATCCCCTCATACCTCTCTACCATGGGAAGGATTAATTGGACAAGGAAAATGGTGAGGGAGCATCAGCTTCATTCCCGCAGTGAAAACTGTGCCATTAAAATCCTCTTTCCTATGACACACACAGAGCCTATTTCCGTAATAGTTTGGCAGCGGAATAACATTAAGGAGCCTATAAATACTTTGTGGGGTGCTGCTCTGCTGACGGAGCAGCAGGAAGTGGCCCTTGCCCACCCCGTGCCAGTCCTGCAGCTTCCTGGGAAGGCATAGCTACCACCACCATGGGAGTATTGAGGGTGATGGACAGGAGAACATGGGAGGGCTGTCCCAGTCCTGGGGTTGGGAGAGGACTGTGGTTAATGGGAATAGGGCAAGAGCTGTGCTGACCTGGAGACACTGGAGGAGACAGAGCTGAGCTAAGGGAGCATAGGGGTAAGAAGATGGTAGAAAGCATTGGCACCCTGAGGATGTTCCCAAAGCAAACTGTGAAGGTCCCTGCAGCTGCAGCCAAGGACTTTGGTCTGACCCAAACCAGGCTGACATACAACCAACTCATCTCTGTCATCCTCACAGGAACCTCAGGCACAGAGGGGGGTCTCACACCAGAGGAGGCAGCAACAGAGACTCTTCAGGGCACAAGCTGATGCCCTAAAACACCCCAGGGACACTTGCCATGTGTTCTTCCCAGCTGCCCCATCACAGAGGGAAGCTGCTCCCTGCAGATCCCTGACCATCAACTGGGCCATCCAAGAGACCCAAAGTGAGGAATCAGCGACCATCTCCAGTGCCTGCTTCTCTACCAAGGCCCTGAGACAGTGTGGGTGAAGAAAACACCCCACCACAGCTGAGAGGGAAGTGGTGGGGAGAGGGTTCCAGCCCCCCACTCCCCCAGCCCCACCGCAGGCTGTGCAGGGAAGGGAATGGCTGGAGCTGTGGTGCTGTCATCCTGTTGTCACCTGCCAAGCGAAATGGTGTGGGTGGTCCCTGTCCTGTCGAAACATACTGAGACAAATGGCTGAGGGATTTGGATATCAAATATTTGACATAAGGGGACTTTCATCACAGGTCTTACCACTCCTCCTGAGCACAAGTGTCAACACCATTCCTGAAAGCTCCTGTAGAGCGCTTAGCTCTTCCGAGTCTTCACCAACTGCCCTATGATAGCATGGGAGATATCAGGGGACACCAAACCCAAAGACAGCTTCTGGAGGCCTGAGGGAGTAGTGTCCTTCCATGTAAGAGTCACCCAAGGGATACATAGAAGGGCCCACACTCCCCAGAGACTGCAGAAGCAAGACCCAGGGGATATCTAAACCATCCTACAGCAGAGTGTAGGTTTGGGGCTGCTTGTCACCTGCCCCCCCCAGCCCCCATGCCACCCACAACCAGAGGGCATAAACCCACTGAGACCATAGAATCACAGAAACATGGACTGGTTTGGGTTGTAAAGGACCTTAAATACCATCTTTCAACCCTCTGCCTCGAGATCATCATAACAGCTCTGGGAGTTGTGCTGCGCTTCCTTCGAGCATCTGGAAAGCTTGGCAAGGAGCTGCAGCGAGCCAGGCTTCATTCGGGTAAAGCTCTCAGGAAAGGCCAATTTCCTGACAGTCAATGGTCCAGACCCACCAGCCAGTAACGAGAAAGGCTGACATCCATGGGAGCCTGCTTGAGCACGGGAGAGCTCTGCCTGGTGGGAACTTCTCTGCAATGTCTCTGCAGCAAGAAGAGAAGCAGAATCTTCTCTTGCACACCCAAAACTATAACACAGGGTCATATGCAGAGCCCACAGGAATCTCTGCAGGTAGTTGCATGGTTGGGGTAGCCGAAGTCAGTGCCCATGGAGCAGCCTAACTGACCTCCCAAACCAGACACGTGAGCAGGTACAAAGTGTGGAATACAGACATCTGCAAAACCCCGTCACATTTATGCCACGGAGAGCAGGCCATGCCAAGCCCAGGCTGCAGGAAGTTGGTGCAAATCCCAGGAATGTTGTTTCAGCAAAGCTCTGCTGTACATAACTAGCTTTTGGCAAGACATAGCACCTCAAACAGCAGCTCAAGCCAAGTGCTTCCCTCACAGACCCAAGCAGAACGTTCACATCCATTTACTTTGCATAAAACTAAAAACACCCCCAAAATGAAGAATAATCAAGCAGTCTCTCTGTTCAAAACAACTCTGACCACTGCAGCGATGGCCTATGATCACCTGAAGCCCCTTCCCTTTCCGTGAGTCTGACCAGAGCCCCTCTCCAACAGCTTCCTCATCAGAGGTGGGCAATGCTCAGCCTGCCTGCAGTGACCCAGGTCACCCCACTGTGCTCCTGGGGACCAGATATGTTGCCCTGGGGTGCAGAGCTGCAGCAAGGGGCTACCCTCTGCCCCCCACCCCCGGCATGGCTGGTCAGGGAGCCCAGCCAGCTGCGGCTCAGCCCCGGATCCAGGCTGGACAACAGTGAGAAGAAAAACCCCGCCAAGCTCCGAATCAGCTCCTTGATCCCCAGCCAAAAGCAAATGGGAGTCAGCCCAGCTTCTGGCAGCCCAGCACATCCTCGCCTGGGGTTGACGGCACTCAGCATGGGCTGATGGCTCTGGCCTGAGCCAGGCAGTGAAACCTGGGACACAGGTGGCTGCCGGGGCACAGGGCCCTCCCAGGGACACATTCTCGTGGGCTGCTCCCCTCCTCTGAGGATGGCAAGGGAATGATGAAGGCAGTGAGGAAGGCAGCTGCCATCTGGATCCTGGGCTATCCATCTTTGTGGCGGCAGCAGCAGCTCAGTGCTGGGAGAGGCCTGATTGTGGGCAGATTAGAGGGGACACAGCGTGTTCATCCCCATCCTGCTGCGCTGCCGCTACCCAGGCTGGAAATAAAGCCTCATTTTTCATGCAAAGATGCACAATGGTTAACAGGGAAAACTTGCCTGGGAGGCATGCAGGTAGCAAACCAATTTCCAAACCGGTCTCCAATTACTACTGATGGTTATTCGATTTACATTTTTTTCTGGCTTGCCAGATGTTGATTCTCCAAGGGTGAAATTCCACCCAGAACAAGGGTGTAGGAAGGTGCAGAAGTCTCCTGCTGCAGAGTGGCATGTTTCCCTGGAGCTGCTCTGTTCCTCACCACTTGCAGCTGTGCTTCCAACTGTACCATGCGTCATGGACATGGCGAGGAGTGAGGAAGCTGAGCTGCTGCAGAGACCAGAGCCACATCTACCAAGCCCACAGCTGGAAAAGCCCCATCTTCTTGCCGGCATTAGCAGCAGCCCCACGTCCCAGAGCAGGACTGGCAGCTCCTACCAGGCGATAACTTCCTGCAGGAAGCCCCTGAGCTGGCTCTGTGTTTAGCTTCCTTGGCAAAGAAGCAGTCAGAGGTGGATTTGCGGGGCTCCGAGAGTCCATTTTGCAGGAAGTGCTCCCAGATGCCCAGGTCCTGCGGAATGCCAGCCCTGCACATCTGCACGGACATGGCTGTTCACAGTGCCGCAGTGCTTGCCCCACAGCAGGGTGGGGGCATGGTGTCGGGAAGGTCACCAGTGCTATGATCCTCAAAGGCATGTGGTGCCAAACTCCAATGGAAATGATCGCAACAAGGCTCTAAATCCCGCTCTTGCCTGGGCCTCATCTCGGACCGGAGCTTCCTAAGTGCGTCATGCCCATAGGAGATTTTGTTATGTGGCATCTCTCTCCTGGAGGGGACTGGCACGTGGGGGGGACATTCATCTGCCCCTCCAAAAGTCTAATGCAAATGCAATGACCCAACCACCACCCCAGGGCCGATCCAGGCCCTTGTTGCAGAGGGGCACTGTGGGGGGGCATGCAAGGAGCCCTCCAGCCACATCCACAGGGACAGTGGGCACTGCCCTGCCAGGCACAGCTGCTCGCTGCAGACCGGCTCCATTCCCTGCTGGCTCCATTCCCCACAGCGCTGCTGGCTCTGGGCAATCCAGAGCATCTTTACATGGGAGACCCAGCAGAAAGAGGACTGTGGGTCAGGCAGAGGGATGAGAGTCGGGCAACGGGCTGAGGGTCGGGCAGGTCTGCCCACAGGCACCGCCCGCACAATGCAAAGCATCCCGTCCCAGGAAAAGGGGAGGGTACATCCCGGGCACGACAAACATAGGCCAGGGCCATACTCATTGCCAGTGACTGCTCATGGGACAGGGACAGTTGCCCAGGGGGTGCAGCCAGGATGGGGTCCGTGGGGAGCAGGCAGCTTGGGCATACGTCTGCTCACAGACTCCACGCACCTCCTCACACCCCTGTGTGTTCCCTGGCACACGCCCCCAGCCCCCCACGCCCCCTCACTGCGCGCACACCCGCAGGTAACACATGATCACCTACCGGAGCACACGCGTGCATGCACCATGCAGCCCCCAGCAGCACGCACGCACATCCAAGCGGCACACGCACCCCCGAGCAGAGCACACGCAGGCGCGGGCCGCGCACACCCGCATGCTCGGGCTGGGGCCGCTCCTCCGCACAGGCTCGATGCGATGGGAAACGGGGAAACGGGGCCACGCTCAGCCCCGCACCCGACACCGGACGCGCACGGTGGGTCCCGCACCCGACACAGCAGCACACACGGGCTCCGCAGCGGGTCCCACACACACGCACGGGGCCGTGGGTTCCCGCACATGCACATATATGCGTTGTGGGTGACAGGGAGGCAGCGGAGTGGCCGGGCTCTGCCGTGGCTCCCGCACCCCTGCGCAGCCGCGGCCCCGCCACGCCGCAGCCCGCACCGGCACCCAGCCGCCCGCTGCCCCGCATGGACACGCGTGGGGTGGGATGGGCCACGCCCCCCGGGGGTGCGGGATCTCTCTCTCTCTCTCTCTCTCGCACACACACACACACACACACACACGCTCTGAGCCCGTTTGGTC
>VZRE01008650.1:197133-235440 GCA_013396775.1 Cephalopterus ornatus | reverse complement strand
ACAGCCCTGCATCAGCCAACCCCTTCCCCGGACCGTCCAGCCACCCAACCCGCACCGTCCCTTCCGAGCTCCTTCCAAGCACCGTCCGGACTTTCACCCAGCACTGTCCATCCCTCCATCCCGCACCGTCCAAACCGTTTCCCACATCCTCTGTACCTTCGCCCCGCACCGTCCATCCCCGCACGCCCAGCGCCGGCCCGGCTCCGCACGGCCCTCCCGGCGAGGGCTGCGCCTCCCGCCCCGNCTTCTGCCCCCCTGCCCGCGGCGCGGTGCGGCCGCCTCGCCCCTATGCGGAGGCTCCAGCGGCACCGAGGCGATGCCCATTCATTCAGCTTGGCCCCCGCAGCCCTCCCCTTCCGCCCCGCGCCCCAGCCGCCTGCATGGAGGAGGCTGGCGATGCTGCAGCGGTACCCAGAGACCCCGGAGAGCACAGTGCGGAGAGGAGGGAGGGAGAGGAGGAGGAAGGAGAGCAGAAGGAGGGAAGAGGAAAGAGGGAAAGGGAGATGGCTGCCCCCAAAACCAGAGCTGGATCTGGAGAAGACTCTGGGATTTCCACAAGGAAATCAGGGCAGGGAGTGGAGCGGGGCCGGCGCAGCATCCCCCCACCCAACCTGGCACAGCACCTCCAGCTCGGCACCCAGGGATGCTGCCGAGGTGGCAAGGGCAAGCCAACGAGGACTGCGGGTGGTGGGCACGGCCCCGCACAGGGGCAGGGCCCTCAGCGGAACTGAAATGTGCTCCTCTAAGTCAAAGCTGACTCAGCCGGGGGGCACCAGCCACTCCAGCCGGGAGCTTGGCTTTAAGGACATGGAAAGCTCGGGAGGCACCTTTTGATGGTGTTGCCAACCTGGTGCACAGGGTCTGCACTCTTGGCCCCGCACCTGCCCTTGCACCCTCCCAGCTTTGCTCAGACAGGGCTCTTCCACCCCCCTGCATAGTCACAACCCCTCCAATGCACTGGGGTCCCAGTGTCCTGAGCCCCAGGATAACGTCCTGCACACCACATCAAAATTTCTCAGCTTTTCCTAATCTGGGTCTTGCTTAACCCTCTGGAAAATAATCCACTGACCATCTGCCACAGTGAAATTCATTTACGACCTTGCACAAATTAGGCTCAACTGTTCACTTGCTGCTCCTCTTCTGCTCAGGGTTTTTGGTCACTGTGATGCATATGTATTCCTTCCCATGGGCTGGGGGTGACCTTGCCCTGAGCTGGGATGACCTTGCCCTGGGCTGGGGGTGACCTCTCCCTGAGCTGGGATGACCTTGTCCTGGGCTAGAGATGACCTTGCGAGCGCTGGGCTGCAGAGCAGTGCTTGCTCCTCACAAGTTCTTGGATCTCAGGGTGCTTTGCTGCTGGCTGGATGGCAGGCATTCCCTGTGCCCAGCCTGCCTACCCTGTAGCCCTCTCCCAGGGACAGCTGAGGATCCTGTCTAGGGGAACAGCCTCTCTGTTTGGATGCCCTTCAAGGTGTGTGCAGGGCAGGTGATGACCTTTCAGATACACCAAGCAGATGGGTCCATGCAGGACAGAGAGCAAGAGCAGGACTTCCCTCTGCCAGGCTTCAGGAGATCCAGGTATTGATCCAGATGTTGATGGTTTCAGATGTAATTCCAAATCCATCGACCTTGCTGCTTTGGGATGTCCCATGGCAAATGAAGTGATCAGAGAGCCAGGACTTCTTGTTTCTGTAAAATAACTCTGCAGCTGCCGTGCACCTGCATTAGAGCCTTGGTTGAGGGGTAAGCATGATGCTGGGAGCAGCTATCACGGGTATTTTCCCATCCCTTTGCCCTGGTGCTTTTGCAAATGGAGAGCTGGCTTCCTGGGGAAGAGGCTTCACTCTCCTAGGAAAATGGAAATATACAGATTTTTTTTTCCTTCCTGTAGCAGATTCAGCAAAAGTGCAGCTGCCTTCCCAGTCCTGAATACAGAATTGACCATTCAGTTCATCCCTAAGGGGAAATGACCCAGCAGAAAGGAACAATGAGCCCCACAGTGCTCTCTACACCCTCCAAAGTCTTTCTCAAGCCTGGCATTTTCCTCTCCCAACTTCCAAGGGTGCCTGGCTCCCTTTGCAGGGTAGTGGAGGCTTCGTGCATGCTTCTAAACCCACTCTCTGAAAGTCTATCAGCTTCAAAATGTTTTTTCTTCTTAAATTGCAATTAGACAGGTTATTTGTCAATGGTGGAGCCTGGGGTCCAGAGGCACTGGGACAAAGAGAGCAGGAGTTGGGTGAGTAGCTGGGTGAAAGGCATCTGGCTGCTGCGGGGGAAAGGACATTCCATCTCTACCAAAGGCATAGAGGGTCTGGATCCCAGTAGTAGGACCAAGCAGCCTTGAATCTTTTGGCTGTGAGAGGCAATACCTTTTCCATCATCCTACCTATTCCATAGCCTTCCCGAGCCTTATGTCAGCCCCAAGGGGCTGAAAGAACATGAAGATGAAGTTGTAAATGATGTTATTTGCTGTTGATTTTACTGTGAGTGTTTAGGTGCTCCTCAGAAAAGTCCCTTGGTGTTCTAAGAAGCCCAGAGCCAGGTGCAACGCTGGGGGAATGGAGACCAGCCCTGGCAGGCTGGCAGGCTTCCCTGCTGTGGTTTCAGTTAGCAACCCAGCAAAGCCCATGTGGAGGAAAAAGATGGTGAGATAAGGAGGGATATTGGGAATTTAGGGGGAAATTTAGGAAGAAATTATTTTATAATATTTGGGAAGAAATTCTTCCTTGTGAGGGTGGGGAGGCCCTGGCACAGCTTGCCCAGAGAAGCTGTGGCTGCCCCATCCCTACAAGTGTTCAAGGCCAGGTTGGACAGGGCTTGAAGTAACCTGGGCTAGTGGAAGGTGTCCCTGCCCATGGCAGGGGTGTGGAACTGGATGATCTATAAAGGTCCCTGGCCACCCAAACCGTTCTGTGATTCTATGACTCTATGAATGAAGGGCAACTGGGGAGGTTTGTGTGCAAAAGACCTCAAAGCCTCACTTCTGACATGTACAGGAGTCAAGAGAGGGCTTGGACACCTACAGGAAAGCTGCAGGCAACTATAGAAGCTTTTCCAAGTGAAGACAAATGGTTCTCATTGCTGGTGATGAAGGAGGGAGAATCAGGGGGGCATAGGAAGAGGTGACACATTCGAGGCAAAGGGGAAGTAATCTTTCCAGAACTGGTGTGATGAGCATTGGTTAACATGGCTGCTGCTGCTAAGCCAGAGAACAGAGCACAGCAGGAGTCAAATGGCAACATACCTGAGTCAAGGTGAATATTTTAGCCTGAGGAATTGATATAAAGGATTTAGCTGGAAGCAGTGATGTAGAGAACTTGTGGGACTCTGGCATAGCTGGGAGGTGGTGCAGAGCAATGGAGCACAGAGGGCTTGTCTGAGTGGGAGGGATGGGGGACGGCTTTGGAGCGAGGTGAGGAACTCTGCTCTCAGTGTGCTAAAATTGGGCTGAAGGCTGACCCTCCATCAGGAAATGTCAGCCAGGCTGGCTGTTTTTTTTGGAAGAAAGAGACAAGTCTGGCACAGCACAGTGGATCTGAGGGTCACCATAGTGATAGCAGCTGGAACTGGTGGGTGGTGGAGATTAACCAGCTACAGTGTTTGAAAGAGGAACAGAGAGGGCTGGAGGACAGGATGCTGTGGGCATCTGGCAGGAGAAGGAGATGGAGGTAAGGGAGAGGCAGGGGAGCAGAGATGACAAAGGCAGGTAGAAAACCAGGGAAGGGCATCAAAGAAGCCTTCTAAGCCTTTCTAAGTGTGACTGAATGTGTGGACACAAGGAGAAAGATCACAGATGAAGACTGAGCAAAGCTTTGAAACCTTTGGGAGAAACCTGGACACAGGACTCTGCTGAGCAGGTGGGACAGAATGCAGGGACAGAGTGAGTGTGGAAGACCTCCTCCTCTGGAGCAGCAGTCCGAGGGGATTTCTCCAGGCTTAGAGATGTTTGTGCTGTAAACTTGAGGGTCCCTGGCACTGGTTAGGGGGAAAGCAGGGGAGAGCAGAGCAGAGAAAGGGTATGAGGAGTCTGTTCCCATGGGATGAATGTGATGGTGTTGCCAGGAGAAATAGAGGGATCCAGAAGAGTCCCACCAAGGTGGCAAGGAAGAACAGGAGGGTGAGGGTTGACAAGTCAGGATCTCTTACATCCCTTATGACAGCAGCAGGATGCTGTATGGGAGGCCAACTAGTTGAGAAGAACAGGGTCATTTAGGGAGGAGAAGGCAGAAACAAATCCCAAAGGAACTGTTTTGAGTTGAGGCTTGAGTTGGGGACTTGTACTATGGCACTGTATGATACAAGGGCACTCGGAGTGTGTGACCGCCCTTCTATTTAGAATTTTATCATCCTGGGAGTTTAGCTGGTGATGGCTTTGCAGCCCACAGGACAGGCTGAGAGTGTCACTTGCAGCTTTCTGCTGTTAAGCAGGAACAAGTCCTCTGGCACTGGATTGCTGCTGTCTCCAAAAGTGACATAGTGTGTCAAAGATGCCACCGACAATTTCAGTCATAATGGGACCAACATTCCCTGCCAACATGTGAAATGACCTGTCTGGCTTTGCACAGGAAGCCAGGCTGGAGAGGGACAGGAGGACAGCGTGTGGAGAGGGAGGCTGGAGGAGAAGGAGCAAGCAGTGAGGCAGTGCTGAGGGATGGACACAGTGCTGAGCATGCACAAAGCAATATTGGGGCTGCTGAGTCTACAGGGACCCTGAGTCAAACAACCATTACTGACTCAGGACCTGGAGGGATAAGGAGGAGGCAAGTGAACGCAGCTGAGGGCATTGCAGATGCTCAGGGTCCAGACTGCAGTGCTCTCAGCCACACGGAGGGGCAGGAAAGGGGAGCTGCCCTGAACACTTGGCATCCCCAAGGCTTGTCAAGATCTGAGCTGATGTGACTATTCCAGTGAGATCCTACAACCCCTCAGTGTGCTGCAGATAGCTCTGGGGACCAGTGAGGGGTGACAGGCCATAAAATCCATGGTGGGCTGTAAGAGATGAGAGGTGTATGCCCAGGGGGTGCAGACCTTTCCTCCCTACCCGCCAAACAGAGGACAGGCCTGGTTTGCTTTGTTCTTCTGTCCACAAATCTCTCAGAAGTCAAACGCTGATGAGTAACAGCCTGTTAGTGAAGCCTAGTGCTTAAAACCTCTGTCTCCCTCTGCCTCTGCCTTACTGGTCCATCACACCAGCCTCTGCTATCCTTTGTCACAAAATTCCTCCTAACCAGGTAATGGTTCATTTGAAGCAGTGTGGCTTTGCTGGAAATTTGAAGTCTATGTTCTCTCTGAGGACAGATGAGGGGGTTATTCCATGGGCAGCTACAGGCAGATCAGGGGTCTCTTGCTGTCCTGGGGACCATCAGCACAACTGAGGAGAGATGTGTTCCACATAGACAAGATGCATCATCTGCAGTTGGTGAAATCTTGGAATAAAACTGTCCTGTACTCTACCTCAGAGCGCATGTAAAATAGGGCATAGCAAATACTGAATACGCTAAAGGGTGAGATAAGTAGACTAAAGTCAGTCTGACTCTCCCTCTTACATATTAAATGTTCAGTTTGATACATGAGCATGGGAGGGGTGGGAGGGCCATCTCTAGTTACCTGCAAGGATGCCAGGGAGGAAGGCTGGGGAGTAATGGGATAAAACTGAAGAAAAGAGCTTAGTAAGATTCAGAAAGATCATGCACTTAAGGAACAGAGGAGCATCTGCAGCCACATTGGGCCGGAGGAGGAAGCAAATAAAGGACTGCAGGTCTGCTGCAGCCCGAGCGCTGCCACCTGGGACCTGGCTTCAGGGGCAGGACTGCAGGGTTAGTAACCTAAAATGCTAGAATATCCTGAGCTGAAAGGAACCCACAAGGATCATCAAGTCCAACTCCTAGCCCTGCACAGGACACTCCAACAATCCTACCATGTGTCTGAGAGCGTTGTCCAAAGACTACTTGAGCTCTGGCAGTTTTGGGGCCGTTACCACTGCCCTGGGAAGCCTGTTCAGTGCCCAAACACCCTCTCAATGAGGAACATTAAGGGTACATAAGGACTTCCTTGGGAGTGTTTGCCATGAGCCACTGTTGAATATACAGTATCAGACCAGACACCAGCTTCACCACTGAGCTCCAACCCCTTCCCATGCCAGAGCAGGGCCAGGGAGCCCAGGGGCACCAGAGCAGGGCCAGGGAGCCCAGGGGCACCAGAGCAGGGCAGAGAAGTGTGTCCTGTATCCCTCAGCCCCTCTGACCTATAGGATGGCCCTGAGCTGCCAGAACTTTGCAGGGGTTTGCTCCTGGAGGCTGGCTCTTGCTGCTCTTCTCTGCTGCCAACCTGGCTGCAGAGCTCAAGGGAGGTGCTGCAAGCAGGGAAGGACAGAATATTCCTCTGCCAAGAATGCAGTGAGTAGTCAGCTAATTCAAGGCAGGAATCTCTTCTGGAAAGGGAAGATGAGGAGGAAGTGGCTTGTTCTGTAGGGATGAGACCGGGGATGCTGCATGGCACTGAGGCTCCCTGTGCTCCCTGACTCCTGCTCCCATACAGGTGCCAGGCTGCAGCTGCAGGAGCCCACAAGCTCCTGTTTGCCCACTGAACCAGTGCTCAAGTCCTTCGGCTGTGAGAATTCCTCAGTTTGACCCACAGGGTTCCTTCAGCCAGGGATCAGAGCATCCCACTGGCTCTAACACCAAATTTCACCCCCACATCATTGTACATTGAGTTCCTGATGCTCAAGCAGTGCTGGCAGTGGTGGAGCGCTGGGTCGCCCACTCTGCCTTGGGTCCCATCCAGCATCACTGCCAACTTCCCCATGGATGAGTGCCTGTGCAGGAATGGCGGGGTGGCCCCTCCTGAGGCTGTAAACACAGCAGGAAGGGCGGATGACAGGTACCTACATATCATAACTGAGATCAGTTTCTAGATGCTTGTTGCTTGGCAGCCAAAGGCTTAGAAATGTCAATTTCTAATTAAAACTATGCACCCTAAATCTACACACCCTCCCCAAAACCCACTATTTTTATACCCTGTTCTCGGCTGTGGTGCGCATGGCAATAGCTCCCAGGATGCCAACACCCAGGAATGAGCCACATTCCTGCCAGGGAGGATGCAGGTGAGATAAACGAACCAGCCAAGCAGAAGGGCATCCAATTATAAAATAGAGATGCCAGCTCATAAGAAGGGAGATGGAAGATGTGACCCAGAAAAAGAAATGGGGAAGGCTCCACTGGAGCACATGGCAAGGTGCCAACCACAGAAATGGACGCAGCGTGATGGGTATCCTGTGGGAGATGGAAGTGCTGGGGTCTGGACCTGAGGACAGGGCCACAGAGGAGTAGGCAGCCCATGTCTACAGGGCAGTGTCAGCACCCAGAGACATCCAGGGACCAGACTCCCCTGGGGACCTGTGTCTTCTCCTGGGACCAGGAGCCTGTGCTGGTCAGTGCTGGCTGAAAATCATAGAATTACAGAATGATTTGGATTGGAGAGACCTTACAGCTCATCTCATTCCACCCCCTGCTATGGGCAGGGACACCTTCCACTAGACCGCATTCCTCTAAGCCCTGTACAACCTGGCCTTGAAACCTTCCAGGCATGGGGCAGCCACAGCTTCTCTGGGCAACCTGTGCTAGGAGCTTACCACCCTCACAGGGAAGAATTTCTTCCCAATATCCAATCTAATCATGCCCAATGGAGTTTCTTTAGAGGAACTGATGTTTGCAGCACTGGGAGCAGAGTGTCAGGGTGAGTTGACATGTCTCAGGCAGTGTGACTCTCACTCACCCCAGTTCCTGGTTCTGCTTTGGGCAGGGACACAGTAAATCCAGACCCTGTGGCACAAGTCCCTGGTGGAAGGAGAACGTCCATGGTAAAACCTAAGCATGAAAAAACAGCCTCACTGAGTAGGAAAATGAGATAAATTAGAATTTTTTTAATCCAAGTCAATGGATTACAGATTTGGAGAGGTTGAAAATAAGAATTGCTGGCAGCTGTATTGGCTTTTTGGTATCTAAACCTTTAGAGTTTGTATTTCTAAGCTCTCACTCCATGAAAATAATGACAAGGAGGTGGGGGGAAATGCACTAGGACTCTCCCAGTAGAGCCACCCTGCCACCAGACCACGGGCAGCAGTGGGGCTCTCAGAAGCAAACAGCCTCACTGGAGAAGTTTTTGGTTTTGGTTGGTTTTGTTGTTTCGCTGTTTTTTGGGGTTTTTTTTAAGTTTGCAGAACCTCTTTTTAGCATTTTCTCACAGAATAATTCCAGGTTTCTCCTTCCAACTGACATTCGGTTTCCACATCTGAGCTAGGGATGAAATGAATATTTTTACAACCTGACTGAATTCAAACCAAAATGTTCAGAAATGATGAAACTGTCATCTATGGAGCCAAGCAGAGGTGGGCAGGCAGCTACAGCTGCGTTATGGCTGGGGAGTTTGATTTGCCTAATTCAGAATGGAGAAATTTCCAGTTTGTCCAGATGCTGGCTGCCCAGCACAGCCCATTGGCTGCCCAGCACGGCCAGGGGTACCCAATGGAGTCAGGTTCTGGACCAGCCTCAGTGCACACCCTGGGCAGGGGATCTGACCATTCTGGGGGTGCTCTACCCCAGCAAATCAGCCTTGGTACCAGGCTTGTCTCTGCCATCATGCTGCCTCCCTTCATCTGTATTCAGCTGATCTGAGAAGACGTTTGACTGGCAGGTCATACCCAACACATTTGCTTTTAAGTTTTTCCAGTTACCTCATAAAAGACATTCTTATAAAAAGGACTTTAATGCCTTATGTTCCTCAGGTGAAGCACAGACCCCTGACATGGGGGCAGTGGGAGATGTGTCACTGAGCAACCTGGTCCAGTGGAAGATGTCCCTGTCCATGGCAGGGGGTGGAATGAAATGAGCTTTAAGGTCCCTTCCAACCCAAACCACTATGTTGTTCAATGACAGATACACCAAGAATAACACTTATTTTGAAGGGTCTAATGTCTAATGCTGTAAAATCATCCTCTGACTAGTAAGGTCAAAGTGTTCCATAGTTAACAGTGGGACTTTTTTCCTTCATGTGCATAATGGTCACACCCATTTAGTTAGATTCAGTTAGTCCTGGGTTTGCTCCACTCTCATCCCTTCACCATACTCTGGCCTTTCTAAAATCTCAAAATCCTATCTCCAAATCCCTTTTCTAGCTAAAACAAAGGTAAAATAGATTTTGCCTCCCTGTTTTGCAGGATTCTTTGGGGAAAGGCAGCTGGGGAAAGAAACAGCTTTTAGCTGGAGAGAAGAAATGCAGCTTCCAAGTAAGCGTCAGGTTGGAGTGCCCTCAAGAAAAGTCAGATTTCTATGGACTGGGAAGCAGCAAACACATGGGATCACTGAGCTATCCCAGCGCAATTAGCTTTGTACCAGCATGGGGGGAAATTTAGGAGTGTTGTTTCTCAGTATTTTGTTAGCTGGATTCAGGGGTGTCCCCTGTCTGGAGGAGCTGGGGATAAAATGGGGGATATGGCTGGTTGAGAGGTGCAGCATCAGCATCCTGTAGGCAAGGGCCTACAGTTAATTATCTAAAAAAACTCAACTATAAGCTTAATAAAAGCCTATAAAAGCTTTATAAAAGCCTAATAGAAATAGAAATAGCTGTGCTTTGTTTTTAAAATTACTTTGAACACAGATCATTATTAGTCTAATTATCTCCCTGCAGCATGGAGATGCCATGTTTTTGGGGATTTTTTTTGGTATTTTTCAGACACAGGAAGCGCACAAGGCACATTTTGGAGATGGAATAAAAAGGTAATTGTAGAAGGCAGGGAAAGCTGTGCTGTCTCAATACCCAGGGCTGACCTGTGCCCCAGGTGCCCATTTCACTGTTGCCCTTCCAACTCTGGATCCTGGACCCAAGAGCAGGGAGCTGGGCTGAGGGTGGAGGCGGAGCTGTGGTACCCCTTGTAGTCGCTTTGACTTGACTGTGTACCTGGAGCTTGCCTGCTGCAGCCCTTCTGTCTCCATCTGCTGCAGATGGAGCCAGGGATGACCCTGCAGGAGTTATTCCGTGGGCATGGCAATGGCTCCTGCCCTTCATGGTGCAGGCACCTGTGCAGTGTGCCATGGACTCCACAGACACACTTGCCAGGATGGAAATGGATACTTCATTATTTTAACATCACTTCAAGTGCCATAATCTGAGGTAGCTGTTCAGAGTATCCTATGCCCTATGAGCCCAGCCGAGGCTCTGTACCGTGCCCTCCCTGCCCTGTGCCAAGTGGACGTGGGTGGTGAAGGGTGCTCTGGTCTGGCATCTCTGGGTGCAGCTGCCTGCCAAGATCCGTGGGAGAGAGGGGATGCAGAAGTAATGCCATCAGCCTGACGTCCACCCTGTGGAGGACAGAGGAGGGGCTGGCAGGGCACATGTCCAGGAGGTGCAATGCTTCCTCCCTGTGCGCATGATCGGACATCAGTGCTGAACCCTCACAGATTTGTAACATCTCAGCACTTTCCCAGCTCTAGGTACTACTAGCAAGTTCTGGCACAGTCCTGAAAAGCAGGAGAAAGAAATGGATGGATTCCAGCTGCATGAGGATGGATGGGTTCTGTCTACCTGTCAGGATCACCTGTTTAGCATATATATGGAAAACTCAGTGGAATAAAAAATGCCAGGCTTGCCTCCTGGCCAGAAAAACTGGGCAGCAGGACAGCCCTGTGGACAGTGTAGTGCAGAGTCCACCAGCAAGGCATCTCTTCTGCCACTGCTGCAGGTGTTGGGACGGGCACCAGTGGCCACGGCATTGCTTGGGATGCGGAGAGTGACAGAGCTGCCACTTGGGGGGAAACAAGTACTCAGTGATTCTGTGACCCTGCATCCTGGGAATCCCAGAATTCCAGAATGGTTTGTGTTGGAAGGGAGCTGAAAGACCATCTTGTTTCACCAGCTCTCACCATGGGCCCATGGAGAATCCCAGCGCTCCCTATAGCTCCAGCTCCAGTGCTGGGACAGCACCTACCCCATCCCTGTGTTTCTGCCACCCTTGCAAAGAGTGGGAGCCTCGATGGAGAGAAGGGACTCCCACCTTCAGCCTCCCTGGGGCAGTTGCAAGCAAGGTGGTGGCGGCCAGTCACAGTCATGGGCACATGCCCAGGACATGGCGTCACAGCATTGTCACAGCAATGCTGGCAAGGAAGGGACATCCCTGACTCCTCTGGCCACCAGCAGGCAAGGGACAGGAAAGGATAGCAAGAGGGATGGCATCCAGGTGTACCTACCAGTGGTTGAGACTTGGCATTTAATAAGAAACTGTCACATTTTGAAACCTGCATCAATCCTAGCTCAGGGATAAAACTGTCACATCAAAAGAGCATTTCCAGAATAAATACAATTTGGAAAACAAAAGTGCAAATTTTGTTTCAAAATAAAATGCTCAAAATTTAAAATAAAATACTTCCCTGGGGATACAAATCATATTTCTTTACACTTGTATCACCCATCAGCACTGTGCAACATGCACCAGGCACACAGTGGGGCAGATGATTCTTAGCTCTTCCATTAGTTTATTCCCATTATTGTATTTGTTTCACAACATTTTGAACAGCTTTTACTTAGTGTTGATTGAAATATCTTATTTTCCGGATCAAAGTGTTGCTTTGTATTTTAATGAAATACTTTGACACAATAGCTTTGTGTTAGTTGAAAATCATTATAAAAGATATTGAAAGCTGCTGGTCCTCTCATTAGCATGCTGTGTGCTTGTCTTCCCATCTTGTTCAAAGTGTCAAAACATTTCACTACAGAAAAAATTCATTAGAATATATTAGTGGTGGTTGTACACACAGTGATGTGGCTTTGGATGTGATGTGTATGCTGGACCAGTATCAATATTACAACAACAGTGAAAATTAAAGGCTTGAAAGTAAAATTAATGTTGAGTGTAATTGTTGTTTCCCCAGTGAAAATTTTTTATGTACATTTTGCCCAAATTCCATTGTATTTCTCCCCTTCCTTACCTGTCCATTCACAAAGTGCTCTATTTCTACAGATGTATTCCTCTGCTTGCCTTTACACCTGCATATGTCCCTTTTTTCTACTCAAAGGGTGAGTAATGTGCAGTGGAGCAGGGAACTCCTCTTTGTCAGGCTCCTCATTTCTCATTGTGAGTGTGACAATCATCCTGTTTTCACAACAGATTTGCAAAATACTACAAATATTTTCACTAAAAATGGCCAGTTTCTCTAATTCCTGGGAAAAGTATAAAAAAGAAATTAAAACCTTTGTGTGATCTGAATTGTTCTCAGCCTGGAAATATCCATTTTGTGACTCTCAGAGAAAAGGCTCAATTTTAATAACAAAAATCTCAGAAGTGGAAGAACAGTAGCAGAATTTTTGGCTGTGCATAGGTGAGCTCCTGCCTTTCTCTGCCCACCTGAGCTCACAGTTCAGTGCCACTTGCTTTGGCAGTGCAGAGGACAAAAGGCTTTTTGTCTGGATTAATCAGGGACCACTAGTCCCCTCATACAGGTGCTGCCCACAGTGCCTCCCTCGGCTCCTGCAGATGGAGATGTACTCTCTGTGCTTGGTGAGATTCTTATTTATTGCACTACAGCTGAACCATGAAAGGCTTTTTAATGCTTTTCTACCCTCTGCTCAGCTCCTGCACCTCTGTTTATCCAGCCATGTGCTCCCTGGCAGTTCTCTGCCTGGGTCTGTCTGGCTGGTGATTCACATCCCATCACATCCCTGGAGCTGCTCCTGCTGCAGCCGTTGCCTGTGGAGTCACACGGGATCACTGTGCTCTGTGTGTGAGCACGTGCCTGAGACAAGGAATTAATGGAGAAACCCAATTTCATTATTCATCATTTTTTTGGCTGCTATCATATTGCAGGACAAGGTGACTGCCGCAGGAAGACAACTGGAAGTGGCTCCGACAAGCTGTAAATTGGCTGTGGTGAGGATGGAGCTGTTGCTCAGTCCAGGCTCCTGTCACACATAGCTCACTTCACTTCAGCCAGTTTAGAAGGATTTTGTTCAGTCAGCTGCAGTATAATCCAGGGCTGGACTTCCCAGAGACAAAGTGGAAGCAGACCGGGAGAGAAGGGTCTAGGGGCACAGGGAGGTGGGCAGGGAAGGGCTGGGCATGACCCCGGCACCTCCCATGGGAAGTCATCCTGTGCTTCCCAGATGTGACCACGAACGAGACCATGGACCATCCCATGCTTTTGTGTATCTTCATAGATCTAGTGACACAAAGGCTTTGTTCTGGGAAAAAAATAATGGAAGGGGCCTTTCTCATCAGAAAAGTCACCGGCTGTTGCTGGCTGGGACCTGCTCCTGTGGGGTCCTTGGGGCACGGATGGGGAGCTGAGGGGACAGGGGCACAATGCAGCACTAGTTGTTCACTCTGTCTCACAGCACAGGAGCTAATTCAGCAGAGATGCTGCCACACAGAGGGTTTAAAACATGCAAAAAGGCAGGAGCTATCCATACAAATGTGAGAATTGTGGAGAATAAAGAAATTCAGGATGGGGAAAGTCAAACATCCAAGATAGTGATCTGCACACAGTCTCAGCAGTCTCTAACACAGTAATTCCTACTTCCACTCCTTGGAGTGGTACCTGCTCTTTCCACAGCAAGTGTATCATAGAAACGGTCACTGAATGGTTTGGGTTGGGAGAGACCCAAAAGCTCATTTCATTCTAACCCCTGCCATGGGCAGGGATACCTTCCACTAGACCAGGTTGCTCCAAGTCCCATCCATCCTGGCCTTGAACACTTCCAGGGATGGGAAGCATGTACAGTGCCTTGAGCCCACAGCCTAGGACAGTGTTGGATATTGTGCATGGATGGAGGAGGTCACTGTGTCCTTCCCTGTCCCCAGTCTTTGATAGCGAGGTGCAAGGGATGGCCATGCTACCCCAGGCTGCAAATCCAGGCAGAAGCAGAGCAGGAATTCCCAGCCAGGTGCTTCAAGCCATATTTTGTTCACCTGGTATATATAAAGCAAGGCTTTGGCTCACTCCCCTATTCATTCTGCACTACAGGTCAAAGGAAAATAGCCCTATCAGTGTGGTAATGCCAGCTGGGGCACAGCGAGGGCAGGGGGACGTGGTTGGTGGGGAAGGGGCTTGTCAGTGGGGTCTGTCCCAAGGTACCTGGGCAGGGGAGTAGGGCAGGCAGGTGCAACCCAGAGTCACTATCACCAGGATGAAACAGCCTCAAGTTGTACCAGTGGAGGTTTAGATCAGATATTAGGGAAAATTTCTTCACTGAAAGGGTGATCAGGCACTGGAAGAGCTGCCCAGGGCAGTGGTGGATTTACCACCCCTGAAATTGTTCCAAAACCCTGTGGATGTGGCACTTGAGGCATGGTTTAGTGGTAAAGATGGGGGTGGTGCTGGGTTGATGGTTGGACTCAATGATCTCAGAGGTCTTTTCCAACCTTAGTGATTCCATGACTCTATGATTCTATGGTCAGGCAAGTCACTGGTGATGACACAGGTCCAAAGCCAAACCGGGCAGGCAAGTCAGGGAGCCAGGGCCAGGATCAGCCAGGTTTTGTGCTGGTAAACAGGGTCAGGCACAGCCCAGTGCCTACCCAGCAAACCCAGGCAGAGTAGTAGGTCAGGGCTGGAGCCAGATGGGCCCTCAGGTCACAGTGCAGGGCAGGGAACTGTGTCTGTGCAGGCACAGCTGTTGATGGGATCAGCCCTCACTGAGCCTCCTGCAGTGCTCTGGGCCCACCCCAAGGGCCAAAGGACAGGGGCCATCCTCTAGCCTTGCCACACAAGCCTCCGTGCAGGGAATGCTCTGGGGACCCACAGGTGCCGGTGCCAGGATGGCAGAACTCAAGCCCTGCAGAGAAGGTGGCACTGGCACTTGCAGCTGTGGATTATGGCACCCAGGAAACAACGTCCTTGGGCTCAGGGGTCAAACAGACTTTTGGCAGCTTTGGTGTGATGGGATGAAGCTGTCCACCCCTGCCATGTCAACACAGGTATGCAAAATCAGCAATACACCTCCCAAGAGCCTCATATGAGAAACCAAGAAATGCCACTCTGGTCCACACAGTGACTGGCACAGAACAGGGATGTGTCAAAGGCATTTGGGGGATACCTTCTTTTCACCCCTACCCTGCCAGTTTCAGGCTCTTTTGGGGTCTCACCAGGCAGGGCTGGGGCTCCACAGCCCACCTAGGGTCAGGAGTCAGCAAAGACCCAAGAATGAGGTGCATGGGCTTGTTTAACTCCCACAGAGGAAAATATTTCCCCAGTGTTTGTTAACATTTTGCTTCCAAATAACTGTTGCCTAGAAGAGTGTTGGGGATAAAAGCAACACTGGAGGAACAGATGCGGAGAAGCTGAGTGGGAGGCAGCTGGGACAGGCTGGCTGCAGTGCAAGTTGTGGTTCATCTCCCAGATCCCAGAGTTGGGTTGAGCTTGGGGTGGGAACCAGTGTCAAGTCCATCCAGCACTGTTTCTTGGGGGAGGGTGCCTTTGCTGTTACTTTCCTGCTCCCCTCCCATGGACTGATTCTCCCACCTCTGTGTAACTCAGACCCTGTATGAGTCTGAGTACTCTTCCAGGACAGGACCCACCCTGGTCTTTCTCAGAGCACAAGCAGAAGCAAAAACGGTTGGTCTTCTTTTGGAGTTTTCAGGAAACTTAATGAAAGGTGTGCTAGTAGTATTTGTGCCCCTGGGAGACCAAAGTTTAGCTATAAATGACAGAAAGACTCAAATGAACTGGAGACCATCTTAGCACTGAAGGGGTGGATAAGGCATATATGGAGCAGTAGAATCCTGAGTGAGGGCATCAGGAGTGGGCGAGTAGAACCTTCCTGAGCCTGGGAGGGGAGGACAGAGGCTCCTCCAGCAGTGAGTCCCATCTGCAGCCATGCAGATGGGGCAGGCAGACATTTCACAGACTCCTACAGAAACCTGCTACTGCTCACCTTGCCTCAAGGCTCACCACCCCCCTCTGCCCACTGCATTTCTGAGGCAGTTCATTCCTCGTTCTCCCCTCTCAGGCAGCAGCAGCTGCTGGCAGAGCACATGGCCACCCTGCTACCAGGTGGCCTTGGGAGCTGGCAGATCCTTAGTCTGAAACTGCCTCAGCAAAGTGATAATCCCAGTAGGGACTGCCCCCAGCTGTGGCACCCTGAAAGGGTGGCTGTGAGGGTGGCAGGGCAGCACTTGAGGCAGTGGGTGGCACGTATTGGCAATACACAGAGCTCAGGGTTCCTGCCCCAGCTCCATCCTGTCCTCTCTAACTCATTTGCTGCCTCTTAATCCAGCCCTCAGGCAAGCAGCAGCCAGGAGAGGTCCAGGACATGCAAGGGACCTCCTTCAGGTCCTCCACCCTCACAGCCCTGGGGCAAACCTGCCTCACTCTGCCAGTGGCCCCAGGGCCACATGGAGACCTTCAGCAGCATCAACAGAGCACAGCCCCCCTTGCAGTACAATTTGGGGGTCCTGGTGGTCTGGATGACGTCAGGCAACTACCTTGTGCTGATGTAATTGGTGTTTTCCAGTGATTGCTCAGAGCCAAGTCCAGCATCTTACTGTACACATCACTGTCCCAGAAATTCTTTCCATTACTTCACTTCATCTGTCCTCACTATTCCCAAAAATTCTTACTGGCTGATCATGGTCTTTGATGGTTTCCCTTAGATCAAAGGTCATCAGTGGAGACTCTGGGCCCTGCTGTGCTCTCCAGGATGGACTGTTTCCGGTGAAGCACCTCAGGGCTGATGACAGTGCCAGGGGACACTGGAGAAACCTCCTCTTGCTGAAGATTCTGAGTCCTAAAAAACATGTTCTCTCTTTCTCTGACAGCATCTCTCAGATGCTGCAGGTACAACCAGGGCAGGAATTGATTTGGGGGAGCAAGAGAGAGGGTAGAGGCAGCACAACATGTTTTATTGCAAAATTACGGTCTTCTTTCAGCTCTCCTTGACCCCAGCAGTGACCAGAGGAGGGACGCTGTCCTTCTCTCACCCCTCTGTGCTGCTGCCCTCTTGCCAGTGAAGGCCGATCCAGCTCCTTCCTCCCCACCCTGGGCAGCTCCCTACGAAGGGAGGCCTCCTCTCACCCTTCCCAGTCATTTCCCACCCATCACTCTGACTCCATTCCCTGCAGACCTGTGTGCTGCTGTTTGCAAACTCTGAGCCTGTGTTCTGTCCTGGAATGACCAGGTCCTCTGTCAGGTCAAGAGCATCAGGGCAACTCATGCTCCATGAGCCAGTTTTCATGTTTGCCTTTTGGGAGTGAATCCTGATCAGTTTAGGGTTCATTCTGTGTCCTTCTGGTGGCTTTCTGAGCTTTTTCCCCATCTCTGAATTGCTGAAAGACCTTGTCTCCTATCAGGAATCCATTAGCCCTGGCAATGTTGCCTCTTCAGATTTACAAGAGCCATGAATTCTCTGTGCTGATTTCTGCACTTACTGGAGAGGTGCCACTCAGCTTCTCAGGTTTTACGAAGGGCACAGAACTCCTCAATTTTCCATAATTCCCTGTGATCATCATCTTCCTCTGCCTGGGTTGATTGAGAGTATCACAAACATCCTGTGCTTCTGGCCCTCTGGGTGAGGCATGAAACTGCCTTCTCTCAGACTGCCCTCTGCTCACCCACTGCTTGCAGAGAGAAAGCCATCACTTACCCTGTCCCCTTCCCAGGAGCTGTGCCTTGTACAGGGCTGTAGCAGCTCCCTGCTTGCCTTTGGGATCTCTCTCCAGCCTCTGTGTCAGCCACAGTTACCTGATACCCACCTTCTAACACCAGGCTTGGTCACAAGCATGGCAGCCTAGCACCTGTGAAGACCCTAAAGCTGCTTGGCAGAGCTGAGGGATGCTTCCTCCTTTGCCTAGGGATGGTGGCATTCCTCTTTGGTTGTTCCTGTGGGGCAGCCCTATGGTTTGGGGCTTCCTGCCCATATGCCCTGGGGGTCTTGCACGTGGCCACAGAGGCAGTGCCATACCACAGCAGAAGGGTTTGGGATGGACTGAGTGAAGGCATCCTGGGGCATGCTGCCCTGGAAGGATGCCTTTCCAGAGTCTTAGAAGACTCATTCAATATACCTGAATTCCTTCTTGCCATCCAGGATGGGGGGCACAGACCTTTGTCCCTGGGCATAAAGAGCAGCATGGCTGGGACCATCACCTGCAGCCTCAGCCAGGGGCTCCTCTGAGCACCACACATGAGCTCTTCCATCATCCACCTCCCTCAGAACAGCCCATCATCACAGCTTGGGTGGCCATGGGGACTCTGAGGACCAGGACACACACACACAAATGTTAACAGACAGACCAGAATAATGACACAAATGCCCCATGACACAAGACTCAAAGTGCTGAGGTGACCATCTCGTTCTTGGGATTGATGGAGCCTGTCCCAAAGTCTTCATATCCTCCACTAGCCCAGGGCTGGAAGACTCAGAGATGCCAGTGCCCTCAGAGCCAGCGGAGTCACAGAGCCACTGCATGGCATGTGATGGGAGGAGGTGACCTGAGGACCTGCTTGGAGGAGATATGTCCCCTGTAACAGCCTCACCTGGTGCCCTGGTGAGAGGGGCAAAGGCACCTGATGTCAGGCTGAGCAAGGCACATGGCAGTCATTGTGCAGAGACTATGCAGGAATGAAGGACCTCTCAGAGCCACAAGTGCTGCTGATTGCAGCCCTGCAGCCTTGCCCAGCACTGGCTCCCCTAGCCCTACTCACGGCAAGGGCATCATGGCACGAGGGCTAACACCAGCTCCAAGCTACCACAGGTGAGGCTGAACCCTGCAAACCTCCTCTGCTCATGGGTTGTTCATGGAGGATCCCAAAGCCTCCCAAGGAGAACACCCCACCTTTTCCTTATACAATGTCAATAAAATGACTGAAATTTGCTAAATATTGTGACTTGCTATGATTAGTTGTCCCCCAATGCCTCAAACGCCCATCACCATCAGCATGCTGCAAGCTCTCCACTCTTGCTTGCCATCAGAACAGCAAGGGATGATGCACAGTCTGGAGCACCTCCTCCTCCTCTTCCACCTCTTTTGCCTCTTCCTCCTCTCAGCACTGCTGAGGAAGGCAGGTGAGGTCCTGCCAAGGCACAGCAGTTGCCTCATTCTGCCATTAAACATCACATCAGGGCAGTGATGAGCTGCTGTTTGCGCTGAGCACTGGCGCTGGGCCTGCGTGAGAGCAGAACTGGTGCACAGGGCACTGCATGTGCCTCCACAGTGAGGACACGAGGGATGAGGAGACACACAACACCCACTAAGAGGTGCAAAGGTCTCATGTGGCCTGGGGATTTGGAGCTGTACTCCTTCCCCCTACCTTGTCTGCTAGAGAAGGGACTTGTGGGTCCCATTTTCAGGCTTCACTGGAGAGAGACAGGAGCACCACTGGCAGCAGGATCAGCACCACTGCACAGGTGAAAGGGGGAGTAGTGGTCTCCAGGGGGACCAGTGTTAGCCTTAAATGCCCAGCTCAGAGTACGAGCCCTCAGAGCAGCCACTCTCTCTTAATGTGTTTTAGTGTCACTGCAATAAAAGCAAAGCTAACACTCCCCTCTGCTGCATCCCTTTGTGCAGCTGATGCTGAGAACAACTAACGGGCTACACCTGCAGCTGGGCCTGGATCTGAGCTGTAGCAGGTGTGCGTCTGGGAGGAGAAGAGCTCTCACGACATGGCCAGAAATTATTCCCCTTCTGACCTTTACACTCAGAGCAAGAAAAAGATGATCTTGATCTAAATTGGAGCCTTGAGGAGTTGAGCAACTTGTAACCTGTCTCTGAAAGCTTTTTCTTTTAAGAACGTCCAAGAAACTGTCCGTCCTGGTAGAACATAGACCCAACTAACTTGATTCCAGTGAGCAATGTACTCCTGTCCAGCAAGCAGCCTGGGAAATCAAAAAGCCAGCACCAGCCACTGACAGGAATTGCAAAGGAATGAGCTCAGTGATCAGGAAAGTTGGGAGCCACAACACTGGCTGCAGGAGGCTGAGTGACTCCCTGGGACATAGCTCCAGAGGAGACTGTGTATCTTGTGCACTGCTGGTCATGGACACAGTCTGTTCTTGGCACACAGGAGGCAGAACATTCATCTGTTCCTTTCTGCTAAGGCACCCCTTTCTCCCTGACGGAACAGTGGCAGGGAGAGATAGGACTCTGGGGGCTAAGCTGCCCTCCATCACTATTTGCCTTAGGAGGGAGAATTCTTGGAGTTTCTATTACTTTTTTACACAAATCATGGATTTCTGTTCAAGGTATTTTGCCTTGGTCTCAGCTTTGGGACAGGGCTGCTGCTGCCCTGAGCCTGGAGCAGTGGTGGCAAGTTGGTTTGTGTCACACTGCCTGCCCTTGCCAGGTCCCTGCACATGCGGTGACTTGGGGCACAGCCCTGTGGCTCAGTTGTGCCTCTGGAGGGAGCTCAGCCCAGGGTTTCTGGCTCGAACTGAGCTGTCGTGCCCCTGCCCTTCATCCCAGCGATCTTGAAGCGGCAGAGCAAAGTGAGGTCCAGGCAGGGCTGGATGTTTGTGCCCCAAGGCTGGGAGCTGCTGTCCCTGGTGCATGTGGGCTGGGAGCATCAGTGGCTGTGCTACACTGTCAGCCCAGTATCCCCAAGGATTTTAGAGGCTGGAGCAGTCCCACTGGACTCAGGATGGATGCAAGCTGTGCTACACATACCAGCGCCTCCAGCCACCTTCTGATGGTTATGACCATGCTCATCCCCCCTCTTCCCCCCTCCCATGGAGTGTGCTGCAGCATTCCCAGCTCAGGCTTTTGAAGTCTTGTCAGCCTGGACAAGGCTGCAGAGAAGAGTCAAGGGATTTGTCCTGCAGCTCTCCTAGCTACAGCTACCCAAGAGGGATGGGTGGGAGGTGAAGTGGGTCTGCAGAGAAGGGGTAAGCTGTGTGTCACCCTGCCTAGCAGCCCACAATGCTCCCAATGCCTTTGCAGTGACGGCATCAGGTGGCTGGAACTAGCTGGCTCAGGGAGGGCACTGAGCCTCCAAGGCAGTCAGAATTCCTGAATAATTCAGGGACAGACTTTTTACACCAGGCAAACCCAGTGAGATCCAATTGGCAGATTGGGTTAGTGAGGAAAGATAAGCCAATCCACTTAGGGGCTTTGCTGAGTTGCATGTGGCTAAACCAGATTAGGGGCAGATGCTTGGACAGTTGAAGGTGGGACAGGGCTGGGGGGCCAGGGCACAGCACCAGGGCTTCCCTCCCAGTAATCTCTGCAGTCTCTAGGGAGACAGTACTAGCAGAAGAGCTGTAAAGTGGCACTCATATAGAGGGATGGATTAAATGGGAGGCTTGTGGGTAGCATTAGGCATGAATATCTGCTTTGGCTCATCCTGGGCATCTCACATTAGCCCATCTGCAAAGAAAGGTGATGCACCAGGTGCTTGGCCCCTCTGCCAAGTGCTGCCTCTGACTTTGATGGGTCCCTTTGGCAGTGACATTTGCTTGTGGCTGTTCATCATAGAATCACAGAATGGTTTAGGTGGGAAGGGACTTAAAGATCATCCAGTTCCACTCCTCTGCCATGGGCAGAGACAGCTTCCTCAAGACCAGGTTCCTCCATGCCCCATCCATCCTGGCCTTGAACACTTGCAGGGATGGGGCAGCCACAGCTTCTCTGGGCAACTTGTGCCAGGGCCTCACCACCCTCACAGGGAAGAATTTCTTCCCAATATCCCATCTAACCCTTCTCCTTGTCAGTCAGAAGCCATTCCACCATGTCCTGTCCCTCTAGGTCTTTGTCCGAAGTCCCTCTCCAGCTCTCTTGGAGCCCCTTTAGGCACTGGAAGGAACTCTAAGATCTTGCCAGAGCCTTCTCTTCTCCAGGCCAAACAACTCCATCTCTCTCAGCCTGCCTCCATAGCAGAGGTGCTCCAACCCTCAGAGCTGTGGCTGCTCCATCCCTGGAAGAGTTTAAGGCCAGGTTGGACGGGGCTTGGAGCAACCTAGTCTAGTGGAAAGGTGTCCCTGCCCCTGGCAGGGGGTTGGAAGGAGATGAGCTTTAACACCCCTTCCAACCCACACCGTTCTGGGATTCTTTAATTCTATGATCCATCCTTCTTCCTCTTGGTTCTTGCGATTCTCCCTGCTCCTTCCCTTTCGCTTCAGCCACATCCAAAGTCGATGGTGCCAGAGAACCTGTACTTACCTGCTGCTGCTGCTGGTGGGCACTGCCAGCATCGGGCATGCAGCAGGAATGTCAGTGGGTGCAGGCTACAGGTGGCACCTGGGGCAGGTACAGGGCTTTGCCCTGAGCCAGCTCTTGGCGAGCACTGCAGCCACAGCCACCCCCTTGGAGCAGGGTTTGCTCCAGTGAATGAATGAGGCAGCTGATGAATATTCAGGATTGGCAAAGCAGATTGCTTTCAACTAAATTTGATCACAATACAGGATAAATTAAGCCCTGGGATGAATGCATCTGAAATGAAGATAAAAAGAACTCACTGTACAAAGTCAGGAAAGTAGGTTTAGCCAAAATCTGACAATGTACACAAACAGATAAAAATAAAGTTCCTTTCACTGAGCAAATAATGAGGTTGGGATCAGCCTCTCTCCAAGTTCCTATGGAAACATGGCTTTTTTTCTTTTTAATTTAAAAATAAAGGGGATGGGGGGAGAATGCCTGGGAAATGAACGATGCTCAAAAGGTCCATGAATAGAGGGAGGGGCTCACCATGAGTGATATCTAGTGGGAAAATTACCTCACATAAAGGGAGGCCCAGGGATGGCAGGTGAGGGGCTGCCAGTCCTTAGCCCCCCGACCCCTGCTCATGGAGTTGCAAGGCCAGCACAGCCCCAGCCCCAGCACTGGGGCAGATGATGCCCAGAACCATTCCAGCTTGCTGAGGTCCTGAATCAGGGCACTGGGCTCTTTTGGCAGCTGGGAGATGGGTGAGGAGGAAGAGGCATTTGGCTTTGCCATGGGAGCACAGAACTGGAGAGCTTTCAGGAGACTGATGAGAGGAATAGGGGCTCACATCACATCTGCTCACAACTTTATAAAGATCCAAATTATTGTCGGCCCCTAAAGCAAAGCCAGGGACAGCACAACTGGGGAAACTGAGGCAGGGACCTAGCAGAGCAACTTGCCTGCAGGCTGCCAGGGTACTGCCACTGCAGCACCCAGACATGGGCAGGGGTTCCATCACCTCTCACTGGTGGTAAGTCAGGCATTGATGTCACCTTCAAGGGTCCCCACAGCACCCCAAGGGAGAGAATAGGTATTCTCTCATCCTTGCATCTCCTTGTGTGTGTGCTGGGCTGGCAGTTCCACTCCTGGGTGAATAGCATCCCTTTGGGATTGGTTTCCCCCTCTGCCAGTCTGGGAACGAAGAGGTCCTTCAGGAGGTGAAGGACCTTGCTGATCTCACTGTAGTCTGTTCCTGCTTTCCCTACCACCAGCTGGGGACAGCCCCAATCTCTTGCTGGGAACAGACTGGGCACAGCAACACAGTGCATAGGCTGTTTGCCCCAAACCACTCAAACCCAGACACCCACCTCCCAGGGATCCAAGGATTTTGGAAAGCCATCAGACCACCAGCTGCCCCTGGCAGGTGCCTCACTCTTGCAGACACATAGTTTGCAGAGCAGAAGATGAGAGGGCTGTCATCAGGCTGACACCAAATTTATTGGCAGTCCCTGGCAGGTGAGAGGAAAGAATTAACATATGGAAAACGGGGGAGGAAAGGAGTGTGTCTGGGACTGTTATGACTGAGCAGACAGGTGAAGCTGGGGACCTTCTAAGTAAATCCCCCCAACCCAACCCAACCACACTTCTGGGGAGGCTCAAATGCCCTCAGACACCAGGAGCTGGTCCCTGGGGCTGGGGAGGGTGGTGGGGTCCCAGGCAGGGTGAAAGGGGACACTGAGCAGGACACCAGCTCCCTGAGAAGCACCCTGCACCCATCACCACAGCCCTGTCCACCTGCAGTGCTGGGGTTGGGACCAGGAACAGCCATGGCAGAAGGATTGAGGTGATGCCTTTCCTCAACCACCCTTCAATCCTTGGCTGTGGAACCTGATGACCATGGGCACTGTGATTCTGTCTCCCTCCTACACCCATCTCAGGGGAGTTTACTGAACCATTGCAGCCCTCAGCCCTCCTTGGAGTGCCCTGCTTGGAGCATCCATGCTTCCCTCTCATTAGTGAACCATTCCTGGCTTGTGATTCAGCCATAGCTCCTGTGCCCTACCCCAGAGTACCCCAGGGGAGCTCCACCCACAGCCTGAGGTAGCTCTGCCCATCACACCAGTGCCAGCCAGAGAGGAACTGTTTTGCTGAGGGATCACTGCAGGGTGGATCGGACAAGGCAAAACAAGGTCTTGGTCAGGCAAATGACTGCTTAAAGCAATGTTCAGCTTTAGCCCTGGAATAAACAGTGATTTGACCTCCTAGGACCGCAGCCAGTTGGGCAAACAAGACTGCCTTGGGTTGGGGTTGTCCCTGAGGGCAAGGGACAGAGCAGAGTCTGGTAGGAGTGCAGAGCTGCATCCCACTCCAGCACCAGCATCTCAGCCCAGCCCGTGAGCCTCGGCAACTATCTGGTGGTTTTATACAAAGCAACAACCAAGATCACTGACGAATTCCAGCCCTGTTCCCATTTCCAGCAGCAACAGTGCTCACCAAGTTTCCAAACTCACCAGGACCCAGCTCTGTTCTCATAGGCTGGTGCCCTCAGCATGATGTTGTGGTTTGCATGCCCACTTTGGGTGTCAAGGTTACAGCCTCAGCTGGTGAGACATGAATCCTGCACACCAACATCCTGGAAGGCTCCAGGATGACCTCCTGCCCTCCACACATCCCCATCCCACCCCATGGCAAAACCTACAGAGTCATGTGCTGCCTTTTGCTGGAAACCACTGCTGCATCAGGAATATTTATTTAGTTATTTTTTACTTAAAGCTCAGGTTGGAAAACCAAAATAATAATTATTTTCCCTTTCAAGGAGCTTTCCGCAGGCAAGGAGCGAAACAGGAGTCGGAGGGAATGAAAGGAAGGCCCAGCTGCAAGAGACCCTCCTCCTGCTTCCCAGGCTCTTCCCCATTTCTCTAGGTTCCTTGATAATCCCACTGTGCTCAAAGGGTCTCATCCCGTTTCCTCTGCCCTAAAGGAAAACTTCAGGTCTGTGTACCTGACATGCTAAATCTTTCTCAGCTTCTGCACATGAGCATTTGTTTCACATCCCGTGATTTTGGCTCACAACCCCAAGCAAGGGAGGAACTCAAAGAGGTGGGAGAAACAAACTAGCGTCAGGGACAAACAAACCTGTATGGTGTCAGGGCCATAGACGGGCTGTGGTTAACGGACAGTTTCCGGGGTCCAGACGCCAAATGTGCTTTCAGAAATCACCATGGCCTGCCTTCCAGTACTGCCAGTGCCCTACACCATGGAATGATCTCCCCAAGGCATCCAAAGAGCTGTACCACAGAGCAGTCCTACTGTCCGTCCATGGCAGGGGATGCAGTTTGAAGAGGGGGATCCTCTATATGACCCCTGTTGCAGAGGAGCATCATCCAGTGTCAGGAGCAGGCAAATCCAGGCATTCTGCTCCCTGTTTCTCACTCCTTGGCCTGAGGAGGCCCTGATTACCTGCAGAGCTGCAGTGACACACAGATGCCGAGCTTTTGCAATTACTGGCACTCATTAAAATAAGTGCTACATTAATTATTGATGGATGGCAGCTCAACCTCCAGGCCTGCCACTTGGCAAAACTAATACTTGAGTTGGCTCCCACTCTGGGAACTTTCCGGAGCCCTGGAGTTCAGTGGGGATGTGTGGCAGCATGGGCATCATCCCAGGTGTGCTCCATCCTCCTTGCTGGAGGACTAAAAGGAGACACCCTGTCTGAGGGTACCAACCACAGGCCACGAGAGGCCAGACAGCTTCTCTTCTCCAGATGCCCCTGCCCCTCTTCCTGCCCCTCACCAAATCCTGGGAGAGACCCCAGCATGTCACAGCTCTGACAGACCATGGAGCATGGAGCATGTGGTGTGGGAGAATTGTCCTACAGAGACCTATAGGGGGGTTCAGGACCAGCATCACCATGGGGAATGCCTAACCAGCATGTTCTCCCAAAACTGCAGAGGCATTGGAAAGCAGCAGGTGGTATCAGGATGGAGCAGCTGCAGAACTGCCTTCACTGAGGCTGCCAGGACATAGGTGCTCCTGGACACAGCTTGTGCCAGGTTTCCCTACCTGTGCCTATGTGCTCTCCTCCAGACTGGAGTTAAGCCCATCCAGCTCCTCTGTGACTCCACTCGGTTGAGTTCGCTGCATTCCCACCTGTGCCACAGTGGTCCTGGTGCTATACAGCACTGTATCCCTGACCATGGGCCAGGCTGTCTGGATGTAAACCCCTCCTACTCAAGGACTACTGAGAACATCCCTGTGTTCAGGCATTTTGCACAAGGCTAATGGTTTTGAGGAATGGCAGCTTTTGGCTCTTTCTCCAAAGAAGAGTGTAGAGCTGGCAGTGCCAGTGGAAGCTGTGAAACTGGGAGAGGAGTTTGGACAAATCACTCTCATCTCTTAACCTCTTAGAGAAGCCAGAATACAGCCCATGGCTGGCCTGTGTGACAGAAACTCTGTTCTGCTGCAAGTTTTGGTCTTTCCCGTTTCACTGAATTGATGGTCATTGACACATGATGCAGAGGGACTGACTGGTTCCTTCAGTGTTGCCCACAGGAATCAAATTCCAGCAGGCTGCAGCCAAAGTCTGCTTGTTCCTGTTTCCAGCTGTTGCTGTGAGCAGTAGTGGGACCTGGAGAGCAAATATCCTTTAGACTCTTTACATTCATTTCCACCCTCACAGGTACAGGAATAAAAGGGTCATATTGTGTCAGAGATTCTAAGATCACAGAATCATTGAAACATGGCATGGTTTGAGTTGGAAGGGACCTTAAAGACCATCTTGTTCCACCCCCTGCCATGGGCAGAGACACCTTCCACTATCCCAGGTTGCTCCATGCCCCATCCAACCTGACCTTGAACACTTCCAGGGATGAGGCAGCCACAGCTGCTCTGAGCAACCTGAGCCAGGGCCTCACCTCACTCACAGGGAAAATTTAATCCCAATATCCCATCTAACCCTGCCCTCTGGCAGTGGGAAGTCATTTGCCCTTGTCCTGTCCCTCCAGGCCCTGAAGTCCCTCTTCAGCTATCTTGGAGTCCCTTTAGACCCTGGAAGGGGCTCTCAGGTCTCCCTGGAGCCTTCTCTTCTCCAGGTGAACAGCCCCAGCTCTCCCAGCCTGACTCCAGAGCAGAGGGGTTCCAGCCCTTGGAGCACCTCTGTGGCCTCTGGACTTGCTTCAAGAGATCTTCTCTAACAAGGAGCTGCTTTTTATAATTCCTGCCCCAAAATCAGGATCATGCTTAAGAAATAAGGTGGTTTTGATAGAGTCATCAGAGGTGCACTCTACAGGTCACCTCCCATCCTGAACTTGTCCTGCTGCAGTTTCGGTGAACTCCTTGGTTGCTCAGCCTGGCAGATTTCTTACTCATTTTTCTCAAAATGCAGATGTTTAAAAAACTCCACCAAAGCCTTACTTAAAAGCCACATGAAATTTTCATGTTTTCAGTCTGTGGGGATGAGTTTAATGATGTTTAATAAAGACTGATGGTTCCTGAACTTCACAGCAGAGTTCTTTCACAGACTCCCTGGTGGAGGGAGTGCTCATTCCCACTGTCTTTCTCACTTGACTTGTCAACATGAGGAACAAGCTCTTGCGAGCCACGTGGCAACCGTGCTCATGAGACAGCAGAGCAAACATCCTGTAGTTGTGGATATTTTGTGTAAATGAGTCAGCATGGTCAAAATACGTGTTCTAGGTTTTAAACCCCAATACTATCAGGTTTTGTGCTGAATCAAGATAGTTTGCATTAGAGATCCAGCAAAACGCTCTTCCTACTGCTCAGGAGGTGTCTGCAGGTGAATGATATGAGAAGATGTGTGTAAAGCCAAAAGAACTAGACAGGACACAACCCAGTGTGATCATGTAACAGGCTCTGTCAGTGCTCACCTGAGAGACCAAAGAGCTTGTGAAGAGCAAAGTTTGCAGAAAAATTGCTTGAGGAGGAAAAACATAGTTTTTGCTCAAAGAAACTTTGCTGCCAGGAGAAACCCAGCATGAGAGAAGATTCTTTCCCATAGATAGCGTTAATGTGTGTCTCTCTCTCCATGCCTGTTGGGGAGGCTGACTGCTTGTTACAAGAAGAGATAGTTTTCACAGACATGCTTGAGGCTGCTGCTGGGGACAGGGAGACAATGAAGTGGAGGGGAGAATACAGCTTTGATTTTATGCATATGAAAGGTGCTGATATAAAAGAGAACAGGCTCTCTGCGCTTTTTTGCCCAGTGTGAATTAGCACTGCATTTCAGTGTTTTTAACTTTGGGAAATAAACTTTTCCTTAATACCTTAGCTGTGGCTTGGTATCTGGGGAACCTGTGTGGATATCAGTTCTCACACAGCTGCATCTGCAGTGCAGGTGTGTTCAGCACCCCAAGGACTGCCTGAGCAGAGCCTCCAGCACAGTGACAGCGGGGCCCCAGTCCGGACCTGTAAGTCCACCTAGCCCAGCTTGGAGGCAAGTGCACCAATGAGCCACTTGCAGCTTTAAGAACCACTTCACACCAGCTCTGGTAAAGCACCGGGCTATCCACGTGTAACACTCGGTAAGCACCCGATAGTTGCTCCCAGCATATCCAGAATGCTTCTGCAGACTGCTCCAAAACATCATTCTGAAGGGCTGGACTGTGTTTTTGTCTAATGTATGGCAGACTCCCAGTTTGGTGTGGAGGAGCCTTCCTGGGCACCTCACATTTGAGATGTGAGAGCCACCAGTCTGAGATCTAGGAGCCCCAAATGGGACCTCAGACCTCATCTGTTCAGGAGATTGGAAGTCACTGGGATAACAAACATTACCCTGGGCTCAGATGTGACACCAAGCTTGTTATTTTCAAATTCATATGGATCAAGACAAATAGCAGGATGGTGGGGAAGGGTCAAGACAACCATTTCCCTTCCACAGGTGGAATCACAGCCCAAGCTGGGGGACCAACTAAGACCATTGCTTCACACATCAGGATGCAATTGAATAGGAGCCAGCTTTGTGTACTGCCAAGGGACCGAATAGCAGTTATTCATGGCACATTTTTCTGTGGGCTTATCTCCTTAGAGGAAAGGTGGAAGGATGCAAACAGAATATCCCAAAGGAGTTGCAGATCTTGAATCCAGAGTTCTTGCCTTTGAAAGATGTCAATAGTGAATGCCTCTGGGCTGCAAGACCAAAAGGCATCCCTGAGAACAGCATGAGGCAAAGAAGCAAGTAGACACATCTTAGTCAAGGGGAGTTACTCCAGGACTGTGCCATCACCTCCCAGATAGATCTCCCAGTCTCAAGCAGACAAAAGAGGAAGTCCCTGCTGAAGAACAATCAACCAAGGCTTCAGCTGGTTCCACTCAGGTCCATGACAGGGACACTCACACTGGGTGTGCAGAGCCAGTGCTTCTGTTAAGCACAGTTGACTGGCATGTGCAGGAGGGACGCTGCCCAGGTGTGCAGTGCCATCAGCACACACAGGCTGCTTGTGTCCAGCTCCCCCTTCTCCCCAGGCTCTGGGATGAACAGGCACTGCACTAGGATCTGCTGCACCAGCACCTCCATCCCTTAGAAATCAGAGTGGAAATAATCTCAGCACAGAGAGCAAAACCATCATCTGCTGTGCTGCTGTGACAGAAACAGCTCCTTGGCTCCCAGGGGCCAAGCTCACTCTTGGGGCATCACCAGTGTGGCACTCACCGGCGGGACTGTGGATCCGTGTGGGTTTTTGGTCCTGCAGAACCTCTCTGGGGCAGGAGCCGAAGCATCAGCCCAGGTCCTGCACTTCTGTTCAGAGATCTGAAAGGAGGCTTTCAGACACTGCCCAAGACCAGTGGGAGCCACAGGTCCGCCCCGTCCTACATTGAGAGGCACAGCACCATCTGGTTATTTTGGGCTGACCACCTGACTCCTCCTCCTCTCTTCAGCAACAGCAGCACTTTGCCAAGAGATTGAGATGGAAGGGCTCCAGGTAGAAGGCTCCTTGCCATCCCCTCGGTGGAGCAGTGCTGCCTTTGGCCTCCTGTCCTTTCACCTCTGGCTCAGCCCCACCTGCACACTGAGGCATCCCTGAGAACAGGATGGTCCTCGGGCCTTGGTCAACAGCTTGGCCTCTCCTGGGGGCACCAGGAGCTCCAGCCAGAGAGCTGATACTGGCAGCACACAGCAGCCAAAGGAACAGAATAGTCATCAGCAGCTTGGACAGCCCTAGGCACTGTACAGACGCCATGCTGGCCAGGACATCAGGATTATCTTTGGCCATTAGCTAAAAGCACTATGGGAGTGCTGGCGTCCACCTGGAAAGCCATCAAGGACAGGCATGAGGAAACTTCTCATCAAGAAGTGCTGCTGTTGCTCAGCATT
This sequence comes from Cephalopterus ornatus, assembly GCA_013396775.1. Taxonomy (NCBI): domain Eukaryota; kingdom Metazoa; phylum Chordata; class Aves; order Passeriformes; family Cotingidae; genus Cephalopterus; species Cephalopterus ornatus. The sequence continues at coordinate 204,994 of VZRE01008650.1, read as the reverse complement.
TGCTCCTGTGAGGCTTTGATCTAGACCTTTGGTTCCCTTTGAAATAACAAGCCTTTTATATTCAATATCTTTATTCTTGGAAGGAGAGCAGAGGACTTCTGGCTTCCCAAGGAAGTTCATTTGCACACTTAGCTTGATCAAGCAGGACAGTCAGACCACAGAGGGTTTAGGTGCTCAGACCACAGTGTCTTGTGGCAACGAAGGGAGGAGAAAGGTACAGTAAAATAGACTCAGGCTGCCCTGATGCAGATGACCACTTCCAGACAGCACCCTTGAGTCCCACTCTGGCACCTGGCAAGGAAATTTGAGTGTGCCCACCCAACACTGCATAAGCTCCACAAACCCTTGCTGGGCTGCTGGTGTGTTGGTCCCTTCACCAACTCACACCATGGAGAATAAAGCTGGTGGCAGCCCTGGCAGTGTCAGAAGGAGCAGACAACCCAGTGCTGAGCAGGAGGAATATTTCCTGCTCATGGGGAAACAAATTTCCCTCTACAGCAGATCATGCTGCATCAGGAGTGACTACAAACCCATCTACCTTAGTCCCATGACCTTTGAAGTCCCATGATCCTTGGCAAGAGTGGGCATCTCTTAGAGCCTCTTCCAGTGCCTAAAGGGGGCTTATAAAAAAGAAGAAAAGCAACTTTTTATATTGGCAGATAGCGATAGGACAAGGGGAAATGGCTTTAAACTAAAAGAGCAGAGATTTAGATTAGATATTAGGAAGAAATTCCTCCCAGTGAAGGTGGTGAGGCCCTGGCACAGGTTGCCCAGAGAAGCTGTGGCTGCCCCTGGATCCCTGGAAGTGTCCAAGGCCAGGCTGGACGGGGCTTGGAGCAACCTGGGCTAGAGGAAGCTGTCCCTACCCATGGCAGGAGGTGGAAGTGGATGGTCTTTAACCCAAACCATTCTGTGATTCTGTGATTGCCCCCTTGCCACTGCACAGCCCACCCAGAGGCACCCACAGCATCATGTCCTGGTGGGCATCTGCAAGAACTGCCTCTGCAGAACTGCTGACACCAGGCACTACGCACAGGCTGCTCTGGCTGTACGGGGAGGGAAGGATGACCTTGTCCTATATTTTAAAGGCCACTTTTCATCTACAAAAAGCAGCCAAATGAGGGCAGCAGCAGGGAGGAGAAGGGATGAGAAATGCAATGCAGCACAAAGCACAGCCAATGCCTCTGCACTCCACAGCCTCTCTTCCCTTCATGGTACAGCAGGTGCTGGAAACAGGGAGTCCTGATTACGCCCCACTCGCCCCTTCCCCACTCCCCATCCTGCTCTGAGACAGCAGGGATGTGTGGGGAAAAGGAGCTGTGAGGTGCAGGAAGGGCATCAGGGCTGTGCAGGAGGGTTTGAGCACAGACCCACAGCTCTGAGTTGGGGTTCCTGAGTCACTTCCACCAGGCAATCAAGTAGCACCTCTGGCACACCCTGACAGCAGCCACAGCCCCCCCCAGTCCTGGGCCAGCCTTGTACTGTGTCTCAGACACCCAGGGAGTTCCAAACCCCACCAGAGATGTGAATGAGGACCCGAGCACATCCCACACACATCCTGAACGTGACAGTCCTTAATTTATCAGTGAACGGTAAGAATGCTCTGCAAGGGAACCAAATTGCCCACTGCAAATGTGTCCCCTACCATGGTTCAAAGCTTCAGGACATAAATGGAAAAACCAAGGGCATGGTCAGCTTTTCCAGACAAACACAAACCTGTCTGCCACACACAGACACCTTCCTACTCACTTCCTAAGGGTTCTTCAGGGATGTGTCCTGTCCCAGGGAGCAGCACGATCCCCAGGGAAGGGGCTGGACTTTGGTCCTGGCTGTCCAGGGCTAGGAGAGGAGGTGCCCCGGCTGTCCAGGACTGGGAGAAGTATCCTGGCTGTCCCATCTGCTGGCACAGAGCTGGGGAAGGAGAGTTCCTCCAAGCATCTGGTAGGGCTCAGCCTTGCACTACAGCTGTGAACTTTCACTCCAGGCTCTGGAAAGCACCTCAAAGATATTCTTAAGCATTTCGCTGCTTCAGAGCTTTAATGACAGTGCACCACTTGGTTGGCAGGAGCCAGAGCTTCCCTCCTCACTAGGAACTAAGCATTAGCACAAGAAAGGAAAGCTGCATTAGGGGTTGATGGTCTCCATTCAGTCTCCCATTTGCTGGGAAGGAAGATTGCTCAAGTGCAGCCATTACAGAAGAAAGCAGGTCCTGCCTTCCAGCCCCCAAACTGGAAGGCTTACTCAGGTTTAAACAATTCAAGAGTTCCTAGAAAAAAAAGCCAAGAGGAAAGGACAGAGGAAGGTCAGAACAGGAGTGCCAAGGGGACGTGACTGCTGCACCTTTACTCCACATTGCTCTGCACACAGGCTAAAGCCCAGCCCCAGGCACTGCAGGGCCCTCTCTGTGCCCTCCTGCGTGACGTGCAGGTATGTAAATGCATTGGAAGTGGCATTGGAGTGAGGACAGGCTGGAAGGTAGCTGGTGCATTATCCTTCTCTCAGTACCTTCCTCCCATCCACTCCTTCCACACTGCCAACCTCTCCTAAACTTTGATGGTGCCACTACTTGTGATGTTTTCTCCTAGGCTGCTGGGAGACCATGCCACTGGGGATGAGGGAGCCAGAACCAGGAGAATGTTTCCAAAACACTGGGGTGCTGCTCAACAGGCACAGGCAGGATGGTCAGCCCATGAGGCTGTGGTTGTTCAAAGGGTCAGGCTCCCTGTAGATGCCTTCAGCAAAGTTCTCAGATGTTTTTGCCTCCAGAAGTGGCCACAATCTGAAGCAAAAAAGGAGGTTGTATTCTTCTCCCAGGTAAGGAGTAACAGAACAAGAGGAAAAGTCCTCAAGTTGGTGGGGGGAGGTTTAGATTGGGTATTAGGGAAAATTTCTTCAAAGAAAGGGTGCCCAGGCACTGGAACAGGCTGCCCAGGGCAGTGGTGGAGTCACCATCCCTAGAGATGTTCAAAAATGTGTGGATGTGGCACTTGGGGACATAGTTTAGTGGTGAACCTGGCAGAGCTGGGGGAATGGTTGGGCTTGATGATCTTAGAGGTCTTTTCCAACCTTAATGATTCCAGGATTGTCTGATAATTTCCAAAAGGGTATTGTGTCCTTGCTGGCACAGCCACTGGCTCTGGGGTCAGACTTGGGCTCTATTTCCATGGGATCAGCTCCTTTGGGACAGACTCAGGGCAGCAATCCATAAAGGTCTGAATAGAGCTGAACACGGCAATAGAGGTTCCTTTCAGGAAACATCAACCTAGCCTTAGTGCCAGAACACCGACCTGTACACCATGCCATGCCAGCTGGGCCAATCTGAATGATGACTGGACAGTAACTTACAGCACCAGGGTGGAAAAGAGACATCTGGATAAGGTGGGCCCAAGATAGAGAAAAAAATAAACAAAAGAAATTCGGTCACAAAGCTACTTCTCTGAAAATCTATGGCGCGTCTGGAAGGAAAGGTGAGGCAAGGAGTCCTGAGGCTGTGCTGTGCTGCAGAGGTGTAGTCCAAGCTCCTGGAGGGCCCTGGGGAGCAGCAACGGGCTGTCAAGAGCTGCCTTCCATCCTCTCACCTGGTGCCAAGACAGGAGCTGAGGACCCCAGCAAAGCCGGTGAGGAAACGAGCCCTCCAGGCAGCCACAGGAACAGTTGTGTTACTGATTGGTTTTAATATGGGTTAGGCTAGGTTGATCATTAATATTAATGTCTGGGTAAATTATGCACACTGTGCATTTGCATGAAGCATCCCCCAGCGATGCTCTCTGCACTGTCAGCCAGCCCCCACCAAGCACCAGCAGGACCAGTGGCACCAGCAGCCTGCTCACAGAGCTGGGGCTGTTTGTTCAAACTCTACTGTACTAAGAAAAAACTCAAAGCAAGTATGAAAACAGCCTGGCCTGGGGAGCTGACCCCTCCTGCCAATGGAAAGCAGAGTCTGATGACAGGAGGGACAAACAGCACCATCACCTTCCTACACGTGTGACACAGAAGACAAAGGGAGGGTTCCTCTACCACAGAACTACAGAATCATTGAATGGTTTGTGTGGGAAGGGACCTGAAAGCCTATCTCGCTCCACCTCCCTGCCACGGGCAGGGACACCTTCCACGAGACCAGGTTGCTCCAATATTTGTCCAACCTGGCCTTGAACTTCCAGGGATGGGGCAGCTATAGTTTCTCTGGGCAACCTGTGCTGGGGACCCCAGAGATGGTCACAGTACTCCGGGCGAACTTTGAACAGAGCAGGGTAGATCAGGCAGAGGGTAAAGGAAAGGCCACCTTCAGATCACCCATCCTCTGCCCAGGATGAACTGATCCTTAGCCTGGTCTAGAGGCAACAATCCTATTGCAGCCTACATCTAGTCTTCCCTATCTCCTTCCCACATCTGCCTCTATGTTTTTTCTCACAAGATGCTTGGCTCCTTGAATTCTGCTCCTGTCTCTTGTTACTGCTCATATGAGCCCGAATCACATCATCATATCATTACCAAGCCATGCGCCTGATTTCTGGTACACTGTGTCCTTGTCAGGAGGCGGCTCCGCGCAGCCCAGAGCTCCATTCAGTAGGAGCCAGAGAAATTGTGTTGTCATAAGCAAAGTAACATTCGTGTATCTCATTTTCTACATGCTCCCAACACCCTGCACAGCACCACGGACAGGACCTGGATGGTCATTTCGAGCCTCCACTCTCAAGCCACACACATAGATTTCCTGTGGGCAGAGCTCTGGACATTGCTCCTCTGCTCCATGTCCCACACTCCATGGTACAGCCTCATCCTGAGATACCAGGGCTGTGCTGCTGAGCAGCAGGAGTTGCAAAGGGTGCTCTGCTCCTTCTCCTTCACATCATTGCTGTGATCATGTCCCTGTGGGGCATGTGTGAGGGATCATAGAATCATTTAGGTTGGAAAAGGCCTCTAAGATCAAGTCCAACTCAGCACTGCCAATGCCACCACTAAACCATGTCCACAAGTGCCGCATCCACACGTTTTCTGAACACTACCAAGGATAGTGCCTCCACCACTGCCCTGGGCAGCCTGTTCAATGCCTGACCACCCTTTCTTTGAAGAAATTTTCCCTAATAGCCAATCTAAATGGCCCCTGGCACAACTTGAGGCTACCAGAACCAAGACACTCTACACAGAAAGCAAAGCACCACTGGAGCACCTCACTGCTCCCATGACCACATGTGGCCATGCTGCCCACGCAGCCAGGTGGTCAGAGTTCCATATCAGGGCCCTGGAGTGCCGTTCTTGCCTGACCTGTGACAAGGATGGAGGCACAGACAGAAACGAGTTCATGGCTGAGAAACTTCACGGTGTCAGTGCTGAGTAGGAAGAGATCATGGCAGCAGCCACAGCCTGTCTACCACTCACCCCAAATCCCTGGAGTGCCACACTTGGAGCACAAGACCTTTAGCCAAGAGACAGTCTGCAGCCTCAGCATCACGAGTGCAGATGCTCCATGCAGGTGTCTGTGACGAAGGATATTGACATGAATAGGACACAGAATATGCAAGGAGGAGAGACAAGACCCTCATGTGGGGGACATGCATGCAGAAGAATCTGCTCAGTCCCCAGTGGACAAGCCACCTTTCAGAACAGCCCTCCTGTTCCTCCAGGTGCCCTGAGCAAACCAAGCAGGGAGGAACAAGGACACTGCCACCTCCAACCCACAGATCCCTCCCCATCAGGGCTCACAGCATGAAAACAAGGCAAATATTGCACTCCCCTGGCCAGCCAGATACTGGGGGTTTCCTCTGCCAGAGGTTGCAGATATTTGTCCATTTCTCTTTCATAGTTCTGGTCTTTACAACACCTTGTGAGAAGCCACTTCACAAGCAAACTGGGTGCTGGTGGAAGGATGCTTCAAGGTCATCAGGCATTTCCCAGCAGCTCGATGGAAGGTCCCACTCCTCCTTCACATCTCTCTGGTTTTTCAGAGAGGCTATTCAGCAGTTTATGTTGTACCTGAGACACAGGCACACCCCCACCGTTCCCAGACAGTGACACCTGTCACTGCAGAACACGTGCAGGGACACTGACACACACTGGGTACCCTGGGATCACAGGACATGTGGGCTAAGGAGGAGGCAGACAGACTGACAGCAGTGATGGAGGGGGAAGCCAGGACCAGGTGAGTTACCTGACCAGGTGTAGTCACGAGATCTCCTGGAGGACCACGATCAACTGGAGCTGAAATCCTGAGGTCCCTTGCAAGCCCCTTCAGCTGTCCCAGCAGCCCAACATAAGGACAAGGGGGCAGACAGCCCTGGTCCTGCCCATGGTGGACAGCAGAGCGGGTGACAGCCCTGCCCACGGCCTCCAGGAAAGAGGAATGAGTCAGTGCACAAAGGCCACTCACGCATGGTGTGGGTGGAGCAGAGCTGCAATTTCTTCCCCAGGAGATTACACGCCATTGCAAAGTCCTTTTTATTTATTTCTTCTTATGGAGCACAGCAATTACTTGCTCCTCAACTCCTCTGCACCTGGGCTGCTACACGCGGGTAGAGCACTCTCACTGCTCCTCCCACTGTGCCAGGCAGGCAGCACAGCACTCAGCCAGAGCCAGGAAGTCCTCCCAGGACCAATGTGACACCAAGGAGTCAGGGCTCCACCACCAGGCTCACCCCTGGGCCACAAGCCACCTGCACTCCCAATGCCACCACAAGTCCTGAGCAGGACACGCAGCCGTGGGGCAGACAGCAGGTACCAGTGTTGTCCAACAGCCAGATGCAGCTTAGCTGGGGCGTCGGCGGGGGAGAAGCAGGAGAAGCCAGGAGGATGTTTGAAGAAGCCTTTGGGCTACTCCTGGCTCTGTCACACTCTCACTGTGCCAGCTGAGATCATGTCACCCAGTTTCCTCAGTGAAATGCAAGCATAACTCACTGACAGCTCCAGACAAACAGAGCTCTTAGTGCTTGGGACACTCCACAACACTTCCCAGGGACAACTGTGAACTCCATCCATAGAACAGGGCCTCCCATACAGTTGGGGGACAACTCGTGGCTTGTGAAGGGGAACAGTCCTCACCCATCCCTGCAGGACTCTGGTCCTACTCCTGCAGGAGTGGCCATGACCTCGTCCTGCTCTGCCAGCACTGCATCCTGCCCTGCCTGGGACCAGGGCTCGGGGACAGGTAAAAAAATGAACGTGCTGTGAAGACACTTGCTGCAGGGCTGTCAGAAGCAGCGCTAGTCACAAGCCATGCTGTCCTTTGGGAAGGGGACAGGGCTGAGGACAGCACCCAGCTCACACTGCACTCAAATATTAGGCTTCCAGCAGCATCACAAGAGAGTACAGGGGCTCCTCTATGAGCAGCTTCAGGCACTGCTGCAAGAGAACAGATAATCAAACAGATGCTGTCCAGACAAGATCAGAGGGAAAGCAGAACCACACCAGGAAAGGTGACCTCAAGGAAAAGCTCTTCCTGTTGTTCTCTACACGAGCCCTCCTTGCTTGGAAAGACACAGGGAGAAGGATTATTTCCTGAAGTCTTCATAGCACATGGCAGCTGCATAGGGACTGCCAAGCAGAGCAGTGCCCAGTGACTCCACTGCCCACCAAAAGGGTGACACAGCCTCAGCAGGGCCTGGGGAAGCACCAGTGCCCTGTATGCTGCCAGGAGGTGCCCCCCCAGTGCAGCCTGCAACGCTCAGCCCCAGCACAGCCAGCAGCCTGCAGGACAAATGGGCTGTTCCTGCTTTCCATCCATCTCCCCCACAGCATACGGTGGAGTTCAGGGCAATATCGAGGTACCCTTGGGCAGGTTGCTCCTTACACGTTACCCTCCAGCTCAGGAGCACATCCAGCTGCAAGGGCTGGAAGAGGGATGTCCCTGCGGCTCTGCCCCACAGCA